>VWPU01005624.1:0-61357 GCA_013398955.1 Callaeas wilsoni | reverse complement strand
GGGGGGGGCGGGCGGTGCCGGGGTCCCGGCTCGGGGCTGTGCGGCGGCCGGGGTGCCTTGCCCGGGGCTTTGGAGGGGGGCCTGGGGGCTGCGGGGGCCTCTCTCGCACCCCATCGCGGCCGCATAGCCGGAGGGGTTTTAACGGGCTTGACGGTCGTGCAGCAGCCGGCGGGGACGGGGAAGGCTTCGTGATTGCCCGCGTTAGGCTGCAGTGCCGGACCTGCCTTCGCCCCGCGCCCGGTGCGGGGAGATCGCAGCTCCCGGGCCCTCCTGCGGGCAGGGGAGCCCCGCTTATGGCACTGCCGAGTGCCGGCTCCGGGCTGGAGCACGGCAGAGCCCCCAGCACCCCGAGCTGCCTGTCCTTCAGGTCTGCACTCTCACCTCCACCTTAGACACCCGTGCTGGGGCTGGGCAGGGTTTTGTGCAGAGTTTCTCAAGCCTCTGCCAGTTTGCCCTTTAGAATCAGTTGGCTGCTCTTATCCTTGGGTCTTGAACATCCTAAGGCTGTTGGGTCCCAGTGTCTCATTAAGACCCTGGATTTTGCTGCGTGTCAGCTCAGCTGCTCTTGAAGCATCTCAGCCTCCAGGTCCTGGATGCAGGAGTCTTAAAGGATGGAAAAAGCTCTGTGCTTGCCAGCCTCTCCACTTGCTGAGCTCTCTCCTCTCCCTGGTCCTGCTCCTGGGGTACATCCCCCAAAGCACCAGGAAACAACTGTTTAGGGTGATCATCCGTGGGCCTGTTAGAGGAGATAGGATAATGTAAACGTTGTGTTTGAAATGTCATACTGTTTCCTCCAAGCGTTTTTTCAGCTGGGAGTCTCGCTGAAGCTTGGCACTCCGTAGGCCTGCAGGCCCGGGATGTGGCTGGGTGGGTTCTCATGGTTGGACAGAAGGTTATGTGGGAATCGCTCACTGCACGTGGCCTGGGGCACTGGTGCAGGACAGTGCTGCACTGCTGTGGGTCAGTCAAGAGCTGATGGAGACTGGGAGATGTGTTTGGAGGGAGCCAAGGTGGGGGTGAGGGGTGCAGATCCCGCACTGTGGCCCTTGTGGCTCTGAATGCAGAGATCTTGCCATGCTTTGCACATTCTCACCTGAGACTCAGAGGGACTTGTGCTCTTCCCTAAACTGGAGCAGACCTGCGGTGACAGACTGGCTGCCTGTGACACTGAGAGTCTGCTGGTGGCTTTTGTCTGGCCGTTTTTTGAGATCCTGCTGGACAGTCTGGCTCGTGCCCCTGAGTGAAGCAGAGCAGGGCTGAGCTCTGCCTGAGCATAACATGTCCGAGGCATGATTCAAATTACCCTGGTTCTATGTACGTGGGGATATGAACTCATTTCAAGTTGCATCAGCTTCTCTTTGGGTCCAAGGCTTTAACAGTTGAAGGCAGAAGGCAAGACCCAACATTGCTCCCTTCCCCAGCAGGGGCTGAATGGCCGGAGAGCCCTTTGAAGGTTTGATGTGACTGGCTGTGTTTGCTAAGCCGGTTGCTTTGGCAGGAGGGAGAGCAGCCTCCTCCAGCCTGATGACTTGGTGCGTAAGGGAACTGGAGGCGTGGGCCAGGCACGGTGTTTCCTGAATTGGAATAAATCTTGGAAAACAACTCAAAAGTGCTAAAGTTGCACGTAAAAAAGGTCGGGCGTCATGCCCAGACTCGGAGCTGTCTCATGGTGGCGGAAGGGCTGGGTGACCCCACGGAGGAGCCTGGATGCCCTCGGCAGATGCACTGATTACCCCCCACTCTTCTGACTTGCTCCCCCCTTATCTTTGCTCTGGGCACCCTTTGTCTTTGCTTGGAATTCTGCTGGCTTTGCAGAGGGAAGTGGCCGCGGCCCTGGTGTTCCCTCAGCCAGCTGAGTGCAGTTGGCTTTAACTCGTGGAAAACACGCTGCTCTCCTCTGTCCCGGAGGTTTTGTGGGAGCTCTCCCAAGTGTGCACTGGTTGCATGTGAGATCTAGAGAGAGACTCCGCCTGTGCCATGTGGCCGTGGCTGTGCTGATCCCCGCTGGTGGGAACATCATCTGCTCCTAGGTGGGGAAATACTTTTTTTCCTCCCATCTTCCCGCTTCATCTGAATCCAGACAGATTTCTGGCTTCGTTCTGACCCTTCCTGTTAGCAGAGGGGTCTGGGAAGGACCAGACCCTGTGGCATTTCTCCAAGTGAGGGTTTTTGTGAAGCAGAGGGAAGCTGGAGTGAGCGGCTGCGGCTGCCTGCGGTCAGAGGAGGCGGACTCGGAAAGTGTGTGTCAGCCCAGTGTCCTGCCACCATGGCTCTCTCCCAGTGCCCAGAGCTGAGGGGACCTGGTGAGCCCCCGATTTGCTGGAACTTGGGGCTCTGAGCAAGGTCCCACTCAGTGCAGCCTTCAGTGGGAAAGCTGCTTGTGCGGGTGGGACAGGTGAGTCAGTGGCTTCCTCCTCATGTTCCATCATAATCCCACTCTCTGGCGCAAAGCGAGCTGCCTCCCTGCTCCCTGGAAGCCTCAGCATCTGCCTGTGTTTGCCTCAACCTCGCTGGTTGCTGTTGGAGCCTTCCTGAGAGGCTCTGTCCTCTCCAAGACACGGTCACTGAGCTGGGCAGGGAGGAGCAGGCTGCTCCGAATTTCTGTCACATTTGCTGGTTGGAGTGTTGACACTTGCCTTGCATTTAGCAATGGCAGCTGAGGAAGCCAAGAGAGGCAGAAGAGCTGCCGCCTGCTCACGAGAAACATTTAACTCTTGCCCTCACAGCTCCCTTCCCCGTGTGCTGGCAGCTCTCAGGTTGGCTGATAGGAAATGCCGGTGGTGTTCCCAAAATTCGTTCATGTTCAGTTGCTTGAAAGATGAGGAGGGTTTTTGTGTGCCATTTCCTCTTGCTCTGGAAGAAAAAAACGCTGGTGCCCTGGTGCCTGGGCAGAAGGGAGAAGGGGGAGCCCTGGCAAGGAAATAGGATCCAGAGAAATGTGTCACCAGCAGAAAGAGCAATTGTTTTCCTGCATTTCCATGGCAGAGCCTCGTCCTGTTCAGGCAGCCCATGTTTGACAGCCAAGATAATACATTTATATTGATGTAATTAGCGGGACGTGGAGTTTGCTGAATGGCTCGGGGGCAGCCTGCTTTTCAGGCTAACTCCAGCAGATAGATCAGGGAGGATTGGAAAACTGCCGTGGGTTGCTGGAATTGGCCCGTTGGGTTTCTGGAGGTTGAATATATAACTGCTGATATTTCCTATTGTGCTGTACGCTGCCTATTTGAAAAGAAAATAACTCAAGGGAACATGGGGCTATTTTTGCCAGCTTGAGATGATCAAGTTTGATTTCTAAAAACTGAAGCCGAGTCTTTAGGCTTGCACATTAAAACCAGTGTTGGAACCATATCTCTGTTCCTCCACAAATGCATGCCTCCACACTTTGCCAACGGTGTAAACTCTAATGAGTGTTCATAAAAAAAGAAAGAGCTTTTCTGTTCCTGCAGTGCAGCCCCTTTTGTAGGAAATGCTCTGGGCCTGAGCGGGCTCAGCATCAGGGACGGTGACAGTGACACTTTCTCAAGGGACTGAGCTGGTGTCCTGCCTCAGCCCTGGCGTGAGCAGCCCTTGCCAAACCTCAGGGTTATCAATGCATTCTCAATTTCGTGAAATAGAGACTGAGAACTTACAAAAAGCTGTTGTCCCCTCCAGTGATGCTGCCCAGCTGCATTTCTAATGTGATGCTTCCTGTGACACCAAAGTTTCGCCTTCAGCATCTTGTTCCCAGTCCCAGCCCACGTGATTTCAGTTTACTGAGGATATCACAGGCAGCTTCCCAACTCGTGTCCTTCTGCTCCTGTAACAAAAAGGTTTGCAGAGAAAGTTACTGATGGACAACTTTGCTGGCTGCAGATCCCCTGTGTTTGTGCTGGTCCGTGGAAGTGGAAGCACAGCACCAGGGTCCTTTTGTGCTGAGCTGTGTCCTCTCCTGTGGCCATCCACGGAGGCTGCAGCACCGATGTGGTCAAGGTCTTGCTCTGCAGCTTGCCTTTGTCAGTCTGCTTTCTGCAGACTCTGGCCAGCAGGCAGAGCTTGGGAAGTCCTTGGAATTCCAGCCCAGCCCAGCAGATTTGTGCTGAGCTGCTGGGTGCTGAGTGCTTTCCCTTCCTATCCCATGGTATGTGAACACATCTCCTGCAAGGAAAATGATGTGATGTGGCACTTGGGGCGTGCTCTGTCCGCTGCTGTTGGTCCCACTCCCTTGTTAGCTCTCCTGAATCTCCTGCCTTTCCAGTGTGGGAGCAGCACAGTGAGTGCCTTGGAGGTGCTGTGGGCCTGGAATTCCCTCTGTAGCTGCACAGGCCCTTGGGCTAACAGGATCGGGGTGGTCCTTTTGAACCTGAAGGGTTCCTGAATCAGTCCCTTATCTACTCATTACTGGTCCCCAAGTGGTGTCCCTTGTCCAGTCCGTACACCCTCCCTTTGCTGCTCTGGTTTCATTAGCAGCACCTGTCTGGGTGTTCACCACAGGGCCTGGAACTGTCAGTATTGGGGAGTCCTGGAAGAGAAAAGCTCTTTGTGAATTTACCACCACCTACCCCAGGGGTATCATGCTGCATCTGATGGTGTGGCTGTGGGGATGCTGAGCAAGATGAGGGGGCACGATGAGGTCTCTTGCTCTGCCATGCTCCTAGAGAGGCTCAGTGATCACATGGTGCCAGCTGAATCCTTATTTTTGTGCTCTCTCCCCAACCTAAAATAGAGGAAGTAAGAGTGTGCTGGAGAGCCAGACACTTATGGACAAGGGTTCTTGTTGCCTCCATCTGCTAAAAGCCCATCCCAAAGGAGACAGCACTTTCCCAGAGCAGGAATTTCACTAAAACAGGTTGTTTTGAGAGCAGAGAATATGAAGGAGGAAGGGGAAATATCTCGGAGGAGGGAGGTTTGCCGAGGCAACTACTCAAACGTCATGGCTTCTGGGGGTGGGATGGGCACGTTTGGCATAATCAGAGGAATTTGTACTTCAGAATCTCCAGGAGATGTAACTGCTAATGATGCCCTGGCTATGCAGAGTAATTAACATCTGTTTCTGTATTTGAACATTCAGGCAGCGTGCCCCGCCAGACATCGCTGCGTTCCCATCCGGCCCCTCGGGAGATCCTGCCCTGGTGCTAATTGTCGAGAGCTGTCCAGAGTCCTTCTCCATCCGATCCTGCTGTGCTCCATCCCGCTGTGCTCCCCACGTGTGGCATTCCCTGCTCTGATGACAGCTCGCACCAGGATGCTGAGCAGCGGCCGCCAGCAGGGAGTGAGGCCAGTGGTGGGCATGGAACTATAAAGTCACGGCCAAAGGTTCTGAGAGCACGAGTGAAGAGTCTGAGCTGACCCAAAAGCTGTCTCCAGGGGGGACCAAGCTCCAGCTGGATGTCGTGGGAAGCACAGAGCCCTCTTCAAGCTGGAGTTCAAGAGGATGCTGATTGAGGGACCAAAAATGTGAGGTTGGTTGTCTCTGCTGGTGCCATGCTGATGGGCCTGGAGTCTCAGCAGTCCTTTATTCTTACGTGCCTTTTCTCACTCTCTCTCTAGCAGCTTGGGACAGCAGCTGCTCCTTCCAGGCTTGGTGTCCTCCCAGTGCTCCCAGTGCTCACTGCAGGGACCTTCTAGCATGCTCCTCCAGCTGGGCCACTCAGCGGGTGCCAGAAGTGGCTGCTCGGGACCAGGGACACCAGGCTGACCCTACACGGACTGGCACTGGACCTGCCAAGCAGGAATCGTACTGGGTGAGAGGCTTTTCTGACTCATCTGGCTCTGGGCTGAGCTGGGAGGGGCTGGAAGGAAGGAGGCCTTCTCTCCTCTGGTTTGTGAGCACAGTTACCCTGCTTCGTGTCTCTCATGCCTCTCGTCTTTCTTCCTTGTTTGAATTCCTTCTTTGAGTGTTTCCATGCTGTCTGTGTGAAGGCTACATGCTCACATGGGTGGGGATACTGATGTCCTCTGGTTTTCTCATGGTGGAGAAGAAACTCTGAGAGTGGAAGAGAAATTGTGAGGTCTTCCGGCACCTCGCAATCTTAAGCAGTGGAAACTGCATGACTGTCCCAGGGTGTGTTTGAGGCAGTGCAAGGACAGGGCAATAAGTTAGGAAACTGCATAGCTTTGCCTGCAGTAGCCACAGAGCTGTGGCAGTTCCCAGCCCACTGGGACAGAGAGGTGACTGTGGTGTGCCTTACGTGGCTGGGCTGCTCTCAGCCTGGGCATTCGGAGCCTGGGCTGTGGAGGCAGGACGAGGTGGTGGGAAGCCAGTCTGAGCTTGGACCTCCAGGATATGTTTGCAGCGTGTGATGGTGTTGTCCTTGGATTCAAATGATCCAGGTTGACATGGCCTCATCCAGGTTGGGGCTTTGGATTAATCAGATGGACACTAGTGCTTGCTGTGTGCTGGCCCATCTGTTCTGGCTGGATGTTTATGGACTAGCTGGAGTCTTTATGTGTCGTTGATGTCCAGCCACAGCAGAAGGTCTGCAGGAACCTCTCGTAGCTTTGGTCAGTGAAGCCGGGCTGTGAGCACTCTGCTGTTTGAGTGGTGGCTGTCACCAGGCAGGTGTTGGTCAGATCTCCACCGTGGCTTGTTCTCAGGGGTGAGAGGGATGAGGTGGCGTTCCTGCTCTTGGATCTGTTTTGATATAGCCTTGGAATATCTTCCAAAAGCTACTGCCCTTGTTCCTGTTGCCTGACCTTGCCATGTCTTCGCAAGCAGAGCCTGCTGGAGGGAGGCTGGCTGAGGCAGCACCACACAAGGCTCAGGCAGCTGGATGTGTCTTGCAAGGCATTTGAGAGTGACTCCGGTAACATGAGCTCCTCTCCATCTGCCCTTTTGGTTCAGGATGCAGCCAGCAGCCCGTGGTTAAAGCCCAGCTCCCTGCCTGTGCTGGAGGTACCTCATGTGGCTGGCTGACTTTGCTCTCCCATTCCTCAAACCATTGCATTGTGCTTCAGCCCTCTCAGAGTACAGCTTTTTCCTCATATGACCATTGTGTTTGTTCAAATGACTGTTCCCAGAAAATATTGCTTAAGGTGTGTGTAGTTGAACACATCCTACAATTCCAGCTGGACTGGTGTAGCTGAAGAGGAGCCACTTGTGATGGAGACAGTGAGCCAGTAAAACTGCTCTGGTGAGGAGAGGGGAGGGTTGTGGTGGTGTCAGGCACTGTTTTGTTTGGATCACTTCCTTGTACCAGGTGTTATTCCACACCTATAATTTCAATACAGCATAATCTCCTAACAGGAGCAATGGCATGGCTGCCACATCAGTGTGCAGAAGGATTCATGTGTTTTTCAGGTGTCATCCGGAGGTGGAGAGGGGTAAGCAGCAGTGTGGTGCTTTTACATTAAATGATTGTGCTGAGCTGTGCTTCCCTGTGGCTCGGAGAAGCTGTGGCTGCCCCATCCCTGGAAGTGTTCAAGGCCAGGCTGGATGGGACTTGGAGCAACCTGGGATACTGGAAGGTGGTAGGGGGTGGTAGGAGATGGGCTTTAAGGTTCCCCCCAACCCAAACCATTGTGTGACTCTATGATTCTAGAAGAGAAACTTCCTCTCTGCCCCCCGAGTCTGTCCCACTTGCCTGTTCCTCCTGGTTCCCTGTGCTCCTGGGGAAGGCAGGAGCCTCTTGTGCAGCTCTCAGCAATTCCTGTGCTTTTATCTATTGGTTGTTTGTGATGGAAATGCCAAATGGCACCGTTGTCTGTCAGGCTTTTCCCACCTCTGCGCTTGCCTGAGGCACACCCAGAGATGTCTTGGCTTAAATCTAGGCCAGTTGGTTGGAAATTGGGACGTGGTGCCTGATGAAAGCCAGGGAAGGCCAAATTGCATTAAAATGGCAGAAGGAGACAGCCAGGTGCTGCTGCCTGTGTGGCTTGGGCAGGGCACTGCAGTGAGGACTGGAGTTATCTCTGGGAAGGGATGCAACTGGATGTGTCCTGGGCAAATTACATATTTACTGTCTGTCTAATCTGTGTTAGAATTAAAGCTGTGGCTGGAGTGTCTGGGGACAGTGTGCTCAGGGGACATCTCCACCTCCTGCCCCTCAGACTTTGCTTTCCAGGTCCGTGCCCTGAGTTTTCACTGGCTGTGAGACTGTTTCTTGCTGCAGTTCTCTTCCCCTCCCTTCTGCAGTGGCCAGCTCTTCATCTGCTTATCTGTCAGCTTAGCATGATCTGAAGATACAATCCCTGCTGTCCTTTTGGGAACGACCTCGTGTTTGTGCTGTGTCTGGGCCTCTACAAATTTGGGTTGCTGAGTGATTGGGAGGAAGGAACTTCATGGGTCATCAAGTCCAGTTCCGTGCTGCTGGAGACGGGCAGTCATCTCATGGAGATCGTGAGCTTGTCCAGGAACTAATTGTTGGAACTCACGCTGTGCTTTTTTCCCCAGTGCTTCTGGAGCAGCTGGTCCAGAGATCTGCTCTTGGAAAGGTTAGAAACCCTCCTCACACTTCCAGTGTCCACTTTTCCTGGGTTGGTTTGTTGTGCCTGTGTCGTTGCAGAGTGTCAGCTTGCAGATGAGATGATGACTTGCACATTTTTTTCCTTCCCTGATTCTCTGTAACCTTCATGTCCTGCAGCAGTTGTGGCTCTGGATGGAGATTTGTCCTGAGAAATGTGCTGAAGGCTGTTTTGTTTTCCCATTTGGGCAGGTTGGGTTGGCTGGGCCCATTTGTTTCCTTGTTGTGCTTTTGAGTGTTTCAAGTGCAGGTGGAGCTGTGAGCTGCGGTTTGTGAATGTTAGCGAGTACTGAAGAGCACTTTTTGTGCTGCTGTCATTTCTGTCTTCTTTTTTAATGTTTGTCCTTGCTGCTTGTGCCATCTTGCCCCTTCAGGAGGGAGAGATGTCAGAAACATTTGAATCAAGGTGAACCTGATAAAGCAGTGTATTGAAGAACCAGTGCCTGGCTCTTACTCGTGGCTCTTATTCATGTTTATCTCTAGCTGTGAATGTGCAATAACAACAGTTCTGTTCAGCGCAGGCTGGCACAGCCTCAGACAGGAAGATCTGCTGTTTACCAAGCAACACTCTGCTACAAGTGAGAAAGAGGGGAAAAAAGCGGTTTATTGCTGCCGGGTAGCTCAGAGTGTAGTTAAACCTTTCTGAAAAAAGAGGAAACTAAGAGCACATGTGTTACTCAAGATGCATTTTTCCTGGCGAGAGTCCCATGTGTGTGCTCTTCTTGCAAAGCATCCCTGCGTATGCTCCTTCCCATTAAATCCATAGCATATTGGGAGCAGGCAGGCAAGAGCTTCCTGTTTTTATAATGCAACTGGTCTCAGCAGGCAGTCTGTCGAGGTGATTTTTCAGCCTGACATCTTTTGTAGCTAGGGCAGCCTGTGAGCTGAGTAGGATGACAGAACTCTGCTGCAAGGATTATAAATACGGGGAGGAAAAGATCTGGAAATGAGATCTGCTGGTAAAGCTTCCCGAGACTGGGTGCTGTGGCTTGTGCTGTTTTGTTCCTTCCCCTGTGAGTCTCTCTGTGGCATTTCCTCGCTGCTGGTGCCGAGAGGGCCCTGCCAGCCCACCCACGCCGTGGTGACGCTGCGGAGTCACCCTCACTTGGCCGGGAATTGCGGGATACACGCGGCTCGTTGCACTTCACTGGAGCAGTGTTAATTGACTTAATAGAGCACTGGGGTTGTAGGGATTTCCTTCTGTGGGTTTGCTTAAACGTCTGTGCACTCAGACCCTTCTGCAGCGGTGCTCTTGTTGCCATTTTCATGCTCATTCAGAAACTGCTTTGCAGTTGTCAATGGCGATGAGGTTTGAAGTTAACCCTTATTTTGAAAAAACCTTCCTGCTTCTCCTCTTTTTCTCCCTCCAGCTTGTGATTAAGATGTTGATTGCCCTTTCAGATCTGTGTAATCCCCTCTCTCAAAGTGACCGGGGTAGATTGCCAGTAGCTGCCTGGATTATCTGTCACTGGTTTACAGTGTCTAGTGCAAGGGAGAAGAGGAAACTTTGTTCAGACTTTGATGGTAGTTGCTCTGTGGCTAAGCTGGCTCTGCAGTCCATCTGCTTTTCCTATCAATCTTCCACTTCAGGCTTTGGACACCTCTTCCTCTCCCTGCATACATATGAAGAGTCAGTGCGGGGCATTAAATGCAGCTTAGCCCAACTCAGCTTCTGTGTATGAGTTTCTTCTGGGCTAAAGGTGGGCCAGAACCAGTTTCAAGGCAGCTGAAAGAAGGTAGTGACCCTTGAGCTTGCCTTTGCTTGTTGGTGTCTGTGGCCAGAGACATGTGCTGCTGTTCTGGATTTTGTAGCATGGTGAGATCCTGTTCTGTGCTGGTCTAGGGCTCCAGGTTCAATTATCTTGTTACCTCATTAATAGCCCATCTGGAAATCTGCTTCCAGACAGTTCATTTCAGCTAATGATATCTCTACAAGTGGTGTACCAGTCTTATTTCTCACCAAGATCTGGAAAACAGTTCACTTCAAGCTTCCTGTCCTCTCAATTTCCTCCAAGGCCAGAATATCTGAGTCTCTTCCCTCAGCCCTCTGCACCATAACAAACATTTGAGTGGGTGAGTTTCACCCTTCTATCCCTTTTCTGTGTCCTCCCATCTGCAGTGCTTGCACACTGCCTGTCATCCTCATGCCTTGCACACCTGAAGACTCCTTGGCCCTGGCAGGTAAGGCAGAGCTCTCTGAGTCACAGGACCCCGGGGAGCTCTGTGGTGGAGCACGAGGGCTGGAAAAGCCTCCCCCATCCCAGCTGAATGTGCCCACCACTGTCCCATCCCTCCTGTTGTACCCCTGCCTCAGTCTGTCCTTGGAGGTGTCTTCCCACCTCTTCCTGCCAGAAGCTTTGTAAGGAACTTGCTGACACCTTCAGTTCCTGCCAAGACTGCAGCACTTGGGCTGGCTTTGCAGGTGAGGGCAGGCAGAAGGAGCAGCAAAACTTTGTCTTGTCCCCAGCTGTGTGCACAACACCTGCTCAGCACAGAGTGTTCCAGCTCGCTTGCTCTTGCTGCTCTGGAGCTGTGGAGCTCTCGTTGGGTCGGCGTTTGCAGCTTGGATTTCAGTGCTGTGTCTGCCTGAGGTGGGTGTCTTGTTGCTTGTCTGCTCTTCCCCTGCTGCCTTGTGGAAAAAGAGAGGATTTTTCCCTTCCTCTCTTGGGGTTACTTCTTCTCCCAGGGTCATCTCAGCCTGGTGAATTCCAGCTATGCTCTTCTTGGTGCTGGTGCCTGGTTTTGCACGTCCTTGGGTCCTGCCACCCTGCCTGGAGCTGGGGGCTGGCTGGATCACACAAATGCTGAGCTCCTTCCCCTTCCCTGGCTGGCATGACACCGTCAGGCACTCCACTCTGCGTCCTTGGCTGTCCCATGCCTCACCTGCTCTGTGAATTTATAACCTCCTTAGGCTGCCATGTCTCATGCTGTGCACTTTCCGAGCCCGGCACACCATTCCCTGCTTACCCTGCCCCCTGAGCATGTGCCTCCTTCAGGGGAGATCTGCTGTGCATGGAGGCACGAGTGGTGGGGCCATTCCTTCAGGATGTCTGAAGTGATGCCAGCTCGATGCCCCCACTCAGCCCCAGCTCCTCCAGCTGCCCCTGAGCTCCGTGGTGTTTAAGGGTGTGAGTCACATCCTGCAGTCCTCGGAGAGGAGGCTGCTCCTCCAGGGCTGTGTGTGGGCACTGGACAATGAGAGCTCTTCAGCAGCCCTCGTTTCTCCCTGCCAGCAGCAGGTTACGTGGGACTGAAGGCAGAGAGCTCCTCCTTTGCTGGTGAGGGTGGTACCAGGTCCCAGCACATCTTGCTCCCCAGGGAATGGTCAGGGCCCCACGGCTGCCAGAGCTGCGGGAGTGTTTGGACAACACTCTCAGGCATAGGGTGGGATTGTTGAGGAGTCCTGTGCAGGGCCAGGAGTTGGACTCATGATCCTTATGTGTTCCCTTCCAACTCAGGACATTCTGTGGATCTTAGTCAGTCCCCAGGGGGAGGAGCTCACACAGCAGAGGGAGGAGAGGGGCTGGTACTTCAGCTTCAATCTTAGAAGAAAGTCTCCTGCAGCTTGCTCTGGGCACAGCTTTGCAGGATGTATTTCCTTCAGGTACATGGTGTGCCTTCTCCTGGGCCAGCTGCTGGCCCTGACCTCAGACCAGAGCTGTCTGGAGTCCAGTATGTCTGATGGTATTTTCATTCCTGGATCTTCCCTGGAGCAAGGGAGTAGCTTGGAATTGACTTGATTTATAGGTTGGGGAAGTGGAGGAAATAATGAAGTGGCAAAGTCTTGTCCCTGAGTTTGCAAGGCTGAGAACCAAAGGAGGCTGGAAAATTCAAGCAGGAGCAAAGCTGGCTTGTGCCTCATGGATCAATAAATTACTAAGAAAAGGAGGGTGAGGGTATCCCATCACAAGGAGGGGCTGCTGCACGTGTGACCAGCTGGGGTGAGTCTGCCTCACTGGTCTCTCAGTGGCTGCAGCAGCTCCAAGGGACCTGTGTCTTTCCTTCCTGCTGCGTGCCGAAGGGAAGAGCTTGGGGCTGATGCTGGGAAAAGTTGATCCTGCAACTTCCTAGATGCATTGAAACATATGGGCTAGTTCCTTTTTTTTTTTTTTTAGTTTTTTTGTTCTCTTCAGAGCCAAAACCTACTTTGAAACTGGAGGGAAGGAAAGGAGGTTGGGTAGATCCCCACCCTTCCTGCCTGCTCCGCTGTGACACGAGAGCTGGGGCCCGAAGGGTCAGCACTGCTCCCTGGTGTGGAGGAATAAGGGTATCTGGAAGCATGCAGGCAGCTGCTTTGCTGTGCTGGCTTCAGGAGGAGCTCCATGGCACAGCTTTGCTGTCCTGCACACGCTGTACATGCCTGCTGCTCAGGGTCTGGTGGGGAATTTGAGGAAGGGTCTGCATCACCTACCACAGATCAGGGTAAGAGGCCGTGAGTGGCTTGGGCATGGCGAGATCAAACCTGGTTTTATTTTGGAAGCGATATTTTGGGAGCAGTTACACAGCATCAGTTCAAACCTGGTAATAATTGCAGCTGTGAGGGGCAGAAAAGCAAAATCCAAACTCAGCATCTTGCTAAGGTGCTTAACTGTTAATTTCCATGAGTGAGATCCACCCTTCTCAAGGCACTTCAATCTGTTCACATTGTTTCTTCCTCTCCAGATTAGATAGGTGGAAGCAGTGCTTTATTAATTAGAGGAAAAATCCTGCTCCCTCCTGCCAAGACAGAGGAACTCTTGACAGTTTGCTCCCTTTTAGTGACTGAAACCTCCCCTGTTCAGCCACGTGCCTGCAGGTCATGTCCTGGGGCATCTCCTTGCCCAGTGGCAGAAATTCCTCAAAAGCAAAGATTCCAGAGAAGCTTTCTTCTTCTTTAATTGACCTCTTCCCTTGCTGGGGTGCAGTTTCCATTCTCACCTTGACGTCTTGGAGGCTCCTCATTTGCTTAGTGTTGGCCAAAGGCGCTGTGGGGCTCAGCATGGTGAGCGTGTACGTGCTTTGCATTGGGCTGTAACGCTGCTGCCACTCCTGTTCTCAAACTGGTTCACCCTCTCCCCACCTTTGGTCAGTGCTCCCCCTTCAATATCATTCATTGGCTGCTCTCACCTGGCATGAGGGTGACCCTGAGGAGAAGGATTTACTGCTTTGCCTGGAGAAATCCGATTTCACACAGCACTCACAGCCAAGCAGCCCAGTTAGACCAGACAGTCTCGGAGATCACTCCGACTTAGCTAGGTTATCCTCCACCTATTTATAGCTCCCTTCCTCTCCCAACTCCACCCACCGTGGGGTTTTACTGCAGGTTTTGAAGCAGGGCTCCCAGCCTTTCCCCTCCCTGCGGAGTGGAGCTGCCTGTTCCGTCTCCCTGGTGTGGAGCTGGCAGAGGAGACGGGCCGGGAGAGCATTTAGACGTTGGGAGCCGGCAGCGATGCGGGCAGCGGGCAGCAGGCATGTCTGTCTCCTCTTGGGATGAGCTAAAACTGGCGTTCCTATGGGCAGGAGGAGGAAGCAAAGAGTTCTGCTTTACCAGCTTGAGGAAGTGGTCTTGAGCCGGGCTGTGGAATTGCTTTATGTGGCAGTTTAACCCAGCTCGAGGGGCAAAAAGGCTACTGACACCTGGGCATCCTTCCTGTTTGGCTCAGCCTGCAGTGAGGGGCTGCTCTACCCTCTTGCCTTTATTTAATCTGCTTTATCATGCTAGAACCCGAGTTTTGAGGTAAGAGACAGTTTGTTCTTCTAGTAGGTGTCAGAGCTGCATCCCCTGTGCCTTTGCTGCTGGAGCACGTAGGGCCCCTGGGATGGGGCGGAAGGGCCAGAGACACCACAGGTGTGCGATGACTGATGTCTCCAGATAGGCTGAGCTGATGATACTTGGAAGCACTCTTCCCCTCACATCGCGGACCATTCATTTAGCCAGAGTCAGATTTGTTACAGATTAACTGCTTGAATAGCAGGAAATGAGAGGGAAGCGCCAGGGATCCACTTGGGTTGGATCTGCAGAAATCAGTGAAACCTTGGTGTTGGGTAGTGGGGATGTGAGGCTGTTGTACAGCAGTGAGGCAGCCCAATTAAAACAAGGAGGAGGTAGGGAAAACTGTGTTCTTGGGCTTTTTTCAGATTTATTTGGTTAGTCCAGGCTTTGCAGGCTACAGAGACTGTGATAGAGCAGTTAACGTTCTCCAGTTAATGACCTAATGCAGGCACATTCTGGTATTGAGCTTGTAGCAAAACTGCACCTGCTCCTTGAGCTGCTGCTTTTGAGAGTCTATTATCTATCGAGGCCTTTCTTGATCCCTTAGATCAATCCTGGGATTGAAAAACTGTATTTTAGGACTCCTCGTCTCAGCCTTTTTACGGCAAAAGTAGTTTCTTCGCAAAGGTCTTTCTGTGGTTCATTCATCTCCTTAAATCCTGGTGGGTAATTGAATAAGCTCAGCTGTGCTAATTTTTCCGTCTTCCTTGTTTCTTCTTTTTTGCTCTGTTAAATGTTACCTTGATCCATTGCTCCTGACATGCATCCAGATTGTCCTGCCTTTTCACTTGAAGGAGAGACGTGTGTGTGTTTAAACTTCTTTGAATACGGAGGGCATGAAATGTTTATGGAGTTTAATTGTGAGGATGCTTGAAGAATAGATTCCAAAAAGTAGAAAAGAGAGAGGGAGAAAAGGAAGAGCAAAGCCCCAGACTTGCTTCTGTGGGTAGGGGCATGCTCAGGATCAGCTAAAACTTGCCTTGAGCTGAAAGTAAATAGTCACAGAAAATACTTGTGCAGCTCCCCAGTCTTACCGGGGTGTTAGTGGGAAACAGGAAAAGAGGGACATTTTATTTTACATGTAAGCACACAAGCCATCCAGTCATTGTAGCTGAGGTAACTAAAAGTGGTGTGCCAGTCAGAGCCCAGACTAACCTGGTGTGTGTGGTCCCCAAGGGCTGCTGGTTTGGGCTCCAGGTGGGCCTGGCTTGTCCCGTTTTCTGCTTCTTTCCTGTGCGTGGAGAGCTTTGTGTTGGGTTCTGCTGTGCTCCCCTCCATCAGCTGGTGCTTCTTTGTGCCTGGGAACTCCTGGTGCTTAACTCGGGGGGAGCCTCTTCTAGAGCCCCCACACTGCCCATCTCCAGCAGCAAAAGCTGGATTCAGTGACACAGCCCTTCCCATCCCAGTGAACTCTGGGGTGGGCATCCTGATCAGAGCATGCATTGATAGGCTTTAAAACTGGAGGGTTGTTGCTGAAATCGTACCTTATCTTTCTCTCTTTTTCTTTCCTTTTTTTCCCCTTTCTCTGTGTTTGTTTGTTGTTTTTTTCCCAACTCTGATCAGAACCGACCTTCCTTTCTCCAGCGTGCTGGGATCTTTGCAGCAGCCCATGCCGCAGCGCCTCGCCCGTTCCACCCGAGCTGCCCATGCCGCTGGCTTGGACCTAACCTAGGCTAAATCTCAGCGTGGCCTGGGTAGGGGGGAGCCATGGGGAGCTCTGCCTCATCGCTGGCCGCAGAGACGGAGTCGGACCATGGCTTCGGTAGCTCGCCCTACCCGGGGCACCCGGCCGTGGGCTGGTATAGGAGCAGTCCCGGTGGCCCCGTGTGGGAAAGTGCCCTTATAACGCGGCAGCACCAGCACTTACAGCACCGGCTGCGAAGGTAAGGAGGAGGGGAAGGAGGAGCCTGCTCACCTGCTCGCCCGCTCACCTGCTCGCCTCTCAGCTTCAGTCCGGGCGCTGCCTTTGGGACACCAGTTGCTTTGCATCCTGCTGAGCGTTGGGTCCCTTCGTTCAGAGGCTCACTTCGGTTCCTCGGGAAACCAGAGCCAAATTCCCAGCAATCTGAGTGATGCCAAACCCTGGATTTACACAGGGTGGCTGATGTCTCCTGCAGAATGGACTGCAGGACTCGTCCCAGCTCTTCCTCACTCACCTAAATTGTCAAGGTGGCTGCCTGGGAATGGGATCTCAGTTCCTCGTTTGCCGTGTTCTCGTGGCTCCTCTTCCTTCTGGCCTCCCAACCACACTGTAGTGTCACAGGTGGAGGATTGTGTCTCCAGGTTGGGTGGCAATAAGTTGCAAGAGTTTCTGAACTCAGAAGAGCCGGAGAAGCCGTTTTCATGCAAAAGCAGTGAAATGCTTTTGAATAACAGATCCACAGGAGTGAAACACACCAAAAGAAAATTACTCTTAAAAACAGATTAGTGTTTCCAGCCCTCAATTCCTATCCCACCTCGATGAAATCAGCACCTCAGATGTGTCTCTGAGCTGTTGCCTCTGCCCCTTCCGCATCAGCCACTTGCAGTGAGGAGTTTTTCTTGTTGTTGAAGTGCTGGTGTCCTGCATTCAGTCTCTGACAGGTGGAGAGATTTGTCAAAAAGCATCTAAAACCCCTCTGCCCGGGGGCTTGGCCGCAGAGGCTGCCGCGTTTTGTGCTGATAACGTTTGAGCCTTTGCCTAATGCCTGCTTTGTGTGGACTCCAGCCTGGATGGGTGTCCATACCTGCTTGCATTTGTTTGGAGCTGCTGGTCATTTAGGAATAGCTGCTTGCTCTGAGTGTCCCTGAGCTGTCCTGGCTTTCCCCTGGAGGTGTTTGCTGTGATAGTGGTGCATTATCTGCGGTGCAGTCCTCGTTTTCCTGCCTTCCTGCTGCTGCAAGGCCTGGGATGTGCTTCCCAGGCTCTGGTGCATGACTCTGAGAGCCTCCCAGCAATGTCAGGCTTTGCTCCTTCCCGGCCCTGTCTTGGGTCTTCTTGAGCTGGGAACAGTGTGAAACCAATAAGTTGTTGTCTTTACTGTCTAGCATAGACTTGAGCACCTTTAAAAAAGATACTTTGTGCAGTTCCCAGATTCTGTTGCTGTGTGTGCCAACCTGTGGGGCTGGTCCACGGCTCTGGTGGGTGATCTGTGCTGTGTGGGTTTGTGCCCTCTAGTTTAGAGGGATCCTGCAAATAGAGCTGGGTCCTTCCTGCAGAATTACCTCTTCTGGACTGCTGGTTTTCCCTCTGTTGCCTTGAGGAGTTGGGGAAGGTGTCTCAGCTCACAGGTGAACTCCCTGGTATGGCCGTGCACAGCCAGAACAGAAATTTAGGAACTTCCAGTGCGCGCCTGGCCCTGGGCACTAAAAAAGGCAGTGTCTCTGCAGCCTCGTGTGTGGCAGCTGGGGCTGCTCATGACTCCAAGTCTGTAGCTTGGAGGAGCTTGAGGAACTAAGTGATACCTTGACATGTGGAAGTAAATTTCCTGAAGAGCCAGCCTTGGTGGTGGAGCGGATGTTGGGGCAAGAACAGGAACTGCCGGTCTTGGTGCAGATAACGCCGGTGTCCTGTGGGGACAGGAGTGGCTTTTGTGATAATTCTTTATTTCCCCTGCTGAAGGGAGAGCAGAACTCATCCCGACTCAGTGTCGCGTGGTTCCTGGAGACAGGAAAATCACCAGCCGTGATTCACTGAGCATCGAGTTGTGTGGGAAGAACTCGCTCCAGGCAGTGATTATGGAAGTGGGTTCAAAAGACCTGCTGAGATCAGCCAGGCTGCCAGGCATCAAAGGGCCGCCGCTCCCAGGGAACAGCAGGGCCAAGGAGCAGCGGATGATTGGTTTCCAGAGAGGAACAGATAAATATATTCTTTTAAAAAATTAAGTAAGTCAATAGAACAAGTCAGAGTAGGTATCCTGCCTGTGCATGTCCTCGTCCCTGGAGTCATGTGGTGTAGGAAGGAAGTGGAGTACTGGGGAGTCAGTTTGAGGCTGGGCAGGAGTTCTGGGATAGACTTTGCTTTTCCTGCTGATTTTCTGTCCCTGCCTGCAGCCACCTTCAAAGCTGATAAAGCTTTGGCTGCTGTGGAGCAGCACAGAGTCAAGCTGCTCTGGGCTGTCTCAGGGATGAACACAAACCTTCCTTGGCAGAAAAACAGGGACACAAATACTTAGCGAGTGACTTTGGTGTGTACTTGATGGGGGAGTTGGGGGAGTCATCCCTCATGGTGGGGTGGGAATAAGGGGAGAAATCAGTGCTGTTAGACTTTCAAAATATTAGAAGCTTGGAGAAGGCTTCACTGTCTGCTGTTTCCTGGGTGAGGCTGATGGTGTGGAATTCCCTGTCTGCTGAAGACAGGGAGACAGGAGGGAGCAGAAAAAGGGCCTTAGTGGTAGAAGCAGTGGACTTGTGACAACCAGATTTGAGTCCCTGGTCTTTTCTGGACAGGGCTGCACAGTCTCTTTCTGTGTGTCAGCATTTAAGCAGGAGCCTGTCCGTTTCCCAGCAGGCCAGGAGGACACAGCTACTGAAAGACTGGAGGTACCAGGTGTTAGGTGCATGTTAGAGGGATCTGATAGCAGAAACCTCTGCTTAGGGCAAAGATGTTTGGTTTAAATTCATCCCTGGTAGCTGTGTGCAGCCAGACAAATTCTGGCTCAGCTACAAGTCCCCTTGGGCTTCATCTTGCTCATGTGCTTGAAGGTGCTTGGCCTGGGCTGTTGTTGGGTGGGAACGTTCAGCTGAGCCTGGGGATCCATCATGGCCAAGCTTCCCGAGGTGCCAAACCCTTCCTGGAGCTGGGAGCAGGCGGGGGCAGTGCCACAGGCTTGGTGCTGGCAGCGGGACACGGCTCCATTGCTGTGGCTGCCACTGGAACTCTTTGGGAGCTGTGGGATTGTGGTGGTTTCTCCTGCTGCTGCTGGAAGTGGTGGCAGCACCTCTCCAGGGCGCATCCTTCCACACTGGAGGGGTTAGGAGGGAATTTGAGCTCTGAACTGTTCCTTGATGAGATGTAAGGGAATGTTCCTGTTCACTTACTCCTCATTCCCAGGATTCATGAAGAGGGTCCTGTTGAGTACTGAGAGCTTCTGGATTTCACTCTGTTCAGGAGAGGCTTTTGGGGAAGGGGTTGCAAGGTCTGTGCAGCTGACCTGAGTGTCTCTGCCCATTACTTGCTTTGGCTGAAGCTCTCTGAACTCTTTCCTTTTCCAGAGGAGATTCATTTTCTGGGCTTTCCCAGAGCATTCTGCAAAGGCTTTATATTTTTCTATAAAAGCCTTTGCAGAATGAAATACCTCTGGATCTTAATGACTGTGGAGGGAGGAACACACTCTTTTATTATTCTTTTATTTCATTATTATGATATGCTAAAAATATGTAAATCTCCCTGCTTTTAGAGGGAAGTGAGAGGACCTGCTTTTGTTGTTGGCGGGTGGTGGGAGGGCACTTGCTGTGCCACTGCTCCCCAGAAGCACCACTTACTTCTGGGGAGAAACTCTGGGCAAGCCTGAGTGTCCTGGGTGTTTGTGAGCCCTTGGCTTAAATACATGAACAGCAGCAAGTCAGAAGTGCTGGGCAGCATCACAGAGGCCTTTTCTGGAGGATCTGAGTTGTTTTGAGGCTAGTGGAGATTTTAATAACTGGGCTCTGGCATATGGAAGTGTGGCAGAGAGCTGTGTGGAGCAGGAATGTGGCTCCGTGCTGCTCCTTCCCACCCTCCTGTGCTGTGGCACTTCAGCTCTGAGTGCAGCACAAGCAGAAGTGTCTGCAGGACACCAGGACAGTGTTTGGTCTGGAGAAAGGAAGGCTCAGGGAGGACCTGCTTGCTCTCCACAGCTCCCTGACAGGAGAGTGAGGGTCAGGCTCTGCTCCCAGGGAACAAGGGACAGGACAAGAGGAAGCGGCCTCAAGTTGTGCCAGGGGAGGTTCAGGTTGGATACTGGGGAAAAAATCCTTCACAGAGAAGGTGGTCAGGCACTAAAACAGGCTGCCCAGAGCAGTGGTGGAGTCACCATCGCTGGAAGTGTTCAGAAGGCATGTGGATGTGGCACCTGGGGACGTGGGTCACTGGTGGTCTAGGCAGTGCTGCAGGAACAGTTGGACTCGATGTACTTAGAGGGCTTTTCCCAACAAAATGATTCTGTGATTCTGTGTGTTTCTTGTTGGGGAAACCAGGGCCCAGAGAAATGAGATTCTCGGAAGCAAAGCTCCTGGTAAAGCATCAGGTGACTGCAGGGAATCACCTGGTGATGACCTGCTTCTGTTTTCTGTCATCAGATCTCAGGTTGGGCATTGGCCTCGGGAGGTCTGGCAGCCTCAGCAGGTACAGATAGCCCAACAGTCCTGGGATGGGGCAGGCACAGATCCCTGGGTTTTATCAGCAACTTGCATGGATTTGGATGTGCTCAGAGAGTTTATTTTGCACCTTTTGCTAAGTATTTGTGTCCCTGTTTTTGTGCCAAGGAAGGTTTGTGTTCATCCCTGGGACAGCCCAGAGCAGCTTGGCTCTGTGCTGCTCCGCAGCAGCCAAAGCTTTATCAGCTTTGAAGGTGGTTGCAGGCAGGGACAGAAAATCACAGACTGGTTGAGGTTGGAAGGGATCTCTGGGGTCCATGTCCCTTCCTAAGCCTCCGTGCAAAGAACAGAGACGTGGCTGTGGAACAGACGGGGATCACCAGCACGTGCTCTGAGTGTGTATCCACAGAGGAGGGATGAGGAGGGGAAAAGGAGCCCCTCATCCAAACCACGGGGGCACTGCCACCAGCTCTCGTACCCAGGACATGCCTGCTGGCCACACAGCAGTGGAGCTTGTGTTCCCCAGGTGCTGCAGTGAGGTGGATGCGTCCCTGTGCAGGTTGTGCTCCCTCTGGAAGTTGCTGTGGAGTTCAGCTGGGATTTGGTGGAGTAAAGATGCTGCAGGTTGTTGTGGATACTTGTTTGATGGGACTGTTTGGCTTGTAACTGTTTGCTCACCAGTTCTCACCAGAGCCTGCGGTATCTGGAGCAGTGTCTTGCTCAAGGAGATGTTGCAGTGCCAAGGAGTTGGCGGCGTGGAATGCTGTTTCATCTGCCTGAGGCTGCCAGCCCTGCCCATCCGCTCTCCACGCTGGCTGCTCCAGCGGTCACAAAGCCTATTAGTTGTTTAAATTGGGGATATTTATAGCTCTGGAGCCACAGATAACTTGGAGAGTGGTGCAGAGCAGCGGAGACCAGAGTTCTCAATAGATCCCCAAACAAACCCTCCCTTTGCTCCCTGTGTGCCCTCCAACCTTCCTCATTTCCATGTCCCACAAGAGCCATTCTGCCTCAAAGGAGGTCAAATCCAGGGCAGAGGCAGCAGGAGCATGTCCTCATCTTACGCAGCAGGCTTGGCCAAATCTGAGCAGAAATGCCTGACCTTCTTGCCTGGATGTTGCTGTCACAGCGTGGAGAGCACAGCAGAGCTGTCCATTCAGCAGTGCCAGCCTGGAGAAGGGAAAAACCAGCACCTTTACCTGGTTTGGGGATGCTCCTGTCTGCAGGAGCTGAGCACTTTTGCTCCAGGACCGTGGGTTCAAGTCCTTCTCCAAGTGCAGGTGTTGGGGAGTTTTGCTTTGGATGCAGCATTGCATGAAGGAATCCAGCTTTGGCTGTGCGTAGATCCAGTCTTCATCTCTTTTGGGAAGAGATCCTGGAGATGCAGTTTTGCTGTGAAGGAAGCTGGTCTCTTGTAATTGGTGCTGTGGGAATATGTGGTTGGAGGGCCTGGGAGAGGCCTTTGGTACTCAGTGTTTTTCCAGGTGTTTTTTTGCAGGGTGGGGAGGGAGAGGAATTGGAAGGTTGTGAATTTTTTGAGGTTTTCTTATTTTTTAAGAGCAGGGAACAGTAAGAGGAGGCAGAGCAGGGTTTTTTGTTTTTTTTTTCCAGAGTAACCCTTCTGCATTGCTCCCTTGGCTTTCTTTTGCTGCGTAGGGAGGAACGTGGTCTTGTGTCTCATGGGAAATCACTTGTACCCCTGAGAGGTGTCACACATGGAGCCCGGAGTTGTGAAATGGTCTCAGTCCTCTGGCAGGAGCTTGTGGATGGATGTGATGACAGTGAGAAGCTCAGGAACCTGGCTGAGCTGCTGCAAGGAAGGAGAAAATGTAGGAAGGTGTGTGTTTGGAGGGTTATTTCTTCTCTTGGGATCAGGATGGAAACCGCAAACGCATCCCACTAAGAGTGTGCAGCATCTGTCCTGGAGGGAGATGGGCCTGCAGTGACCTCATGTTGTGGGCTTGTGAGAGGAGGGGTGAAGGCAGGAATATCCTCCTGCTCTCTGGGTGGGCAGGGAGCTCCCTTCCCTCTCTGCACCCAGCATTCCCTGGGATCACTCCAGAGCCCATTGCTTCCCTCTCAGATTACCAGGTACTGGTTGCTGTGAAAGGCACGTGCTGGATTTCTCCAACCAGTAACTTAATCCAGTTTGACACTGGTGGCTCTGGGCTGGAGTCTCTGACTCACATGAGTCGGAAGCAGCGTGGGGGAGGTGCTCAGAGCTGCACCCGCCTCTCTGCAGCCTCTTCCCCCGTGATGCCCGGCCCCGTGTCCCTGAAAGGCCGCCTTGATCCCAGCGCTGCCGGAGCCTGGAGCCTGGTGCTGTGCGTGGAGGGGAGGCTGTGCTCAGCGAACCCTCTGCAGGCCTTTGTTCCCTGGGATGAAACAACCCTCGGCACTGGGCTGCTGCCAACAGAAGGGCACAGCGAGGAAAGGGGAGCCCTGCTTGGGTGCTGTTGGCATTTGCCAAGCCGTGCTGCATCTCTCTGTTCCTGCCCAGGGACCCACAACTCACCCAGGTGGCTGTGCCTTTTCAGCTGCTTTCTTCAAACAAACTGCCCGGGGCTTTTCTATGACTTGGGCACCTTCCCGTGCTTCTCACCCTGCCAGCATTCCCGCTCTGCCTGGCAAGGCACCAGGACCTCAGCTGGCACCCCTTGCCAGCCAGCGCAGCTCACAGCACCCCCAGGCATCTCCGGGTCCCTGCGAGGGGCAGGTGCTCCAGGTCACCGTGAGGAGGTGTTAAGAACTGATCCAAGGAGAAGGAAGCTGCTCCTGCGTTACAGATGGCATTTCTGAGGCTGCAGCAGGACATCCAAACCAGAAGGAAGCTGGAAGTGGAGTGTGAAGGCAGCCCCGAGCCCTTCTGGATGGCGGCAGGACCGGCAGCAGGAGAGCCAGGGCAGTGTGGGGGGTGAGGAGAGTTTGGGATGCAGGTGCTTGGAGCCTGCCAAGTCAGCAGCTTGCAGGGAGCTGGAGGGGCCTCGCCTGCCCTTGCCCAGAGCAGTGCAGAGCTCAGCTGGGTCTGCAGACACTCAGGTCCCAGCCCTCTGCTCCCAGTGCTCCCTGTGCATCACACACTGGGGCTTGTGGTTACACAGAGCTGGGCTCTGGCATTTGGAGCGTGGCAGGTTGACTACAGCTAAAGGGGATTTTGGGAGGCTGGATCTTGCCAGCTTTTAGTGGGAGAGGACAGTGTCCATACTCCTTGGCCTTCAGCAGCATTCCCCAGCTGTGGAGTGGGGAGGAGGCGGACACAAGAAGGATGTTTTGTCTTCCTTAAAACCTGATTTTAATCTCCCTGCTTTGGAAAAGTGAAGCTATAGATAGGTAAATGGATAGATGCATGTGTATATATACACCTGTATTTTTTTCCCCCGCTTCCTTGGGACACCAGGGAGAGGACACTTTTCATTCAGAGCCCTGGCGTTGGCTGGCACATGCCCCGTGCAGCACTGGGACATTCTGTCAGACCCATGCCCCCAGCTGTACCTTCCCTGCCCAGGAGCTGAGGCTTCTCCTGCTGCCTTACCCACAGCTGCTGTGTCTGTCTCTGGGGAGGGACAAACATGGAAACACTTGGTGCTTCTGGAATGTGGGAAGACCTTTGTCTTGCAGGAGCTTCAGGCTGCAGCCATGGCACAGAAAGGACTGATCAGTGATGTTGCTGCTGTCTTGCCCAGGAGCCCCTGTGGCACGTGCAGTGACTGGCATTGAGCACCTTACACACACCCTAGCAAACCCCCAGCAAAGCTTCACCCAGTGACCTGTTTTCCCTGGGTTATGTTTTCCTACAGCAAATGTGTCTTCTGGGCACACTGGTGTGGGCCCTGCAGCCCTGGCTTGCTCAGGGGCTGCTGTTGGTGGCAGTGTGGTGGGTAGGGCACAGCAGCTGCCAGGCTCCTGTATCTGGTGCAGCATTTCAGCCTCCAGGGCACGTGTGCTCCTTCCTCCTCTGTCCCGTGCAGGTTGGCAGTGATGTCCTTCAGGGTGTCCTTGAGGAGTATGTGTGCTGAGCTTACCCAGGGCAGTCTGTGAGCCTGTGTGTGACTCGATGAGGTTCAGGAGCTTTAAACAACAGCAGGAGCTGCTCTCCTTGGTAGAAAACTCAGTGTTGTGCTGCAGGGAAGGGACACTGAGCTGTTGGAGCAGCCCCAGCCTGGCCTCTCTGGGGTTGCTGTGCTGGCAGGATGCTTCCCTCTGGCACATGGACTCGGGAGGGTTAATGGCACGTGCTCCAGCCAGGAGCATCCTCTAGATTCCAGCTGTCAGAACACTAAGTTAAGTGTGTGTCATCTTTACAAGGCAGTAAACAGTGCTATGGTCTGAATTACCCAGCCTGGAGGCCTCCAGGGTACAGTATAACTTGTAGGGGCTTCCCTGGTAATTCCAGCCTGTCTGCCTGCTCCAGGAGTCAGCCAGATGTGTTGCTGGCTCAGTTAACGTGGCAGTAGCTCTAGAGCTTGGGGCATGAGCAGAAGGAGCAGGTTGGGGTGCTGGGTGGTCGTGTGGCTCAGTCTGCCTCAGCACAGCATTGTTCTGCTCTGTTCCTGAGCCTTCCATACAACCCACCAAATTCTCTTCTCTGTCTCCAGGAGGCTGGAGAAACCAAAGAGCCCCCATTTTGAAAGGGCACAGTGATGCCAAACTGAATCTGGGTCCAAGTGTAGGTTCCTGTGTTGAGCCTGGTGTTTGATGGGGCACTGGGACTGTGGTGGGCTTCTGGTGTGCTGCAGTGCTCCTGTGTCCTGCTGGAGCCTGGTATTTGCTGGTGGGATCCTGGAGGGTGATCCGTGACTGGCAGCTGCCTGGGGTGGCCTTGAGGCACCGTTGACTTGGTGCTGATGGGGCAGGAGGTGCATGGAAGGCTTTGAAGCTGGGGGTCCCAGCGTGCTGAGGGAGCCCCTGTCACTGCCTACACAGGATGCTGTGCAGAGGATACAGGCCAGGGTCCGCTCTGCACACCCAGAGCTATTTCATCTGCACACTGGCACCAAAGGTTGGCCCAGGACTGTCCTAGAAGCCACCAGTGCCAGGAAATGAAAATGCCAAGTAGGCTGTGCATGATGAAGCATTCCCAGCCAAACCACAGGAAGGTCTGTGTGTTTTATCCCACTGAGCCTCCAGGGAACTGTGGCTAATTGTGTCCTCTGAAGTTCAGGCACACGAGAAAGAGAAGTGACCTTTATAGGTCCGGAGCACACACACAAACAGATCCACTGCTGTTGGTGGGACTCGGCCTGTGCACAGGATCCCATCCTCTCCCATCTCCCTTGCAAGAAGGAACTGCACTCAGTTGTAGGCTGGGGCACCTCGAGGAGGTACTTCAGTGTCAGGGCTTGAGAGCTCCCCAGTGCCAGGGGGTCAGTTTGGATCCATGGTCTGACCTCTCAGTAAACTGAAAGCCCCAGCCCTAGAGTGGCTTCTGGAATGAGGAATGAGCCTGGCCTGGCCTGGCTCTTTCTGCAGGGATGCCCTGGGGCTGAAAGGCCAAAATCTCCTTGGCTGTAGTTCTGAAATTCCTCCATGATTTTGGCAGTACAGGACAAAGGGCTGGCTCAGGGCATGGGGCGTTTCCCTGGTGTCAAAGGAAAGCTGTTCTGTTAAAGTTCACTAAAGAAGTTTTGCTTTTGATTTTTTGGAGATTGTGTGTCAGCACCCAGTTGTGCAGAGCAGAGCCGGGATTCCCTGGGAGCTGCAGGGTGCTCTGACCTTTCCTTGGCTTCTCCTCAGAGGAGGGAATGATGGGGGTCTCGGTGGGGGAAGCCCATGGCTCTTTGCACATGCAGGGATATCAATCCATGACTTGACAGACTTTCTCCTCCAGATCTGTTGTGCAGAGCTGGCAAGTTCCTGGAGGTGCAGGGGATAATTTAGCTCACCTCTGACCTCGGCAGTTAGGAATGGTGTTTAACCAGTGCCAGAATGAGAAGGCAGTGGATGACATTTGGGATGGGGTTGTCCCTTCTCCTGTCCTTGGTGGCTGCAGTGTGGAAGTCATGTGAGCAGCCACCAGCCTGCAGATGCCCTGTCCCTTTTGTGCCATTCTCTGCCAGCTGTATTTATTGAGCCTGACAGTTCAGGTGCTGTGGAGATGGCAGATTTCTATTAACTGTACCCTGCGTGTGCCCCACTGCAAAGCGAGCCCAGGCATTGGCATTGCAGGGGCTGAAGGCTGGGGCACAGCAGCTGGAAATGCAGAGTGATTGATTCAATGGAGATGTGAGAGATGGAGCAAACAGCTTTGGAGCCGTGGTGTTGCTCCTGATCCATTTCCCCTCCCCTCTCTTTCATTCGCTCTTTCTCTTCCCCCACCACTCTTCCAATTCTATTTTAACAGCACTACAAATTGCAGCATAAATCTTTAGCTGAACAGCAATTTGGCTTGGCAGCCACCAGTAAATCTCCTCTTGCAGCCTCCCCATGTGAGGGAAGTTGCAGTGGCAATAAGGGGATGTGAGTCCTAAGTTTACAGTCCCATCAGGTTCTCCTGGCCCTTTCCAGCTGTGGGCCCATAGCTTTAGTCCCACATCTCTCTAGTCCTGGGAAACAGGAAAATTTTTTTCCCACCCCAGCCTTCAGTTCAGACATTGGGTGTGTTGGGAGGTGGTGTGAAACAGCCTCAAACATGGAATAGGAGGGGTGCCAGCATGAGTTCCCAATGCTGTTGTTGAGGTGTGTGACCCTAAAGTTGTTCTCTGTTCTTAAAGATGGTACAAGGTGGTCTTCATCTGAGCAAATGGACCTGTCCCTCCAGACTGCCCTGCACATGAAGGTGCTTTTGTTACCTGGTGCAGAATGTGTATCCTCTGTGGACTGTGGTGGGGAGTGATGGAAAATAGCTCTGAGTGGTGTGTCAAAGGCAAGACTTTTGCCATTTAGTCCATGCAAGGGATCTGTCTGCACAGTCCCATACCAGGAGCTGTTTGTCCCAGCAAACGTTTTCCAGCTGCCGGTTCTGTGTCCTTGGATATGTTCTGCCTGTGTTTGTAGCCCCTTCCATCATGTTTGAGCTTGACCACCCTGATGTTAGAAAGGAATTGTTCCCTGTGAGGGTGGTGAGCCCCTGGCACAGGTTGCCCCAAGAAGCTGTGGCTGCCCCATCCCTGGAAGTGTCTGAGACCAGGTTGAATGGGGCTTGGAGCACCCTGGGATAGTGGAAGGTGTCCCATGGAATGAGATGGACTTTGAGGTCTCCTCCAACCCGTTCTGTGGTTCCGTGATTATGAGACCAGGATAAAGTACAGACCATGCCTTCATCTTGGCCTCTTCTTGGCTGGATATGAAGCTTCAAAGGCATTTTCCGTGCCGGATTCTTCAAACACTGGGCAAGTGTTGAAAGACACAAGGATAACTCTGCCTGATGCCAGCACCACTTGCTTGTTGTGTGATGTACCAGTGAGAAAACCGAGGTGCAAAGGAGAGAGGCACCTGCTGCAGAAGTGTGTTAGAGATATTCTAGGGGTTTGGAGCAGGATTTCTTTTTTTGTAGAGAAGCACAAGACCACAGGTCCCTGCAGTGCTGGCTCCAGATGGCCACCTCACCCTGCTCTGGGCTCTGGGGAGTGCAGGCTCTTTGAGGCAGACCACAGACCCTCACTTAAAAAGAAATTCCTTAATTGGCTTAAAGACAGAGAAATGAAAACAACAAGTAGAGGTTCCTCTTCATGCAGTGTGCTTTCCTCAGGGTTTGCTTTTGAAGTGACTGTTCAAACACACCTCAGGTGTGGGGAGCTAAGTGGATGGAAACAAGTGTCCTTTGGTCCCACGAGTCCACCCTCCTTGCTGAAGCTGTCCCAGCTCCTCAGATGAGAGAGAAGCTTAGTGAGTTCAGCTTCTTGCTCCTTTCCTCACCTCCTTCCCTCCCTGCTGAGAGCAGGTAAGGCTGTACTGTGAAACATAACTGTGGATATCAGCCCCATCAGTACTTCCCTTCCTTCCCACTTTCCCAGCTGAAAGGCCTCCCTGCCTACATCCTGCATCCTACATCCCTGTGCTTCCTTCAAGGAGCAGCCTGTGCTGCTCTTGAGCCTGTTTCAAATGGAACCTGGAGAGAGTTGATCAAAACTTACTCCGAGGATCTCCGTGCCCAGATCTGTGAGCTCCTCCCATGGTACCCCGGCAGCCGGGGTGAGGAACGCATCAGCAGGTTTCCCTTGGGATCCTTTTCTCTCAAGAGGAGCTGGACTCCTGTGTTATGGGATCTTTTTTCAGCTGTGCTAACCCAACTCATGCACAGAGCTTTTGTTGGTGGAACTGGGGTGATAGAAGCCCTCTATAAGCTCCTGGTTAGATCCTGGCACTGGTATTGTCCTGGAGATTTGGCCTTCATCCTGTTCAGGGGGTGGCAGCTGTCCTAGAAAGGGCACAGCAGTCCTGAATATCTCCTGGGCTGGTATAAACCTCCTCACTAGCACTGAAGGACCTGATGTGATGTAGGTGAGCTGGAAACTCGTTCACAGCCCTTGGATGATGTTTGCAGGCAGAGCTGGCTCTCCTCCTCTGGGGCCAGGCACCGATGCCTGGGTGCTCAGAGATCCTGGGAGCCTTCTGGATCTCGGGATCAGATTCCCCCCACATACATAGACACACCCTTTAAGAGCTGTAATAAACCAAATGCCCCTGTTATTTAAACAGAATAAATTTTAAAATGGAAAAGCCTCCAGGAGCATCTGGAAGTTCAGCACCTGTGGAAAATCAGCAGCTGAAGGAGCTGTATGTGAAGTGAGAGTGGGGAGAAGAGCCCATAAAGGGCTCAGTGGAAAAAGAGGAGTGTCTGGAAGTCTTTCATCTTCCCGTTGCAGTGTTCAGATGCGACTCCAGCTGCTTTCTATTCTGGGATGCAGGGAAGTGTGTGCTCCCACACGTGGCCATTGCAGCTCTGAAAGAGCAGCTCCGGATTGACCCAAAGGTTTGGAAATCGTTCTGCTGTACAGGAAGGGGAATTTAGAGGATGGTGAAGGCACATTGCCAGCACTTGAGAGATTCACATTTCATTTCTGGATTTGTCTTAGACTTAGTGGTCTGTCAGTGCTTTGGCTGCTGTCTGGTCCCCACGGAAGGAGAATCCAAGGCTCTCCAAAACACCACTGTTTGCTGCAGGCACAGAGCTGCACAGGTACATACAGGGAAGTCTGTACCCGTGTGAAGCTGTGTTCTTTTCGGGTGCTGATGGTGTTTCTTAGGTTGCAGTGGGAAAATCAGTCCCAGTTCTCTCTGGAACCCCACCAGATACTTCGTTAAGAAAGGGAATGTGGCAGTCAGGCAGGTGTTGCAAGCTTAGGAGGACACAGCCATCTCTATGTATTCACTAGAGACTGAAGGGACACTGGAATTCCTTTGCTTCAGGAGGGGCTTCTCCCTGATCTCTCCTGGCTAATTCAGACAACTGGCATCCCAGATTCTCTTTGTTTCAGGTCTCTTAAAAGTTAAGAATTTTATTTCCTGTTCTTCTGGACTGTGAAGTCTCCACAGTCAACAAGAAAGTCACTTATGAACTCAAGGTGCAGATATGAACATCCCGCTTGTGCTACATTGCTGGATGCTCCCTAACCCCGTGTCCCGTCCCAGACACTTCTGCCCAAACCTTCAACCCCTTTTTGAGGCTGAAGGGCTGAGGTGTGACCCCTCTGGAGCAGGGGACGCTGAGAGGTGGCAGTTAGCAGCCCCAGGAGTGGGGGACGAGCAGTGGTGGCTGGCTGGCTCACACGGTGCTCGCCAGCATCCCAGGTGGGCAGGCAGGGATCTCTTGCAGCCTGGTTGTTCTGAGTTGCTGACGGTTTTCCCCCGGGAGTGATGCATATCCCACTTGACTGCCGGGCCCTCCCCTCTCCCGGTGTGGTTCACCAGCTTTGACAGGAAGGGCCAACCCTGCTGCAGGCTTTCACCATTTGTCACAATAAATTGCTTCTTCCTCCTGCTGCATGGGGGAGATGCTGGTTTGTTTGCCCTGAGTCTGAACAGCACCTGAGGCGGCTGCTCCCCTCCTTGCTCTTCCTCCCCCCAAGTCTGCAAGGAGAGCAGAGCCTGCTGCAGCTGGCAACAGGCTCCCCAAAGCTTGCCTGATACAGCAACAAATTTTGTGTGCTCTTGCATTCAGCTGCTTGACCTGACATGACCTGGGAAGGGGAACGGAGCCGGAGAAGGTGCGGATGCTCCGGGAGCGGGAAAGGTGGGAGCTATCTGTGAGGCTGGTGGGGTTTGCTGCTGTCCACAGCCCCTGCTGTCCGTGGTGGCCCCTCTCCAGCCCAGGTCAGTGCAGCAGGAGGGCTGTGGCTCCAGCACAGCAGCTGCACCAGGCCTTGGTGCGTCTTTTCCGGCACCTGGGAAGGAGTGTGAGTGCCCTTGGAAGTTGTGTGTGGAGCCAAGGGCTCTGCTGAGAGTGTGTGTGTACAAACTGCAGTACCCAGTTCAGCCGGGACTCTGCCCTGGGCACCAAAATCTACTGGGGTTGGTGTTCTTTGGACAGGGTCCCTGATGTAGGAGAGGAAACATTCAGGTTTGCCTTCTGACCTTCTGTCACCCAAGGAGGTGGTGACGTGCCCAGGCACATCGAGAGGCAGCAGGGTGTGCTGTTGGGGGCCGTGGCTCTGGGAGAACCTCCATGCTCACCTTGCCCTCGCTGCTGGGTGACGTTTGTAGCGTAGCTGCAGTGGCTTCATTTCTGTGCCCTGATCACCCACACACTGAGCTCCAGAGATGCTGGGAGCTGCCGGAGTTCCTCTCTCTTCCTCTGGCCCCTGGTAGTCTTTCTTTCTCTCTGCAGATCAGTGCAAAGCTTGTTGGCTGGGATATTAAGCATCAGCTGCTTTCCTGAGGTCCAGGACTGGCTTAGCTCTTCATTAAGGCCTGTTAATCATTGTGAGGAGCCTGACAGCTGCTGGCCGTGGAGCACAGTGCCCTGCTGCCTTCCAGCTCTCCGGGATGGTGCTGCCTGGGGTGCCCCAGCATCGCTGGCAGCCGTGGGAAGGGCACTGCCTGCTCTGGCGTGGGACAGTGCCACTGCAGAGCTTGGCCTGAGAACTTTCCTCATTTGCAGGAAGAGTTCCCAACAGCAGCTCTGCCAGGAGCTGGGATGGTGGCCAAGTTCAAGCCCTAGGAGAGGAAGAAGAAGAGGCTGGGGGCTCTGCTTTCCCCCTGCCAGGCTGCAGCCCCCCTCTCCTTAGTCTCAGACCTCGTGGAAACATGAGTCTTTCTCTCTCCCTCCATCCCAAATGGTACCAAGCTCTTATTACTGTTGGTTTTTGTCTTAATTGCACCTTGGAGCTATGCCTTAATTTATCTTATCGGCGACAATTTAGGGAAAAAGATGGTTGTTTCTGAAGCAAATAGCAGCCTGCCCGATGTAGGGCTGGGAACTGGTGGGACGAGAGGAGAGAGGGGCTCGGCAGTGTCTGCCTGGGGCCTTCCCCATGGCTGTGCCTGTGCCATGGCAGCTCCCAGCACCCCACAACCCCTGCAGGGCCGCGTGAGGGGCAGGCAGCCACCTCCACCTCGTGTGGCATCCCCCAGCAGTGCAGGCCTCAAAGGCAGCAAATGGCTTTGAATTTCCTTCTCACGCTGGGAAGAAGGGATTTAATTTACTCTCTGAAGGTACAGGGTGGTGTTTTGGAGCTGAGCTCGTGGTGCTGGCTGTGAGAGTGAGGTGGGGGTGTAGAGCAGCTCACAGAGCATCACCTGCAGCTCCTCAAACCTGTCCTGTGCCTCGCTCTCCAGGCATGAGACATCCAAAGAGATGTCCTCTACTCCATCCCCTCCCACCTTTCATCTGAAATCCTTCCATTTTGATCTCTGCTGGCCATCCCTCCCACTTCTCCTACTCAGGATTCTGTTGGATTTTTAAATTAAAACCTGCCATGATTTGAAATGAATTAGTGTAGCAGTAGTATTAAAGAACATCATCTTTCCAGCTGTTCCTCCCCAGCGTCTTGCTAGTCCTAGAGCTGGTGCATTGGTCATAAATCCTCTCCCTGCTGTTCTTGATATTCCCTGATTTCTACACATCTTACGCTGTCCTAGCACCAGATCTGTGTTCCCATCCCTGCGTGAGGTGACCTGCTCACACGTTCAGTGCTTCCTCTGTTTTAGGTGCTCATGAATTTTGCTGGACAACTTTATTTTACATGGGAAACTTTCTGCTCAGACCACAGATGGAGTGTAATTATAAAAACCATACAGGCTAGCTGATCCAATTTTTATCAGGCTTTCTAAAGAACAAAACTGCATTTCTCGAAGTGTTTTCTTGCTCCAAGTGTGCAAGAAGCTGAAGCTACAAGTATCCAACAGAACTTGGGGCTATCAGTCTTCTAGGATTCAGGCCTTTTATTGACAAAAAAAGATAAAATTCTTGAAATCTTGCATTTACTGGAGGACTATGAGCTTTTTTCCACTGAAAAAGCAGCTTTTTTGGGAGCTGCAGGCACACTGAAGCACTCACGGATGTTTTGGCAGAACCAGAGGTCCTTTGTGCTTTCTACACCCAAGTTACACCAATTTCATGCCACTGTGACAAACCCCTATAATACTGCTGTACCTCCTTTCTATATTTGCTCTTGAGAGGGTTCAAACATCCATTATATGAAGATTTTGGTTAAAGTCAGTGTTGTGTTGTCAAAGCAAGGCTGTTCAGTTCATCACCTCCTTGAGCCAAATCAATGTATTAACGGCCATAGTATGGTGCTGGCCTGAGTTAAGGACACAAATTTCCTCCCCCGCTATAATATTTGGGTGCAAATGGAGCTCGGCATTTTTTGCTTTTAATTTCCCCAGGCACACAAAGGACTGGAGAAATTAGGTACAGAAAAGGTAAATAAAGTCATTGAGTAAGAGGAATGATGGCGGCAGTAGCGCTGTGCTAAATTGGTTTCTTTGAAGTAAAGTGTGATTGCAACTGCAGAAATTTCCCCTGCTTGCATGCAGGGAGGCAAGATGAGGTTATTAATTATAACAACAGGCTGGAATTGACCTTAATGAGAAAAAGTGCAGCTTGGGAGGAGCTGAGGCTGGGCTCGTCGCTGTCTCCAGGGCTGGAGCTTCCGAGGGACCTTCCTGGGCTGTTCTCTTGCCAGCCTTGCTGCTCCAAAGCATGTCCCACGATGATCCCGTGCTACCGAGTGCTTCCATCCTGGGTTTTGAAGAAGTCACATTGCTGTTGGCCGTCTCATTTGGGCCCTGCATCTCCATAACCTTGGACAGGTGCAGGAGATGCTGCTTTAGGGTGAGAGACCTCATCACAAGCTTGTGAATCCAGAACTTGCGAAACTTCCAAGCAAAGCTAGAACTTGGACTTCGCTGACCTCCTTGAAATACTCAGTCTGTCTCCTCCTTTTGTATCCCCAGGGATTGTTATTGTTGCCCTGGCAGACATTTGGGAAACCTGCTCATTAGCCAAGGAGCCTTTGGGAATGGTCTTGTCCCAGCGTGCCTGTGCTCTGCCAGCCAAACTGGTTTTCTTCTGAGAGCTCATTTCTTACAACACTGCACCAATTAAGGTATATTAAAGGCTAATCATGCACAGCCTGTTTTTCTCACAAGACAAGCCTTCCAGATTCTGATTCTGCTTTGATGAAGAATGATGAAAGTCTCTTGTCTCCTGTCCATCAGTTTAGGGTAGTGCTCCCTGTGTGTCCCTAGGCTCGGAAGGAAGCCAGCGTGAGGCGTGCTCCTTCCAGGTGTGTGTCACTTGGCATTCCTGCAGCAGCTCCAGTAACTTCACATGGGCAGACCCCTTCAAAGACTCTGCCCCTTCCCTCCCTTTTCCTGAAAAAAACACAGGGATTTCAGCCATGAAGAGGACTCTGCTAGCAATGACAGTCTCCTCAACTTCCCTTCTCCACCAAAGCCAGATTTTGGTGTGTGTTACAGGAGCTTTCAGGGTGCTCCTGTCCCAGCTGTGCTTCTGCCCGCCTCCTGTTTCCCACCACACTCTGAACACATTCCTTGGTGTCCTTTCATGGCTGGTGGAGGACAGAGGAGTGTTTTCTCTGTCTCACTTGCATGCCTTGCAACTACTTGTATTTACAGAGCATTGCCTTGGAATTGCCCAACGCTCTCAGGCACAGGTTGGGATCGTTGGAGTGTCCTGTGCAGGGCCAGGAGTTGGACTGGATGGTCCTTGTGGATCCCGTCCAGCTCAGGATGTTCTGTGATTCTGTGAAGTCTTTTCTTGCCTGTTCCACAGCAAGATGTCTCCTGTCACCCTTCACATCTGACAGGCAATCCCTGGTTTGGGGGGGGTGACAAGAGAGTAAATTGCAGGAACAGCTGCAGTTCGAGAGCGTGTTCTGTGGCTTTGTTGGCTGCCAGAAAACTCCTGTGCTGAGTGCACTCTGTACAGCTGGGCCAGTGTTTTTTCTCTCAGACCTCTCATTAGCAGAGTTCAGCTTTCCCCTGGGAACTTCTCATTAAAACTCCCAGCCTCTTCTCTCCCTGGCTCTTGAAGCACATCTGAGCTCCTGGAGCTGTGTCCAGTGTGGGAAAAGAAGAAACTAAATAGAAGCTGTGCAAGAACCCTCTGGAGGTTTGGTGCAATGGGACCAAAAAGTTCCCAGGAACTGGAGTGTGTCATCAGCTTGGGAAACTCTTCATGTTTGTCTGAGCCTCTTGGCACCTTCTGGGGAGGGTTGTGTGGTGTTGCTGGATCTTTAATGGCCCCATTCACCTTAGAATTAGACCTTTTTTCCCCTTCCTTTCTGCTTTGATGAGGGATTTTCGCCTGCCACCATTGCTTTATTAAACAGGACAAATCCAGTTGTCCTGTTTCATTTCATTGCAGGTTATTACCAGTAGAAAATGCCATTTTCTGCATAAATGTGGTTGTCCTGCGCCAGTGAATGGTCAGGAGTGCTGATACTGGGCTGGGAGGAGGGAACCTCCAGAAAGAAGGGATGTCCTGGCCACAGGAGAGTTTGTCATGGAAGGGGACCAGGCTGGTCCCTTGGCTGATTTTCCGTCGCTGACCTAAGCTGCGTTTCTGGGAACTCGTTGACAGTTTGTCCTGGATTGACACTAAAGAGTGAGAGCAGGTATAAATATATGATAAAGCTGTGGAGTGCTCAAAAATTAATATTTCAGGATACAGAAGTCTTTATTTCCTCAAGTGCTTCAACAAAAGGAGGAACTCATGTAGTTGTGGTTGTTGAGGTTCCTTTCCACCAACTGAGGAAACAAAGGAAGCTCAGAGCAAGGCCCCAGCTCTGGAACTGGCTGAAGGAGATACCTGGTTGTCAGAGGTTGCATGAAGAAAGTTGTGACCTTTTTGGAGCTGTTTTTGGTGTTGGGGCTCTAAGATGGTCAAAGTGCTGGGGTGTGAGTCCTGCAAGGAAAGGGTGAGGGAGCTGGGCTCAGTCGAGTATTCAACACAAGGAAGATGTTGTCCTGCTGGAGTGGGTCCAGAGGAGCCCACTGAGTTGATCACTTAGGGCTGGAGCCCCTCTGCTCTGGACCTGGGCTGGGAGAGCTGGGGGTGTTCACCTGGAGAAGAGAAGGCTCCAGGGAGACCTCAGAGCCCCTTCCAGTGCCTAAAGGGGCTCCAGGAGAGCGGGAGAGGGACTTGGGACAAGGTCCTGGAGGGACAGGACAGCAGGGAATGGCTTCCCACTGCCAGAGGGCAGGGTTAGATGGAAGAGTTAGAGGGATAGATAGAAGGTTAGAGGGAAGGAATTCCTCCCTGTGAGGGTGGTGAGACCCTGGCACAGGGTGCCCAGAGAAGCTGTGGCTGCCCCTGGATATCCCTGGAAATGTCCAAGGCCAGGTTGGATGGGGCTTGGAGCAACCTGGGCTAGTGGAAGGTGTCTCTGCCCATGGCAGGGGGCGGGACTGGGTGAGCTTTGAGGTCCCTTCCAACTCAAACTATTCCATGATCAGTTCCAGCTGGAGAGAAAGCGTTGAAGGAGCTGTGCCAATACCTACAGACACATCAGGAGAGGTCAGAGCCAGGCTCTTCACAGCAGCACATGGAGAGGGCAGGAAACAACAAGCAGGAAACAGGAGAGTATCAGAGTGGATATAAAGAGAAGCATTTCTGCCCAAGGACAGTCAGTCAGTTGAGGTCACTGCGCAGAGAGGTTGTGAAGTCTCCAGGCTTGGAGGTTTTCAAGACCAGGGTGTTTAAACCTACTGCAATCTCTTTAAGAGATTCAGCTGGAAGCAGGAGTATGGGCTGGAGACCCCCCCTGAGGTCTCTTCTGACCTGAGTTATCCTGAGATCCTCCATGCTTGCTCTTGTGTGCTGCTTTTGCACACACGTGGAGAGGTGCAGCCCCTGGGTTTTGGGAACACTTGTGCCATTGCAGTGGGACCACCTGGCACTGCCCAACTTGGTCACTTTGATATGGTGCTCCAGGAAAGCGTGGCTGAGTTAGGGGAGGGTCTCTTCGCTGTCTCTGCCCTTGCTTAGCAGATCTGGGAGAAAGGGCAAAGAGACAGGACCCTTCTGGTGCTTTTTTTTTTGTCCATGTCTCTCCAAGACATAATATCCTGAATTGGAAGGGTCCTGGAAGGATGAGGTGAAGGTCACTGATATTAAAGCCTGTTTTATTTTCTTGTTTCACTTTGGAGGCAGGATTTGGAAGTACTTATGCAACCTGCCCTGTTTGGATGATGCCAGCTCGGAGCTGGTGACACTTTCCTTTATAGCCTTGGGGGTTCAGAAGTGTGAATCAGAGACTGTTTGTCTCCACTGATGCTCCTATAGAAACTTGTACCAAGTGGAAAGTCCCAGCTCCCAGTGTTTCTGTGTTGCTCTGCCAGTATATCTGCTGCAACCTTCCAGGTCCAGCCTCCCAGCCCTTGCCTGGCTCTGCAAGAGTGAGTCAGCTCAGCCAACAACATCTCCTCACCCCGGCTTCATGATCCCAAGCCACGTGTGCTCCTAACAGTGCACTGCCAGAGGGATTCTGAGTGGTTCCTGACCTCCTGCACCCCTTCCTGGTGGGCACAGGTGCCTTCTGCTCCTGCTGGCTCTGGAGATGTGGTAGGTCCGTGTGGGAAAAGGCTCAGCAGTCCTCTCTTAGGTCAGGGTCCGCAGTGCTACTGAAAGAAAATTAAATGGGAAATATTAAATAGAAAGCATGGGGTTGAGGGGAAGGGATTCACAGCTCACAGACATTGAGGGAGGATTTGTTTAGGGGTTTTTGGTAATTTTTCTTTACTTCCACGAAAGTCTAGTGCTTTTTCTTCTATTTGTCAGTGAGGATTTTGCTGGGATGCATTGTGTGTCAGAGAGCTCGGGGTTTGTGTTGCTGACTAGAACAATTGATTTTTATTTATTTCTTTATTTACTGCGGGAGAGAAACGAAGCCATAAGTTTTAAGGCTTTAGCTGCTCTGGAGGAGTTTTATTTAGAGAAATAGCCTGATTGTGTTGCTGTGTGTGATTGACACAAGCTCCTCTAATCCTGTTGCCAGTGTGGGCTCTGCAGCAGAGCCCTGGGATCTCTCACTCCAGTGCCCAGGTCACCTCGAGCCATTCTCTGGCAGTCTAGGGTGCTTCTGCCCAGGGCTGGGTGCCATCTCCTGCCCTGGAGCTCAGCTGCACATCACACAGCCCTGGCACACCACCAGCTCCCTGCCAGCAGGAAAGATGCAAACTGCAGGGGTTTGGGCACTTCCTGATTTCCTGCCCTGCCTTGTTCCTTCCTGTTTTGCTCTGCTTTAGAGAAGGCTTGAGTCCCAGATGGTGCCCCAAGGTGGTGGCCACCCCTGGCCAGTTTGGTGGCTGTGTAGGAGCCAGGGCTCTGCAGCAGCTGGACGCACAGGGCTCGGCAAACTCATCGCTCAGCGGAGCCCGGGGCAGGGATATCACTGTCCTGAAGTGGTTCTGGAAGGTGACCAGCTGGAACCTTCTTACTCCCTGGAGCAGTGAGGTTCCCTGGGACCTGATCAGTGTGCTGAAAGCTGCCTGCTTGGTTGAGTACCTTCTATATTATTTTTTAAGCATGATAATTACACTGCTGCGATTGCCAAGGTAGGGGCACTCCTGCCAACGCAGTGGTGCCTCCTGCCAGCTGATGTCTCCTGCCTTGGCTGGGGAGAGCTGCTGTGGTGGGAAGCACAGCCGCTGCTGCTGGAGGTGTGGGGTTGTACCCTGTTACCCTTTCCTTGCACCCCAAGCTGTCCTTTTTGTGTGCACCCCAAGAGAGCCTCCAGCAGCTCCCTGCTGCCAGGCTGCGGAGCGGAGCCCCGCGTCACCGTGCTCCCTGTGAAGTGTCCCTCAGGAAAGCCCTCCCATGGGTGGGTGGCTGCCAGGTCCCTGGTTTCAGAGCAGTTCCTCTCCCGCAGGAAGGTGGCAGGCAATGTTTATCTCAGTTGTGTTTGCTGGGGCTGGAGAGTGACTGTGTTAACACGCAGCAGATGGGCCTGGTGAATAGGTGCTGGAGATAACCCTATTTCCTCACGCAGCCTTGTTGCCTGCTGGGAAAGGAGCCAGCCATGCTGTTCAAGGAGAAGTGTGGAGCTTGGACAGGCTGAGGATGGATTTCTCCTTCCACTGGTTCAGTTTTGGGAGGAAGTCGTTGCTGTAGGGCAGAGGCTGCTGCCACGACCCACTGCATTCTGGTATGGCTTGGACCATGTAAAGGCGGGTTCCAGCCTGGTGCCCTCTGGGATCTTTGGACTCTAAATTTCATTCCATTCCAGGCAGGGACTGGAATTGTCCATCAGTCCTAGGCAGGGGTGTGGGGAAGGCAGGCTGCAGGCTGCTATCCTGGCAGTGGTCAAGGCTGGGGGATGGTGGCTGGGAGCCCGGAACTGTGGGGCACAGCTGAAGGTTCGTGTCCCATGTCCTCTCCCGTTTCTGCATCTCTCACTCACTTTCAGGCACAACCGTGTGGCTGCTGGGCACAACGATGTGCAACAGCAGGCGGGGAAGTCTCCTCCCAAAGCTTGTCACACTGGTTGCCCAGACACTGCAGCACCTTTGAGGGAAGAGCTGATGGCCCTTCTGGAAGGCTTTTTGGTTTTCCCAAGAAGGTCAAGTAGGTGGAAATCCCAGCAGCAGTTGGACAGTGTTAGGGGCTGACTCCTGTGGCATGGGGTGAGAAGATGGGACCAGGAGGGGGACAGTGTGACCAGAGAATGTCACAGCTCCCCAGGGCCATTCCAGGACACGGCAGTGTTCTGGCTTCCACCTCCCATCCAGCTGCCTGGAGCCCAGATCTCCAACCCGCCAAGTGAAATGGTGCTGCCTTCCCTGAGCCTGCAGCTTGTTGCTGATGCCACATCAAGCAGGTCTGGTGATGTGGCTCATCCCAACGTCCCCCTGTGTGGTACTTCTGTCTTTTAGGTTATCCTGGGTTTTCTCTTTTCTATGGGAAGGGGCAGGGTGATTCCTTCCATGCTCCCGTGGTGGCACTGCTGGAAGCCTTTGCCTGCTGGGTAGGGCCATGGGTGTGTGAGGGATGTGCAGCAGGAGGGTTGGTGGCTGGGTGTCCCAATCCACAGTAAGCACTGCGGCAGCCACATTTCAGGGTGGATTTTTTGGAGCCAGTGCTCTGCTGCACGGTGTACAATGAGTAACAGCATGGAACGCTGCAGGAGGATGGAGGTGGATGGCACAGGTTGCTGACAGCCTTCTGTGCCTTTTGCTGATGCCTGTGGTTTGATGAACCTCACCCAGTAAGACAAATGGATGTGACAGGATCACAGTGCCCTTCATGGCCCCACCTGCTCCAGAGCCAGGCAGCAGCTCCTGCCCCTCCTCTGCTTGAGGAATGATCTCCCTTTCAGATGTTGTGGACATGGTGCTGCCACAGGGGAGAGGGATGTACAGTGGCTCCCAGCTGTAGGACTTGAGGCAGAAAAATCAATGTTTATATTTCTCTTAGCTGGGAATAACTCCAGTAAATAAACACCTTGCAGAGTTCAAATGATTCAGGCGCCGTATATGAACCAGAATGAATTTTCAAGCTCTCTCTTGCAGTAAAATGGATTTCTTGATTTCAGGCTTTACTTAGAGAAATGTTTGATTTAAGAAGGGAGTTGAAGGTTATATCTGATCTCTGTGAGGTGGAGCTGCTCTTCCAGTGGCTGTGGAGCATGGTGTGGAAATGTGGTTGGATTGCTGCTGCTCCGGAGTGTTCGCAGGAGAGTTTCTCATGCACCAGCCAAAGGGAGGGTCACTTCCCTCCTCCCCAGGGGGTTCTGGCTGCATCCTCTGCCCCTCCAGACCCTCCTGCTGCATTGCAGTCTGCTCAGAGCCTTGGGAAGCTGTGTGTGCAGGTGCTGCTGCTTGGGATTCTGGAGGCCAGCCAGGACCCTGTTCCTTCCACGGGCTGCACCGGCGTCTCAGAGCTGTCTGTGCCTGCCCTTTATGGGATTGAACACCCTCCTTCCCTTTGTTCTAGCCGGTGTGGTGGTTCAGCTTCGTTGTTGAAGGGACGCTGGAGAGGGAGCCAGTGGTGAGCCCACTGAGGTGCAGCTCCCGTGACTTAGGCTGCTCTTGGTCTCTGGAGGTCTGACTTTGCTGTTCCTGGGAAGAGCTGAGGGCATGGGATGGACTTGGAGGCTTCTTCTGCACAGTTGACCCTGCCTGTGGTCTCAGTCAAGCAGAGCAGGGTGGAAGGGCTTGGAAGGGGCCTGCTCTTCTGGTGGAGGCACAGCTGACATGGAGCTTGGGTTCAAGATCGGCTTTAAGACTTGGCCGCCTTATCTGGGAGCAGGTGTGCGTGGAGGGAGGGCTCCGGGCTCCTCGTGCACGTTTACCCGAGGGAGAGCTGGTTTGTCCTTGTGTGAAGGAGACGGAAGCAGAGAACTCTGCTTTAGCCCCACCTTTGCTCCAAGCTGCCGGAAATGGCCCTGAGCAGGGGCGAAGGGCACCATGCAGGGCTGGGATTTGTTCTCAGTGTGAGTGCACGCGTGGCATCCTGAAAGCACTGGGAGGGCTTCTCTGGGGGAACGCTGCTCCCTGCAACCCAGGGATTGCTGAGGTCCACGGAGCTGCTGCTGCTGCTGCACTTTCCGAAAATTGAACCTGCCTAGAAAACGTAATTGTGACTTTCTGTCCTGGGACAGGGCGGTTCTGGCGTGTGTTGGACCCATTCTCCCATTGGGGTTTCGGGCATTCCCAGGCAGCGTTGGAGGTTCAAACCAAGGGCTGGTGCAGCCAGAAGGACATTGTGGCCTCTCTACTTCACAGATAAGTGGGGAAGCAGCTGGAGCTGGGACATGGTGCCCCTCTTTGCTGAGCTTGGAAGCTGCTGGTGAGCTGTCCTGGCACTGGTGCACCACGGAGCTGCTGCTCCCAGGCTGGCTGGACAAGGCTTCTTGCCCCAAAAGCTACAGCCAGGTAGAAGCACCTCTGCACACCAAAACCTGCCTTCCTTGGCTTGATGGTGTCTGGTGTGGGATAACACAGTTATCCCAGTGTGGGTAAGTGGTGTGGAGCTGAAAGGAGAGGAGGGAGACAGGAACAGAAGGTGAGACAGAGAGTTCCAAACGGCCTGCAGACACACAAAGTTGCCAGGGTTGGGCACAGAGACAGTGTGTTTGCTCACCAGGGCACAACCCCACGGTGAGAATGGGGTCAGTGGGTGCTGGAGTTGTTTCTTTTGCCCTTCCTGGAGCATTTTGGATGGAAACCAACGCATTGCCATGCACTTGGAGAATTTGTCAGTGCCAGAGGAGCAAGTGCCTGGGTTGATGGTTGTTCCCTTCCTGGAAGCAAGGTCCTGACCATGCCAGCCCAGGAAACACGTGGTACCCCTGCGTATGAGGTGGTCTTGGCCTCAGCCTCACGCTGTGCCTTCTTTCTTGCAGCCACTCCCACTCTCCCGGCTCCATGGCTGCTGTCCGCGAGTGGTCCTGCACCCGCTGCACCTTCCTGAACCCCGTGGGCCAGCGGCAGTGCTCCATCTGCGAGGCCCCCCGCCAGAAGCCCGACCTCAACCACATCCTGCGGCTCAGCGTGGAGGAACAGAAATGGGCCTGTGCCCGCTGCACCTTCAGGAACTTTCTGGGCAAGGAAACCTGTGAGGTGTGTGGCTTCACCCCAGAGCCAGGACCCGGTGGCTCCCCCTTGCCCGTCATCAACGGCATCTTGCCCAAGCCTGCCGTGCTGGTGGAGCCCAAGGGCACGTCCAAGGAGGAGGCTGCCAAGGCGGAAAGCAGCAGCGAGGACTCGGAGGGGAAGAGCCCCGATGAAGCGGAGCTGGAGAGCGGCTGGGCTTGCCAGCGCTGCACCCTGCACAACACTCCCGTGGCCAACTCCTGCTCCGCCTGTGGTGGCCCACGCAAGCTCTCCCTGCCCAAGATCCCACCAGAGGCGCTGGTCGTCCCTGAAGTCATCACCCCGGCCGGATTCCACATGGCCCCCTCCACCCCGCAGCCTTTAGTCTCTGCAGAGATCTCTGATGGTGATGCTGTGGCCGCCCAGGGCCCGGTGGCTATGGAACAAGAGACCCAGAAGATACCAGCCTTCAGCCCCTTCTCGCCGGGGCTCCAGAACAACCCTGTGCCCCGAAGCCGGCGGGAGGTGCCCCCACAGCTGCAGATGCCGGGCCCCGAAGGCTCCCAGCCTGCGGCTACGGGCGCCGCGGGGCAGAAGGGCTCTCCCCAAGGTCAGGCCAGGGCTGCCCCTGCTGCGCGCTTCCCGGATCTGCTGTCCAACAAACGGCTGAGCGTGCTGGAGGAGGAGATGGAGGTCAGTCCGTCCCACTGGAAGTGCAGCTCCTGCTCCCTGCTCAACTCCGCCGGGGCCAGCAAGTGCGAGGTTTGCAGCACCCAAAAAGGCAGCGACACCATCAACCTTGTGGGGGACTCGGTGAGGTTCACCCCGTGCAGCCCCTCCAGCCCCGACTTCACCACCTGGTCCTGTTCCAAGTGCACCCTCAAGAACCCCACGCAGGCCCAGAAGTGCAAGGTGTGTGGCTCCTCCAAGCTGCACGGCTTCCAGGAGCACGGGGCGCCGGGCGAGCCGGCCCCGCGCTGCCCCGACTGCGGCGCCTGCGACAGGGCCGGCTGCTCCTGCGGCGCCAAGGCCCCGTCCGCACGCAAGGTCGCCCGGCTCTTCCCGGCCCCGCTGCCCGGCGGGCAGGAGAGGCCAGGCCAGTGGGCCTGTCCCGCCTGCACCCTGCTGAACGAGGTGAAGGCCAAGCACTGCGGCGCCTGCCACACCCCCCAGCAGTACGTGGCCCAGCGCAAGGGCCTCAAGCCCCTCAAGAGGAGGGAGAGCATGCACGTGGAGAAGAGGAGGCAAACGGATGAGGGTGAGGCCAAAGCCCTGTGGGAAAACATCGTGACCTTCTGCCGGGAGGTGAGTGCTTGCTTGTTCCTGGCTTCCCTTTTTGCCTCCCCCATAGCTCTGGGGCAGCAATTTCCATGCCTCGGGTTCCAGGGATCTTCCCTTGCAACAGCTGGATGCTGGTTGTTAACACTGAAATGTCGTATTTTGGTGCAGAATAATCTCCGGGGTGAAGACAGCCCATAACGGCCCACTCCTGGTGCAAGGGTGAGGAAGTCTAAAACCTAGTGCTAAACCTGTTAATTGTGAAACTCAGTGGTATTTTAAATCTGTGAGAGAACTTCTGGGGTGAAGGGGACATCCTTAGGAGGTCAGTCCATCTCCTTCCAGTGTTTAGTGGTGGGTAAGGCAAGGGAATGTGTCCAGGTTTGCTGGTGGCGCTGCTATCTGTGGATGCAGGAAATCTGGGATGCAAGAAGCTCAGGATGAGAGTGCAGGCAGAGGAACTGCTGCCACTGCCAGCAGCTGCAGATGTTTCAGAACCATGAGCTGGGCCTTGGCATTCTTGGTTTGGGTGTTGCAAGTGCAGCGGTGCAGCACAAGTGGCTCCCCCTGTTCTGGGCAGGCCAGCTGAGCAGTAGCTGTAGCCTGGCTCCGGTTGAAGGTCTCAGGAGTGTGTGCCAGCACCCACCTTCCCACTGTGAAGTATCTGGTTCAGTCAGTTGGGTTTCAGCCTCAAACACCGCTCTGATGGCCTCATTTTTTTTCCCTGTATGGCATTAAAAGCTCCTGTGAATGCTGCTTTCTCTGGCCTCCTTCTGGGGGAAGCCTCCAGCTCTTCTGGACCAGATGGAAAGGGAGTTGCAGTCCCATTTTGACGTACAGACAAGGCTCTTCCTGCCTGGTCTGAGGATCGTGTCCATTCCTGTGCCTCCACTGCACGGTCCAGGGAACAGAGATGTTTGGCTCAGAGGGGAAGCTCTGAGAATGATCCTGTTTGGGCTTGTGGTTTTTTAAAATTGCTACGTGTCCTTGCTAACAGGCGTGGGTGTCTTTATAGCAGAGACCCAGATTCTGCTTATCCCCGTCTTTAAACCAAGTGAATAGCCTCTTTTGTAGGCAGGGAACATCTGTTACATCAGGAATCAGGCCTGAAGGATGAATCATGATGATGGCCAGGCTGAATTAGCAGTGTGGCACTGCCAGGAAGGGGAGCCTGCCTTGCCCCGTCCCGCAGTGCTCGGTCGGAGCCTTGGCTGAGCCTGTTGTGCTCCTTAACCCACCAGTAATGGGCTGTTAGATCAGCTTGGGCCATCTCCCCAGAATCCCCCTACACCTGAACCTCAGCTGTGCTCTGACACTGTGTAGGTCCGAGGTCAGGCCTGGCAGCAGTGCATGGACAATGCTGCTCCCGTCCTTGTGCTCGCTCTGCTCTCGGCGTCCCTCCCAGGCTCTGCTCTCGGGGTTTCCCGTGCTCGCTCTGCTCTCGGCGTCCCTCCCAGGCTCTGCTCTCGGGGTTTCCCGGGCTGTTCAGCCTTCCCCTGGAGGAGTCAGGCTGGCCAAGTTCTCCTCCGTCTGTTGTTCCCCTGCCCCACGTCATGTGGAGCAGCCCCTCTTGCTGCTCCCTGCCAGGATTTCTGCTCGAGCTCCTGCTGTGGGTTTTCCTTCCTCTGCTATTCCAGGGATGCCTTTTCCAGCTCTTCTCAGTGTGTGGTCCCTATTTTAGCTTTACCCTTTCTCTTCTGTTGGGGAGCAGTGCAGAGCTGACCTCCTCCACTGGAATCACGGAATCAAAATGGTTTGGGTTGGAGGGAACCTTAATGCTCATCTTGTTCCAACCCTGCCAAGCCACCTCACCTTCCACCAGACCAGGTTACTCCAAGTCCTGTCCAGCCTGGCCTTGGACACTTCCACAGGCAGGATAGCCACAGCTTCCCTGGGCAGCCTGTGCCAGGGCCTTCCCACCCTCACAGGGAAGAATTTTTTTCCCCAATATCCAATCTAAATTTCTCCCCTTTTAGTTTAAAACTTTTCCCTTGTCCCATCACTACTTGTCCATGTGAAAAATTGCTTTCCCTTTTGTTTATAAGCCCCCTTTAGGCACTGGAAGGGGTTCTAAGGTCTCCATGGAGCCTTTTCTTCTCCAGATGAACACTCCCAGCTCTCCCAGCCTGGGCCCAGAGCAGAGGGGCTCCAGCCCTTGGAGCATCTCCATGGCCTCCTCTGGACCTGTTCTAACAGATCCACATCTTCCTTGTGCTGAGTCCTCCAGAGCTGCACAAAAGTGGGGTCTCACAAGGGCAGAGCAGAGACGGAGAATCCCCTCGCTCGTGTCCTCATGGCCCTGTGCAGCAAGTTCTGCAGAGCCCAGAGATCCATGTGCAGGGGTGGGTCACATCCCAGTCCCCAGCCAGGATGTCACTGAGGCTGCTGGAACCGTGGCTGCTTCTCAGCTGCACGGGGCAGATTCTCCCCTGAGAGAGCAGGACAGCTATTAGCTGAAAAATATCCTCTTGCAAAAGAGGAGCTGGAGGTGCTAATTGAGGCACCACAAAGGAAGCATTCATGTAGGATTGCCACAAAAGAGGAGGTCAACTACTAGTTCGGTGTGCATAAAGCTAATTTAGATCAGAGCCAGCTTTTGCTGAAAGAATTTAATTTAATTTAATTTAATTAACAATAACAAAGAAACACCTGTTCTCATTTCACCCTGTGTTAGACTGAAAAAGCCACCCTTCTCCACTTGGTGAAGTTCTGTGCTTCCATCCATGTGGTTAAAGCCTATGGGATTACCTGCCCTTCCACCCATCCTATTTACTTATTACGCAGCAGCTATTGCAGGAGGGCCGGGACGTGGGATACCCTCACTCTGGAATTGCTTGCCTGGTTGTGGTCTAGCTGAATGCAATTGCAAAAGCTGCCCCTCCCATCCCCGCTGGATGTGCCTGGGAGGTGGCACAGGGCTGCCAAGCCCAGCGTGTCCCCTCCGGGGCAGGGACAGGGCTCAGGTTGAGGAGTGTTCGTGTGCCAGGTGGCTCCTCGCAGCCTTGCTGTTTGCAGGCTTTGCTGCTTCTGGAGGCAGCCAAGGCCCCCCACAGCCCAGCTTTTAGCACCAGCACAAAGTGTGAGACGGTCTCTGCCCAGGGAGGCTCCTGTGAAACAGAAAAAGGCAGATTGGAGTCACAGCCCGGAGCTTGGGGCCGGAGAGGTGAGCCTGAGGCAAGGCTGAATGCTGGACCTGGAGCGCAGAAAGCATCTCCGCTGCTGCCAGCAGACACCAGCCCAGTCCTTCCTGCATGGCTGGGGAGGGACTGCCTGGGCCAGGCAGGAGGGCTGGGGGCTCTGCTCTCTTTCAGGAGGGCAGTGGGAGGCTCTCCAGGCCCCCCAGTCCCAAGTGGCTCCAGCTGATGCTCTCCTTGCCTTTTGCTCTCACAGAACAAAGTCAATTTTGTAGACGACAGTTTCCCTCCTGGGCCCAAGTCCGTGGGGTTCCCGGAAGGTGACAGCGTGCAGCAGCGGGTGAAGCAGTGGCTGCGGCCCCACGAGATCAACTGCAGCATCTTCAAGGACCGGTCAGTGAAGTGGTCGGTGTTCCGCACACCCCGGCCCTCCGACATCCTGCAGGGACTGCTGGGAAACTGCTGGTAAGGGCGAGTGAGCCGGGCCGACCCCTTCCCGCCCCTTCCCTCTTTCCCCCCTCTTCCTCCAGCTCCAGCTCGGCCCCCTCAGCCCTACTCAAACCCATTTATGCCCCCAGGCTGTAGCCCATGCTCTGCCTCACCCCCCCCAGCGCTGCGTGGCCGGGGAGCTGCGCTCCCTGCCCGTGCCCCGCTGAGGCCGCCCCGCCTGCCCGGCAGGTTCCTGAGCGCCCTGGCCGTGCTGGCCGAGCGGCCCGAGCTGGTGGAGAGGGTGATGATCACCAGGACGCTGTGCCCCGAGGGTGCCTACCAGGTGCGGCTGTGCAAGGACGGCACGTGGACCACGGTGCTGGTGGATGACATGCTGCCCTGCGACGAGTGCGGGTACCTGCTCTTCTCCCAGGTCAGTGCCACAGGGGGACAGGGGTGGGCAGTGCTCCAGGGGGCAGGGAGGCTCATCCCAGGCTCTCCCAGGAGAGGCAGTGGGAAGAGGTACTGCTGGGGTCTGCGTGAGGCCCCTACTTCGTGCTACATTTAGAGTCATAGAGTCGTTAAGGTTGGAAAAGGCCCCAAAGATCATCAAATCCAGCCACTGATCCAATACCCCCATGCCCACTAAACCATGCCACAAAGCACCATGTTGACTCGTTTTTTGAACATTTCCAGGGATGGTGACTCCACCAGTGCCCTGGGCAGCCCGTTCCAATGCCTGACCACCTTTCATGAAGGAATTTTCCCAATATCCAATCTCAGCCTCCCCTCGTGCAACTTGAGGCAGTTTCCTCTTGTCCGGTCCCTGTTCCCTGGGAGCAGAGCCCGACGCCAGCCTGGCTGCCTCCTCCTGTCAGGGAGTTGTGCAGAGTGAGAAGGTCCCCCCTGAGCCTCCTTTTCTCCAGGCTGCGCCCCCTCCAGCTCCCTCAGCCGCTCCTGGTGCTCCAGCCCCTTCCCAGCTCTGCTCCCTTCTCTGGACCCGCTCCAGCCCCTCAATGTCCTTCCTGTCGTGCTAGGTGCCATTGACCTTCTTGCCCACCTGGGCACATCTGACTCATGTTCAGCTGCTGCCAGGCAGCACTCCCAGCTTCTTTCCCTCCGGGTACGCCCCAGCTGCTCTGCCCCAAGCCTGGAGCTGCCGGGGGATGCTGTGACACAAATGCGAGATCTGGCACTGGTTGCACCCTGTTTGCAGCTCAGGACACTGCTCTTCGCTGTGTCCTCAAGACAGCTGAACTCTCTGAGGCCATAATATCCATCTGTTTAGGCCCCTTCTGGCATTTTCCAGGCTGCAGTGAACAAGTTTCGTTTACAGTTGCTTTTCCCTCACTCCTCCTTGCACCACAGCCACCTCATTTGCGGCGAAAGCCACCCTTACTCTTCATATAAAAGGAAAACATTTTAGCCTGTGTTTTGCACTGTGAGAGACTGAGAGAAAGCTGTTTCTTTCCTCTGAGGGGAGGTCTGGCAGCTTGGCTTTGCCAGGGAGGGGCTGTGGAGGGGGAGGGGATGGCACATGGAGCAGCCTGTTCCGAGCCAGTGCCCAGTTGCTCTGAGCACACTGGGGTGGCATCTGCTCGGATCAGTGGAGCTCCCTCAGCCCCTCCAGGACATCGCTGTGCCCTGCCCTGCCCTGCCTGCCAGGCCCAGGGGCTCTTGCTGGGATCACGTCCATGAAGGAGACTGAGAACATCTCTATTGAAACTCAGGGGGCAAAATCTGCCAGAGAAAACAAAGTACCACTGTCAGGAGGGCACAGGGACTGGGACTGGTGGCTTGGATTTCGTTCTGCAAATTCAGTCCTCAGGGTTTTGACACACAGCCGTGTCAGGACAGGACTCAAACTCTGGAGAAGGGAAGAAGAAGGAGTTTGTGTCTGGATTCTGCCTCTCAGTAGACAGAGGATACAGATGCATTTCTTTATTTCAGCATAAGATTTACCTGTCTTGGTTTTTACCTTTTCCATCCATCTTCCATGAAGTCCAAGTCCGCTTTTGGGGTTTTTTTAAGATTGGAGGTTTTCACATGGGCTAGACTTGCCTTGCCTCTGTTTCCAGGGGCATCTGAATCGTGATGAGATTTTTCTGCTGAGTGTTCAGCCGGGGGAGCTGGATGTGGGGGATAAAAAAGGAAAATCAGAGTTTTAAAAATAAAAGAAAATCAGGCACTTATCTGAGCTCCCTGGCTGTGGCTCAGGCAGAAATAAACAACATGGATTTTGTTGAGTGAGGGACCCAAAAACCAGCAAAAAGCACTTTTAAGCTCTCTTTATCCATCAGAAAGAAATCTTCACTGCCCTCCTTTCCTCTGCCAGCTCTTGGCTGCCACCTGTGAGTCACACGGTCACAATGTACCAGTGATTTTCCCTGCTGCTCTCCAAGCACCGGATACCAAACCCCATTTGCTGGGAAAAAACTTGCATCTTGTAATTAGGCCTTGTAGTTATTCCCTGTGCTGGAGCAGAGGACTTTGCCAGCCCAAGTTTTTGGAGCTTGTCCTTGAAGCGGTGTCTGTGTTCCCTGGGTGAAATCCAATCATTCCCATGGCTGTGTGCGCTCTGGGCAACCTCCTCTGCCAAAGGGATGTTGGTTTGGGTTTGTCAGTTAAAAGCAGAGGTGTGTGAGTTAAAAGCAGCTGTTCCAGATGTGCTCCACATCACAGAATCCTAGAATGGCCTGAGTGGGAAGGGACCCACAAGGATCATTGAGTCCAACTGCTGGCCCTGCACAGGACACCCTAACAATCCCACGTTGTGCCCCAGAGCGTTGTCCAGATGCTCCTTGATCTCTGGGAGCACTGGTGTCCTCTTCCATTATTAAATGGTTCTGAGTCCAGGTTGAAGTGGACGGAAGGGGCTCAGGGTGGGCACCCATCCTGCCAGCCTGACTGCTGGGCACCCCAGGGTGCAGCTCTGTCAGCATCCAGGCCTCTCGGGTGTTCATTCCAGGACTTTTTCCCAAGGGCAGTTAAACTGTGCAAACAAAACAGTGAGCAGAGAGCGAACGGGTCACCCACGGCCAAGGGGACAAGCTCCTGACGTGGCCTTGCTGCTCCTGCCTCTCCAGCCCCGGGAAGGCTGGCAGGGGTGGGTGTGAGGGGCTTTCCCCCCTCCTGCCCAGGGTGGTGACCTGTCCCTCCCTCTCTCTGCAGGCGCAGAGGAAGCAGCTGTGGGTGGCCCTCATTGAGAAGGCGCTGGCCAAGCTGCACGGTTCGTACTTCGCCCTCCAGGCCGGGCGTGCCATCGAAGGCCTGGCCACGCTCACAGGGGCCCCCTGCGAGAGCCTGATGCTGCAGGTCAGCTCCACTAACCCTCGCGAGGAGCCCATTGACACTGACCTCATCTGGGCCAAAATGCTGAGTTCTAAGGAGGCTGGGTAAGACGAGGCAGGAGCAGGGACACTGGAGAGGGGGGTGAGGGGGAACATTCTTGTCTTTAGAGGCTCAGGAGAGGGGTTACTGCATTACCTGGGGCGGAGTCTACCACCCTTGCCACTCATCTGGAGCACTGGTGGAGCTCCCACTTGAAGCTCTAAGAAATTATTTCTCCTGTGAGTAATTCTCATATGAAATTAAGAGCCTGGTGAACTTCCCCTGCACGTTGCTGCTGTCTTGCAGGAGTTAGGAAGTGGCTCTGAGCTCGCTTGCTTTGCTTTGAGCTTTTTTGTCGTGTGAATGCTTGACCCTGCACGTCTGCCACTCGGATGTGACATCTTTGCTAATGACACCTGGCTAGCCACAGTCTAGAGGGGGCACAGCCAAAGCAGAGACCTCCTGCTCATCACTCTGGCAGGAGGGCATTTGGGTTGGCTGAAGGCTGGGGCATGGGGCCACATGGATGGATAGCTCCCAGCACATGGTGTCCCCCTAAACCTGGGTGGTGCAGACATCCTGCCCCAAAGTGTCCTCACCCCTGCCAGCTTGTCTCGCTGACAGACCACCTGCCTCTCTCCGTGGCTTTCTGCCAGCCAGCAGAAGTGGGCAGGACCCTGGGGCCTGGCAGCAATCGGGAGAGGTTTGGGCAAAGCTCCCCGGTGCAGAGCAGCTCTCCTTGGAGCCTGGGCTCAGCATGCATGTGGGCAAGGGGAGGGAGCACTGGCCAGCGGGGCTGGGCCCTGCCTGGGGAGTGCTGTTGATCCCAACAGTGTTGTTGCAGAGAGGGAGCATCCAGGAGCCTCCAGGGGGAAGCCGTCCCGTGCCTTGAGTGGTGGGGACGAGCTTCCCCCCACGGCAGGCCTGGCAGGACCCCGAGGGTTTGCTGTCCCTGTGCAGGTTCCTCATGGGCGCGTCCTGTGGCGGAGGCAACATGAAGGTGGATGACGTGGCCTACGAGAGCATGGGGCTCCGACCCCGGCACGCCTACTCCATCCTGGACGTCAGAGATGTCCAGGGCTTCAGGTGAGCTCGGCCTGGAGCCTGCACAGCAGCTGCTGCTGCCAGCAGTCCCAGCAGAAACCCTGGGGATAGATAACTGAGGGCATGGTGGACAGGACCCTGGGGACTCTTTGGAGTCCCATCCTCATGGCCAGTAAGGATGACACCATCCTAGGGTGTCACATAAATGCTGTTGTCATATAAGCTGTCCTTGCCTGGTGCTGGCTCCATGTCCAGGGGTAGAATGTTTCACCTGGTTTCCCAAGACGCAGAGGACTGAGTTGAGCTCTCACTTCAGTGAGGTGCTCAGAGCATCCTGCTCACCTTTGGATGGAGGGGGGATAGCAATGAGTGCCACCCTGACAGCTGAGGTGCTGTAGGAAGCTGTATTTTCAGCCATGTCACTCTCAGCAGCCTGTCCCCTGCCTAGCCCCATCCCCACAGCACCCGGCTGAGTCCCTTTGGGCAGAGAAGGGCAGAGGGAGCAGCAGCAGGTCCAGGGCTGCAGGACAGGGACATCTGGGGCCACAATGTGGGTGACACATTAGTTCTGGGTTGCTGCGAGGGCTTTGGAAAGCAGGGATGATGGAGTGTCCTTCGTGGGGGGCTGGCTGGATCTCCCCTCCCCCCTGGGTTTCTGACACTTTTCCCCTTCCCCCAGGTTACTGCGTCTCCGGAATCCCTGGGGCCGCTTCTCCTGGAACGGCAGCTGGTCGGACGAGTGGCCGCTCTGGCCGCTCCCCCTGCGCCACGACCTGATGCCCCATGGCAGCAGCGAGGGCGTCTTCTGGATGGAGTACAGCGACTTCATCAAGTATGGCACAGCCAGAGGCAGAGCTGGGGCAGGGAACAGGGCAGGGTTGGAAAATGGGACACAGGGTCATGATGGGGCAGGTGGGATGGGTCATCCCTAGGGAACGGGGGTGTCCAGCATGCAGTGTGCCCCGTCGGGACTGAGCCCAGCTTCCCCACAGGTATTTTGACTCCGTGGATATCTGCAAGCTCCATTCGGACTGGCACGAGGTGCGTGTGCAGGGCATGTTCCCCAACAAGGCCAACGGGCCGGTGACGGTGACATCGCTGACGGTGTTGGAGCGCGCAGCTCTGGAGTTTGCCCTCTTCCAGGAGGGCAGCAGGTGAGCTGGACAGGGCAGTGAAACTGGGGGCGCTCAGCCTGCAGAAAAGGAAGCTCAGGAGGGACCTTCTGGCTCTGCACAACTCCCTGACAGGAGCGTGCAGCCAAGTGGGGGTCAGGCTCCGCTTTCAGACAGGACAAGGGGAAACGGCCTCAAGTTTCACCAGGGGAGGTTTAGGTTGGCTATTGGGAAAATTTCTTCACTGAAAGGGTGGTCAGGCACTGGCACAGCTGCCCAGGACAGTGGGGGAGTCCTCATCCCTGGAAGGATTTAAAAGCCTTACGGATGTGGCACTTGGGGACATGGGTCAGTGGTGACTTTGGCAGTGCTGGGTTAATGGTTGGACTTGATGGTCTTAGTGGACTTTCCCAACATTAATGATTCCACAGTTCCGTGAGTCTGTGAGCCCAGAAGAAATCCAAGCACGTTGGCATCTCACCACATGGCATCCCTCGGGGTCACAGAGCTCAGGGATGGGCCCCCATCACCGTCTCTCCAAATTTTGGGAACTGCTCATGTTTAGCTGGAACCCAGCCCCTGAGTGCAGTGCTAGTTCCTGGGGCTGGATATTTGGGGCAGTGGGATAGCTCTTCCCTGGATCTGCTGCCTGTGTCCTGGGTGACATGTGACCCTTCCTTCCTGACACAGGAGGTCGGACACGGTGGACAGCCACTTGCTGGACCTGTGCATCATGGTTTTCCGGGCCACCTTCACCAGTGGGAACAAGCCGAGCCTGGGCCGGCTGATGGCCCACAGCAAACGAGCCGTCAAGAAGTTCGTCAACTGCGACGTGATGCTGGAGCCGGGCGAATACGCCGTCGTGTGCTGTGCCTTCAACCACTGGAGCGCTGCCCTGGCCGGCCCTGCTGCCCAGGGTGAGGGGATGGAGGGGCCCTGGGGGAGGGAGAGGTGCCAAAGCCCTTGGTCCTCGTCATGGGGACCTTCTTGAGGATGGAGGTTGTCTGTTGGACGTTGCACATGCATCAGCCCAGGAGCGCCGTGCTCCCGGGGACTGTGGGCTTGGTGACAGCTCCCTGATCCCCATTCCTCTGGGTGTCTCTGCAGCTTCCAGTCCCACCAACAGCCGACCAGCCACTGAATATTCCAGCTACATCCTGGCCATCTACAGCTCCCGCCTGGTGATGGTGGAGCAGGTGGAGGCGCAGCCCACCACGCTGGCAGATGCCATCATCCTGCTGACCGAGAACAAGGGCGAGCGCCACGAGGTGGGTGGGGGGCACGGGGGGGNGCTGTGGTGGGGAGGGGGGTGATGCTGCCAGAGGGAACCTGGACCTGTGGGGTCCTTGGGCAGGGCTGTGCCAACTCTGGCTGCCACCCCTGGATGCCCACCCCCTTTGCTTCCTGGGGCAGCAGGAGGCACCCCATGGGGCAGCCCTTGGCTAGAGTGGAAGATGCCAGTACAGGGATTTTGATTCGGGGACAGGGGTTCCCAGAGGCTTCATCCCCTTCCCTGCTGTCTGCTCCAGGGCCGTGAGGGGATGACCTGCTACTACCTGACCCACGGCTGGGCAGGGCTCATCGTGGTGGTGGAGAACCGGCACCCCAAGTCCTACCTGCACGTGCAGTGCGACTGCACCGACAGCTTCAACGTGGTGTCCACGCGTGGCAGCCTCAAGACGCAGGACAGCGTCCCCCCGCTGCACAGGTCTGGGGTAGGCAGGGGTGGGTCACAGGGGCTGCCAGGGGGCTGGCAGGAGGCTGGGAGCGAGGCAGAGCCAGCGCTGGCAGGGAGGCAGGGACAGGGTGGGATTGCCAGGGCAGAGGCGGGATTGCTGGGGCAGATATGGGATTCCTGGGACAGAGGTGAGATTGCCGGAGCAAAGGTGGGATTGCTGGGGAAGGGGTGGGATTGCCAGCGCAGAGGTTGGATTGCCAGGGCAGAGGTGGGGTTGCCAGGGCAGAGGCTGCTGCCCTGAGCCCGTGGCTCTCTCCACAGGCAGGTGTTGGTGATCCTGTCCCAGCTGGAGGGTAACGCCGGCTTCTCCATCACGCACCGCCTGGCGCACCGCAAAGCCACCCAGGCGTTCCTCAATGACTGGATGCTGACGAAGGGCACCCACAACCCGCTGCTCACGCCCGAGGTCGCTGGGCTGCACGGCCCCCGGCCCCTATGACGAAGAGCCTCCTCCTCCCCGCCCCGCTGCCCCGTTCCCGTCACCGAGCCTCTGGCCCGGGGTGCCCCCCCCGAGCTGCCAGCTCTGAGCCGTGGGGCAGAGCCGGAGTGGCACCCCCAGCACTTTGCCCCACGCCACGGAGCCGGGGCGAGTTCTCAGGGCCAGCACCAGCCCTGCCCGCTGCCCCTGCCCTGGCGCCGCTGCCCCCCACGCCCTTTACGAGGAGCGCTTGGGGGCACGGGGCCGTCTCAGGATCCCACCTGCCCCGTACCTGCGCTGGGCCCGGTGCCCTCTGCCCGCCCTGGGGGCTGTGGGAGAGGGAGGGGCTGGAGGTTGCTGTCAAGACCCTTCCCAGGCACCACGCTCAGGTCTCTGCCCCTTCCCGTGGCGCCAGGGCGCTGGCGCTGCAAAAAGAATATACCTCTGATGTCTGTCCGTCTGTGTGACCCTCCATCTGTCCCCGGGCCCTTCCCACTGTCTTGTTGCCCCCTTTGTCTGCTGCCAGGACCAGCGTGGTGCTGAGGTTGGGCTGGGGGTGCCAGGGTCACCCTGCCATGGTGCCACCCATGCCAGGGACCCCCCACCCATCCTGGGTGCCGGGGCTGGGGGGAGAGGACACAGGGTTGTTGCAGAAAGCTGCTGCTGAGGGGTTTTTGTTGTAATTGGGGTGAAACTCAGAGGTTTCACCACCTCCTCCTCAGCTCCGGGTGGGGAGCGAGGCCTTGGCGTGCTGCTCGCGGGGGCTGCGGCACCGGGGCCCCCTCACCCTGTCACACAAGTGTTACTATGCAAAGGTGGCCGGTGGGAGCAGTGCCTGGAGAGAAGCCATGGCCCGAGCCGGGCTCAGCCCCTCGGGCACTGCCCTGTGCGTCCCCCCCGTGCCTCATGGAGGGAGGGTGGCAGCAGGCACAGACCCGGGGTCGGGGAGCAGTTCCCTGGAGTTACCACGAGTCCGTGTGCTGGGGAGGGGGTGGTTTTGGGGGAAGCGGAGAGCCCCCTCCTCCGGAGCCCGAGCGCTGTGGGAGGCAGTGAGCGCAAGGCGAGGGCTGCACCTCGGGGTGCTGCTGGCCCTGTGGGTGCTCCGAGGTGGGGGCTGATCCTGAGGGGAGCTGCACCCCACGTTTTCAGGGCACCGTGGCTCTCTGACTTGACGTGTGTGTGTGTGTGTGTGTGTGTGTTTTGGGGGTCCCCCTGCGAGCCCTCTCGTTCCTGAGCTGTGTGGACCTACAGCTGAGGCGGGGCGATGGGCAATGCTGGACCCTATTCTGGCAGGGACCGTGCTGGGGGGTCCTGCACCCCAAATCCTGCACCCCAAACCCTGCACCAGCAGCTGGGCTGGGCAGGAGGTGTGAGGGGCTCTGCCCGGCCTGTCCCTCTGTGTCCCCCGGGGATTGGGGGGTGGCGGGAGGTTGGGTTGTCCTGGCACCCTCCCAGCCCCCCCAGCCGGGGCTGCTGAGCCAAGCTCTGTGTGTATTTCTGTTTGTTGATCTGTTTTCTCTCTTTCCAGCTCCTTCCTCCTTGGGATGATTTGTCCTTCACTTTTTTTTCTCCTCTCTTTCTGTCTTTCTGAGCTGTGAATATTTTTAACCCTGTAAATACTGTCCAGCTCTTCAGAATCATAGGATATTTTATCAATTGTAAATCAGATCAGTAATCCCTGTATGATACGAATTATCCATGGGTGGTTTTCAAACTCAGGTTCTGATGGACCAAATAAAGTTTTGTTTTTTACTGAAGCTGCCTGGTTTTGCTGTGGAGGAGACGAAAGGGATGAGGGGGCAGGTTTGGAGGTCAAAGCAATGGATCTTGAAGGCATTTCCGTGAAGCAGTGACAGTCGGTGCTGGGGGAAGAGCTGAACACCAAAAAAAGGGGAATTCGACGTTGTTGTTTAGCTGCCCTTCGGGGTGCCGGGGCGCAGAAAGGGGCGGAAATAAAGCAAAACAAAAGCAAAATCCAGGAATTCCCATAAAACGAGCGGTGTTCTCTCGCAGGGCCGAGCAGGGCTGTGCCGTGGCCGGGAGAGGGCACCCACCATCCGCCTGGGTGCTCTCCCGCGCCTCCTGCCTCAGTTTCCCCACCCGCTCCGTGCCGGGCAGCGCGGTGGCCGTGCCCGCCGCATCCCCGGCGCCGTGCCGCGGCTGGGGCTGCAGGAGCAGCTCTCCCTCCTCGCAGCAGCCCGGGCAGCACCCCTGCTCCCTGCCGTGCCGTTTGTCCGGCGGCGAGGCCGCCTGGCGCGGGGAGAACTTTCCGGCTGAGCGGAGGCGGCCGGCTGCCAGCCCGTTCTCGCCCGGGGTGGGCACCTTGAGACCAGTAGGGAGAGACAGAAGGAGAGGATTTCGGTCTTTCTTACAGCAACTTGTAATAGATTTTTCCGGGCGAAACATCTTTGCATTCAGGAGGCCCTGTCACAAGCCATCAGCCTCAGCCAGGGAGAAACAGATGGAGAGTTAATTTTGGCGGGGAGGGCACTGCCACGCTCCCTCCTCTCCCTCAGTCTGTTCGGGGAGAGGAGCCGGGTTTAGCCCTCGCGGTCGTGCGGCCCCTCGCTGCTGCCTCCCGGCGATCCCGCTGGGTTGTGGGGCCACCGCGGGTTCCCCCGCGCCGCTCCGTGCTGCTCAGTGCCAAGGACGCCCTGGGACATCTCAGCCCTGTGACCTGGCGGTGGCTCTTGTGAGGACCAGCCCAGGTGGGTGATAGTGTCCTGCCTTCCCACGGCCACGGCTCTCTGGAGCCACGTCCCGGTGAGCCCCACGCCTGCCAACGCACTGGGAGCAAATCCTGCCGTGCCAGGAGCTTGGCACGGCAGTGCCTGGTACAGCCGGGGACACTCGGGTGGGCTGGTGGTGGAGGGGACACCATCTCCCAGGAGCAGGCACGTGGGTGGCAGTGGAGGGCAGTGATTCTGTCTGGACACTTTGGCAGCCCTCGGAACACCTCCAGCATCTCGGACCAGGCTGAGAGCTACGGTGTAGCCATGGAAGGGTTGGAGGTGAAATCAAGCCCTAATTGTGCCCAATTCCCAAGGGCTGAGGCAGCATTAACTGCTTTATAATTACAAATAATTGTGTGGCAAAAGATAAAATTGTGTTTGACACATCAGCTCTGGAGGAGGGTGTTGTTTCGTCAGGAAATTTGTCATCCCTTGGCTCTGTCAGTCTTAAGCCTGAGGTCTGAAGGGGGAGATGGGGATGGGCAGAGGGAGCAGCAGGTCAAGGGAAGGACGGATGGAAGGGAAGGATGGACAGCAGGACACTGCGGAGAAGAGATGGAGGAGGAGTGCTCCGGTACCGAGCCGTATGAAGAGCAGAGGCCCAGGTGTGACAGCTGAGGCAGGGAGCAGGCAGGGGCTGTCCCACTGCCCTGGCACGGCTGTGACACCTCAGCCAAGGGACTCTGGCTGCAAAAATGGCAGCACAAGTGACCCCAGGGATGTCCACACACCAGCTCATCTGGTGGGACAGCGTGAGCAGGGCAGGCTGCAGGGCCATGTGAGGCCACCCCACTGCTGCTGCCATCCCGCTGGTCCCCTTCACGGCAGGGCTGGTGCTGCTCCTCCCTGGGCACACACGAGGGTGCTCGGACAGGTGAAGGTGAAGGGTGGGCAGGCCCTGGCACAGGTTGCCCAGAGAAGCTGTGGCTGCCCCATGCCTGGAATTGTGCAAGGCCACGTTTGACAGGGCTTGGAGCAACCTGGGATAGTGGAAGGTGTCTCTGCCCATACCAGGGGGTGGAACGGGATGGGCTTTAATGTCCTTTCCATCCCAAACCAGTCTGGGGTTCTCTAAAGCAGTTGCCATCTCACCAGAATGGTCACCATCCCTTGACCTGCTGAGCCCTGGGAAATATCTCCCGGGGGCAGAGGTGGGAATGTGGGTCCTTGCTGTGGGATCGGCCGGGCTCTGGCCGCTCCTCAGGCCCTGGCACCGCCGGGACCCCGCGGCTGCGCCGGGGCTGCTCGGGGAGGGGGCATGTCAGGGAGCGAGGGCTCGAGAGCTCTCTGTGATTCACTCTGACTATAATGGGAGCTGCTGGTGAATATTTTATGTCTCCCACAGGGCAGATAGAACATATTGTGCATTTTACGCCACAAATCTCCGCCTGGAGACAGAGGGAAGCTTAAAAAAGAGCAGCACCAGCGCCGCGCTGGGTTGAGGGGGGCAGAGCTGCAGCACTGGTGCCAGCGTTGAGCATCGCAAGGGTGCTGTTGCCCGCCTCTATCACCCTCGCCGGGGCTGCGATGGGTGCCCTGAGCCCAGCCCCGGCCCGGGCACGGGGATGCTCTGCGGCCGCAGGACCAGGCTGCGGTGGGCGGCTGCGGCGGCTGCGGCCGCTGCCCCGGGCCAGGCCTGGCAGCTCTGCGGCTCTGCGGCTCTGCGGCGCAGGCGAAGTGCTTTGCCCGGGGCTGAGCCCTGCAGGAGGGTCCCTGCCTGCGCCCCGGCCTGCCTTCCCCTTCGTCAATAATGCAGCCCGTGCCCCGGGCGCCCGCCGGCGCTGCCCGCAATAATGGATCGGGATGCGAGCGGCCCTCCCTCCTCATCCTCCGCTGCGTCCCGCGCTCTGCCAGGAGCTGCCGAGCCACGGAGGAGCCTTCACCTTCATCGGCACCAGCCGCTGCTACTGCCCAGCCTGCAGGCCCAGGGACGGGGGCTCCTTGCAGGCAGCCCCATCCCCACCCCGGCACCCCCGGAGGGAGCGGGTGCCGCTGGGCCAGGGCTCCCGGCCGGTCGCACTCAGGAAGGACGCATGGCACGGTCATCATTGCCACCGTGTGCCACGAGGGAGGCTCAGGCTGGGACCCCCAGCCCTGCTGCAAAGCCGTGCGTGCATAGGTGAGCTCTGGGTGCCAGGGTGCTCATCCTGCTTCCCTCGAGCACACTCCAGTGCCAGGCAGGGAAACACTGTGGATCCTGCAGCTGCCTGCACCCACCTGGGCTGGGCTGGAGCCGGGGGAGGTACCTCGGACCGTGGCAGCAGCGGGAAAGAGGAGGAGGAGAAGGATGCAGGCACCAGAGGGTCAGGGCCAGCCCGCGGGTGCCGCTGTAGGTGGTGAGCGCCCTTTATCCTCCCACCCCGGAGATCCCCAGCTCCCCCCACAGCCATCACCCAGTGGGGTGAGGACCTGAAGTTTGGGGTCAGTTTCTTCCCCCTTCAGATGGTGGAGAAACCCCTCGGGATCTGGATCAGGCCCAGACTACCTAGAGAGCAGTCCCCTGTCCCCCGACACGGCCATGCAGGTTGGGAGGGCGCAAGCAGCCACCAGGCAGGACCAGCCTGTGCCCCAGTGGCGTCATGGACCCTCCACCTCCCATGTTCCCAGCTCTGACGGGTGAGCAGAGCCCTCCAACATCCCCCCCACCTCCGGATGGGGATACAGCAGAGCTGCACCCTGAGGGCGGGGCTGGGGCTGCTCTGGGGTGCTCACCTGGGGGTGACGGTGGCACATGGCCAGGTGGCTTCACAGCAGGGCTGCCATGGCATCCTAGGGTGCCACGCTGTCCCTCGGCTGGGTCTCCCCAGGGACGAGGCTCAGGGCATCACCCAGACAGACACGAGGAAGGAGAGGACTTTGCCGGGATGAAGAGGAAGACCCCATCCCAGGACGGCTCCTCTCCTCCTCCTCCCGGGCTCTCCATCCGAGGGCAGCAGGCGCGGGGCCGCGCACGGTCCGGGCCGGCGCAGCTGGGGCCGCCCGGCCGGGCTGTCACGGGCTGGGCTATCGAATCTGAAAGCAATTAAAGCCATCACCAGCGCTCGCTCGGGGCTGGCTCCAGGCTGCAGGGAACCTGCCACAACAGATCATGTGCTCGATGCTGCTGGCCCGAGGACCTGCTCCCACCCGCGCCCCGACACGCACCGGAGCCAGCCCCGCGCGGGGGAGGACGGGCCCGGGCAGCGAGCGAGGCCACCGCGAGGGGCCACAAGGCAGCCCCGGCAGCCACCTCGCTCCTGCTTCCTCTCCACGGGGTTCTGCTGCCCGGGGGCTCAGCACAGGGCCAGGTCACCAGCTTTGGCCACCAGCTTCGGCCGCTGCCGCTCGTGGTGACAAGAAGCTGGCAGTGCTGCGGTGGCTCGGGGTTCCCGTGGGTCCCGGGGAGGGTTTGCACCCTGCTGCTCTCCCGTGGGCACAGTGGGGCTGGGGTGGGCACAGCTGGCAGCTGCCTGCACCCGTGGATTTTCCCCGCAGAGTGGCCACAGCTCGTGACTCACGGCTTGTCCCACACGGCGACAAGGGGGACAGCCCCAGCAGGTCGGCAAAAAGCAGCAGACTCCAGCCTCGGCAGCTGCTGGAAGCAGGGTGCGTGATAGAAGGGTGCTGTGGAGGGGCAGCGCCCCTCTGTACTGGGGCGAGGGGGTGGCTCTCACTAAGCCCCTTCCATCCTGTCATTCCCTTTCCCTCTTCCCGATGGGGAACGGTGCCAAGATCCCCTGCCCCTCCCCCCC
>VWPU01005623.1:0-484101 GCA_013398955.1 Callaeas wilsoni | reverse complement strand
GAGCGGCAGCTTCCCCGCCGGCGGCGGGCCCCGCGGGGCCACCGGGCAGCGGCGTGTCGCCCTCTGCTGGGGAGCGGCGCAGCCCCCGCGGGCCGGGCCCCGTCGCCCCCCGCAGCTCCTCGGGGCGGCAGAGCGGCGGGTGTCGAGGGCGTTTTGCTCGAGAGCTCCCGACACCGGCTGCGAAGTTTTCGGGGCTCTTGGAAAAGCAGGGTGGAAGGATTGTTGAAATCGGAGCTGCTTTTCACTGGACAGTGCCTTTTTTTTTTTTTTTTTCTTTCTTCTTTCCTTTCACAAAAAGGAGAGAAACCGCTCGAAACATCTTTTTGTATTGATTTCTGTAAAACTTTATTCCAGGCAAGGGGAAATAGCTCTGAATGAGCCCAGCGTTTGCTGTGCAGAACTGGGAGGTGGGGGCTGGCTCTGGTCCGTTCAGTGACTTTTCTGCAAGCTCGTGAATTACTCCTGTGCATAAAGCCAGAGGTCAGGGATACAGCTAGTACAGTCAGCTGAAAATGAGAGTTTTTTCTTTTCTTTTCTGTTTTTTTTTTTTTTTTTCCCCAAGATGTTTGCTCTTGTTCCATTTTTGGTATGGAAAAATATTCAGAATAGCTGAATTTTTGCAAAATGGAAAATCTGATTCCTTCTGTCCCCCATTTACTCATTTTCTCTAGGGTTTTGCAAATTGTTTCTAGGATGCTTAGGAGCAGGGATGCTGGGGAAGCTGCCCTGTCTTGCTCATCTTAAGCTGGACCGTTACGTTGGGACTTCCTAGAGAGTATTTCACATTACTAGTCCAAAACTATTGGGGATGTACCAACTTGTTAAGCCTCATAGTTACACAGCAGATGCAGTAAAACTCTGTTACGTTAAATACTTTGTATTGTTCTCTGGCATAGTTTATTTGACAGGTTTGACCTGTTTTCTCTTATTTCTGAGGAAAAAAACTGATTTTTTTCAGCAGGAGCTGATTTTTTCACAGGCAAGGTGGTAACATCTCCATGACTGCCAGAGCTGCGTGCATTGGAGATTTGCATGAAGAACAGATTGCCCAAAGAGCTCCATTCCGTAGTTTCCAGGAGCACAAATGCATTAATAGATGTATAACATCAGTTAGAGATGGGGCTAGCTACTGCTTGGTAGTAAATAGGAAGTAATAAAAACAAAAATTACTATAAGTTATTAGGAAACAGAAAAGAAAGACTTATTGACATGGAGAGCATAATGCCTGTAGGCACTTTCAGCCAGCACTGTGGAAAACTGTAGGAAATCTGTAAGATACGCTTGTGCCCATGACATATCCTGAAGGTCCTTCTTGAATCCCAGTGCCTTGTCCCAGTGAGAAGGTATGACTTCTTCCCATGGAGAAATGTCGATTTTCACTGACACTGACACTGACACACTGACACTGACACTGACACTGTCAGATTTTTCACTAAACTTGAAAGAAGGTATTTTCTCCCTGAGAAATATATGCTCTTGGTGTGTATATCTGAGAATTTGATACTTCTCTGTTGAGGCTGCCACTGAAGACATGGGTGTCTCCCTGTTTGTAGAAGGGGAAACTGAGGTACAGGAAAATGGCATTTCACAGGTAGTTATCAAATTGAAACACAAGACTTAACTCCAAACCGTTTGATTTAACTAGTAGCTATAGCAGCTTCCTAAACAAAGCTCAGCAAAGTTCTAGAAGCAGTTTATTCAATGTGAAACATTCTGAGATCCTCTGATCGCAGGAATATGGAAAAATCATGTAGTATAGTCTGGTGGAAAGGAAATGGAGGGACAAGCAGAAGTTGAGGTAGTACTGCTTGTGACTGCATAGCTTTTTGCTGAGGCTCTGGCAGCATGTCCATAGCATTGGTCAGTATTGCTGTTCCCACTTTTCCGAAGGCTGATGGTGGAGGCAGAAAACAAGCTGCTTCCTTGGAGAGTTCAAACCTCGGAATTCTTATGGCAAGATCCCATGGCAGTTTACAGAAGTGGTAAAGGGGGTCTAAAACAAGAGGCATGGATAGCACAGATGTGTAGGTTGAGGGTAACCTAGATCTCTGCATCCGTATGGAAATGGTACCTGGTAGCGGGGACTCTGTAGTTTTGCTGACAATGTCATGATGTAATGTGGTGCCAAACGGTGAAAGGCAAATTAACCTTGAAGGGAGATGCAGGTTTCTGGCTTAGAGTGTAAGGCAGGAAGAGGTATTTGGATAAGGTGATGAACTTGCCAGCATGTGGAGTCTTTTAAGATGCCTTTTTACAATCTATATTTTATTCAGCATCTTGGAATGATGTTCTAGGGAGTGAAGATGTAGGGATCCCTTTGGCCTTGTAATTTGTGGATCTGCTTATTCCCACGCCTCAAGAAATGGGGAGAAGAGTTGTTTTTCAGCATTGTAAATTTGCTTTGAATACCTGTCCGCTTGGTTAAGACAATGACTGTTGTTGGATCGGGTGTTTCAGGGCTGTTGGCAGGCACTGCATTGTGTCCAGGAAGGGTGTTTCTTCTCATGGCGTAATTAGTCAGATGAATTTAATTTTTGCCTCTCTCCAAAGTGTTAGAAATGAACTGCAGTTGGGGACTGAGCATGCCAGGAAGAAGGAGGGCTGGAAGGGGAGTGAGAGGGAGGAGAGGAGACTGTGCACTCTTCTGCGGGGGTGGGGGGAAACCCTCATCTTTTAGGTATCATTACGTGCTTTGATGGCAAGTCTTGTTTGTATCCTCAGAATCGTACTTGTTGCGGAGTCTGAGGCCAGGCTTTGTAGGTTTTCTCTTTTTTCTGCAGCATAGGATCGGTCACTAAGCGTCATCTCTGTGAGACTTGTTTGAAGAGTCCTTTGCAAGTTTTGGAGTTGCCTCACTGGCTGTGGTGTGCTTTCTTGTGCTCCTTGCTCATGGTATGCACATCTACTCTCCTTAGACTGAAGAACTTCTATCCTTATCCAAGTTGTTGAGCTGTGTTGCAAGAAACTGCATGAAATTTTAATAAAATGATCTGCAGATTTGACTAGATTTTAGGCAAAAGAGTTCTTTCTGTTGTTAAACTGTCTGACAACAGAAGGAAGTTTTTCTTCGTGGAAGATGATTGGAAAGCATCCTGAAAAAGCTTCTAAAAGGGAGAAAATGTATTGAGGAGGCTTAAAGAGTGGTGGTGTGGAGGAGACCTTGTTCTGATGGTGAAATCATAGAAGTAATGGAAAATTTTATTATTGCAAATTGTACTTTACGATTCTTTGTTTCTGGATTGCCTTCAACAAATGCCATGTTTAAGAAAATGAAATTAAATTGCTGTGTTGTTTTGTTTATTTTTTCAGTCTCAGACAACCTGCTATTACATGGTAAGAGGAGAGGTAACAACACGGCTAATTAAAGGGCAGCAGTTCTCCATGCCTTAGGGCTAATTATTCTCTAGAAAATGGGTCAATTACTTAAAGAAATTGTTTGCCAGCAGGAGGTAGGAAAAGCCTTTATTCCCACTCTTCACCATTCTTTTGTGGGAAGCACTTCCTACCTCCTTAGCAGTTGCAGTACCTTGTTAAGCTTTCAGATGCCAGAGCCATGTCCTGCGGATGGGGAAATGGCACCTGAACAAACTTATATGTGGTCACTTCTGTCCTGTGTGTTCCTGTATAGCTGCAGATGAGGCAGTGTCCAGTGGTGTTCCTGGGTTGTTTCTGGAGTGAAAGAAATGAAGTTGAACAATACAAGTGGAAGTTCTGTTTCAAAACAAAATTTTCTTGATGTGAAAGGTGAAGAAGTATGGTATATTTCCTTACTTATTTTGAAAGAAGTTTGATCATTTAGTTAGCTAATGTCAACATAAACATTGTTGGAAATGTTTGGTATATTGCTTGGTACAGGTTTGTAAATGATCCCTTCTCAGATCTGCTTCCTGTATGTGTTGTAGTATTCTCTGGTGGCTTTATCACCTGACCATGCTGCTTGCTTTAGGCTCAGTACAGACTGTGTGAGGGAGCAGAGGGCTGGTTCACCATGTACGCCAGAAATGAACTGGTCTGCTTTTCACATTTCTGTTATGATATGTGAGGCAGGAGTATCCAGATGGTTCCTGAGTTCCTAGGTAAGGTGGCTGTGCAAGCGACTACAAAAAGTCTTGAAAGAAAGCCAGATTGGGCAAAGGCTTTGGCTCTGCAGGAGCAGATTACCAATATCTGTGCCAATTCAGAACAATGCTCTCTTTCTGGTTAGTCAGAGCATTACATTCCTCGTTGTAAATGATACACCCAATAATGTCTACTGTGAGCCAGAGCTTATGCACCTTGCAGTCCAGCTAAAATGAGTGTAAAAGGCTTTGCAGGTGCATGCTGCTCGTTAACATGTCCTCAGAGGCAAAATAAAAGCTAGACTGCGATAGAGATTTGTTCGTGGGCATATCTGAATGAGCATACCTATCAGTTACTAGGTCAGAGGTGTCTAATCACTGCATAAAAGAGGGAAGTGTTTTATATTACCCTTTCTTTTGTTCTGGATTTTTGTTGGTGTCAGCGCACAAGAGTTCACCACAACCTTATTTCAAAACTCCCCCACCCTCACATGCTTCTGTCAAAGCTGGATTAAATGACTGAGGGAATCTTCCCTACCACAAATGCTGCTGTCTTGCTTTCGTTGCATAAGATCCAAGCATTAGTAGTCACTAGGTGAGTGTTGATAGCATAGTGTGATGCAGCTGTTGTTCGACTTCTTCCTTGCTGGATCTTTGCTCTCCGGTGTGCCATTTATTGGATGTAGCCTATATGAAGAAATTCTGTGGAGCACCTCTCTGTCCTGTTTTCATGATTCTGCTGGGAGCATGATGAAGTACTTCTGAAGGGGGAAGCTCTCTCTTTAGTAGGGGTAGCTCTGGCATAGTGCTGTGTGTACTGCCGAGTGCCTTCTGGGCATGGGGAGTCTGTTTTGTTTTTATTTCTTTCATCTAGAATACATGCACAGAAGATGATCCAACTCATTTGGCTCCACCAGCCTAATCTGGACTGAGAAATCTTGGCTGGGGCTGTGTCTATGCAGAGCACTAGGTAAAGTCATTCCTCTCTGCTTGCGGCAGAGTGTTCCTGATGATAGTGGTATATTTGGCTGTTTCCTTTCCTGCTAACTGACCTAGCAAAGCCGGACTTGCTTAACCCATGGGACACTTTGAGCCACGTATTTTCTTTGTATTTTGTGTCAGCAGAGGCTTATGGTAAGGATGCTACCAGTAAGTTCTAGAAGAAGAATTATTAATTTTTGTAATTTCTGGCATTTTTAAGATGTGTACAGTTTCCCCTAGTGGTATGATAGATACCATGTGATTTGGTTTATTTTGATCCAGCAATTCTTTCCAAGACCTCACAATTAAGCTTTTAATTGGAAGTGGACTTGTACAAGAACTTCAGGATGTAGGGCACAGTTTACAAAAATGCTTGAATGTCTTACTAGGGAGAGAAGAGCTGTTGTGAAGGTAATGTAATGATCCCTTAGCAATATTGAGCTTGGCTGTTGTTGCTTTCAGTTTTCCTTTGCTGCTTAATACTTTACCATGGAGATGAGGTACTTTCCAAACCATCAGCCTCAGCCACTTGAGCTGACAAAGGTTAGCATGGTATTAGGAGTGCCCTGGGCAGCTAAGCCATTTCCTGTGCAGTGGAGTACTAAGGTGTACATAGACGGCAATTCACTATGCAATATTATAATGCCTTATAAATTGTGGATGTACCAAAGGTCAACTTCTAGAATCCAGGTCCTCCTCTTAGATAGTTACAGCCTTTTGGAAACAATGCCTCACTTTGGTGTTTGTATTATAAACACCAAAATATATAGGACACTACTTCTCACCATAAAGACAGCTCTTAATTCTTTCATAGATTAGCTGGAGTGTAATTAGTTTTTCAAAGATCAGATCAATAAATAGGGCATGTTGATTTATAAAAATGTCATGCATGCACATTTTCTGATTTCTCTCTGATTTTCGTGGTATGAACTCCAAGAGCTGTGATAATGCTTAGTACCGCACCTCCAAGTTGGAGTATGCTGCCTTTTGTGTGGGGCAGTGGGAGTAGGTTTTTTGTTTTATTTTTTCTTTCCCCAGCTACATATCAGACATAGAATGTGGGGAAGTGTCCCATTCTGATGCGAGAAATGTAGTTTCCTTGGTTTGAGAAACAAGCACTGGACAATGTCATGCTAATGATGAACATTTGCTATGCTTGAGAACCATGGTATAGCAACGTTTGGAGTACTAAAAAGCTCTAAGTGCTAACACCAGCACTTCCACTGCATCTTTCATTTGAGAATCTCTCTGTTCTTAATGAATTTTCAGTGTGTCTCTGCAAGGCTGGTATTATTAGTGTCATTTTGCAGACAAGTAGATAAAGTAAAATGCTTGTATAAGCACATTCAGCAAGCCGGGAAAAGCAGGAATAAAATTCAGGAATACTAATGTTTCAACGTGGTTTTGAGCTACTATCTTGTACTTTTTTGCCAGAAAAGAAAGACATGAATTTTGGTAGCTTTCTTGCCCCCATCCCCCTCTTTTTTGTTTCCCATTGGGTTAGGCTGCATAAAAGCGAGACATTATTATGCAACATATCTAAATGTGCATGTGATACTTGAAAAAATGGTAATCAGATAAGTTGCCAGGCAACAGTACCCTGTCTTCAATTACCAAAAAGCCAGCGAGTGTGCTTTCATGATGTAACATGTGTTCTGTACTTCTTCATAAAGAAAGTGTAGGTGGAGTTTTGTAAGAGTTGCTCCTTTTAAACTCATCTCCTGCTTAATCTGCCATATTGTGAGGTCAGATTTGACCCCAGTTTTAGAGAAAAGTATTCACCGAACCTGAAATCAACAACAAAGTTAGATGAGCTCTCGAAGATAATGAACTGTATGTGAGCATATATGAATAAATAACCATTCCCTGCAATGGGTCTGTGAGTGTTTGGTGGTTCAACAGCTTACAACAAGTAGGTCAGAGCTCATCCTTGGGACCATGAAAATTAAGAAAATGGATGAGAGATTTATGTTAAAAGGTAGAATGGCAGTAATACATGGCAAGCTGTGAGAAGTATTAAAACACTCACAGTGGCCCCTTGCCCCAAAAATGTTGACAGCTATGGTAATTCATGAAAATATGAATGCAAATCCAGCTGGTTCATTTTCATTGCCTTAGCAGAAGCAGAATGGAAGGAACATACGCAGGGATCAGTGTACACAGAGAAAACAGTAATAGTCTAATAATGTAAGACAGCATGAGGGAATTTGATTGTGTGTTTGTTTGAAACCTGAGTTTCATTTTTTTTTTTCAAAGATGTTGTAAGATAACAGCAGAAAATAAGGACTCTTGGAAGTTATTCTAAATGCATTTTTGCTTTTGGCAATAAATAGCCGCAGAAGCATTTGCAGAGACTGTAGTTGTGTAGGGATGCAGGCATCTGCCCAAGCCTCTTCAGGTGTTGGGTGGTGGCATGGCTTTTAGAAGAAATCTGAAACTCCAGTGGTCTAATGTTCTTCTCAGGGCTTTGACAGAAGTTTTTAGTGGAGATAGGGGACCCACCTGGATATATCTGGGGAAGGATGCAGATAACCTTGAAATCACTTGTTTTCCTCAGGTAACTGCAAGTTGTTGCTTTACTGAGTTGGTTTTCCAATTATTTTGTTGTTGTTCCAGAAGGAACAAAAGGCATTTGCATGTCAGGAGATGGGAGATTGTGTCTTACGTATCCCTCTGCAGTATTTCAGTCCAGTGTAGGAACAGGTTCAAAAGTCCTCATAAAGAGGCATGGTGGGACTTCAGTTGAAAGGGAAATCTGCATCATCCTCTGTGTAAGTCCTGCCAAAACAGGGGGAGTTTCTGAGAAGACACATGCTCACTTTCTGTTTCCAAATTTGGCATTTTCTTCCCAGGAGAATCCCAGATAAGTCACGGAGCAATGTTGTGACTTGATTTTTCTCCTGCACAACTTATCACTGGGTAGTTGCATGGACCTGAGCTTTCTTTGTAGAGAACTGTAGAAATAATGGAGTGTAAATACTAAAATAGGCAGTTGAAGGAATGCACAACTAACCATTTTCCAGTTAGGAATTTGCTTTCCTTTTTGTTTGCTTTTCTTCGTATTCTCATTTGATGAGTAGTACTGCTAGATTATGGTCATGTGCAGTCCTCAACCTGCTGACACCAGGAATGTTGGTGTCTGTGTCAGAGGAGCAGTCAGAGCACGAACTGCTGTTTTCGGAAGTCTGAGGTTTTAGTTTTTAACTATTTTTGTATATGCAAGTGGATGTTCACGCTACTCTAACTGGTTTTTGTTTGATTTTCCCTTACTACAAACACTACACATTTTTAATCATTGGTATTTTGACACAGAAAGTCCATTTATATACAAAACAAAAAACAAATCCCCTTTTCTGAACAGCTTAAGCTTTGTATTAATCATGTGAGCCTTAAGGTCAAATCTTTCTCTTCAGCTCTACTGCTCTGCTCACGTGTATTATGACATAGTCTTCACTAATGAAGATTTTCTTCAATGAGCATTTTCTTTCAAGTGTAGATACCTTTATAACCGAAGGTATGGTTTCTCCAGCACTTTGAGTTCAAAGTAATGAAGTGTTTTGCGAAAAGGGAATTTCTTCCTGCTGGGCTGTGTGCTGTGAGCCAGATCTGAAAGATGATGATGATACAGCTGAAAACTAGCAGGCTTTAGGGTAGCATGGGGTAGCATTCAGAGGGCTGATGAGTTCCTTGGTCTGGCTCCAGGTGAAGCCCCATGGGTGGCCTGAGTGCTGGTGCCAGGGAAAGGGATGGACTGAGCAGGACCATTGTTGTCCTAAAGTTGGGTTGGCTTAAAGCCTTTTGTAATGTTCGTGTTTCTGCATTGAAGGAGTTGGGAGTGTGTTGCAGTTGCTTATTTTGTATGATTTTGTTCCTCAGTCTTTTACATATCAAATTATAGACAAGTACATCTGACTATGTAAAAAGCATTCTCAGTGTTCTTGTGATTCTAGGGAAATGCCTTTTGAAATTTTGTTTGCATATGTCTGATAAATAGTTCAGTAGAAATCTGTGGCAAATATCCAACGGTGGCAAAATACATATAAGGAAAATAGATTACGTGCAAATAATTTTTAGGAACATGGATGTGACAACAATTTATACCAAAGCTAGACAACAAACAAGTTCTTTCCCAGTCTGATATAAAAATAAAATAAAATAAAGCTAGTAAAGTAGCAACTATTTCTCATGATCAGAGAGACTCTGAAGTAGATGCAAGCTTCAGTGCATAGGCAGAAGGTGCTAAAAGTGTCTCAATAATGCCCATATTATGTTGATTTAATTAGTGGGTTTATGCTATTCATTGCTCCATTAATCTTGTTGGGAAGATTTTTTTGGGGGGAGGATTAGTTATTTAATCTGCATTTTTAATTGGAATGGTTTTTTAGTTCAGTGTCATCTAAATAAAAACAGTGTAGGTTTGTTTTTTGTTTTGTTTATTAAGGAAAAAGATGTCTCTCAAATTCCTCTCAGATTTTGGTGCTCAGAAGTGCTGAGACTCATTAGGATAACGTGAATAACTCATTTTTTACACAGTGTGACACATAAATGTCCTTGCTTTAATTTCTTCATGTGCAATTAATCCAGGAAAATGCTATTGATAGACAAGCCCTTGGATTGTAAGATCTGTGAGGCTGATGTAAGGTGTTGGATACTTGCGTGTTGAAGCTGTCACCTCGAGGCATGACTTCTGTGAAAATCAGGAAGGTGACATCCTAAATGTCAGCATTTGAAGAGAAGGAGAGCCCCAGCTCATGGGTTCAACTTGCTTGGATCATGCAGCTGTGCTGCCTGAGCCCAGCATGGAGGTGAAAGGCAGTCAGGTCACTGGAGCAGGGATGTCAGTGCCAGTGCCCCCAGGAACAGGTTGGGGTGCTGGGTGGGTGGCAGTGGCAAGGACCTGCTTACATGAAGTCCACACTCTGTCCTGGAATGGGGAAGAGAGAAGAAAAGCGTGATGATTGGAGAAGTGAAGATGAGAGGAGTTTGGAGAAGATAAGGAGGGAATGTTAGGAGACATAGGATGGGGGTGGAAAGGTCTCAGCAGTGAAGCATACTTAAAAAATTGAGACATTGATGGGGAAGATAGAGGTAAAGCAATTTCTGGCAGACCCTCCAAGGGTTAACTGAGACCTCGTGCGAGATGGTAGCAGTGAACCTTTGGTCACTGACTCCAATGAGGTTGCTCCGTGTGTTTGCTGTGGCTGAGATCCAGAAGGACGGTGGAGAGCAGAAAGGCTCAGCCTCACCCGAGGAGAGGCAGCTGTCAGGCTGCAGTCTAGGGCAAGGGGGAGGTACAAGTGCTGTGTGGGGGCTCTGAAGAAGTCAGGTCTTCCAGGGCCCAAGGTACTGGAGCTAAGCTATGCATACACATAGCTCGTTCAGTGGTTAAAACCTCTCTTGCAGTGCGCTGTATTAAGATTAAACTGTACTTCTTTGGTTTAGGAAAGCTGTCTGGTTGCTGTATTAGCTGTTGGTCACACGCACCTGGGCTGAAAACGACTGGCATCTGAAACGGCTTGGACTTGCTGGAGGCAACCTAGTCTACGGGCGGATGCTGTGAATTAGGAGCTGGCCAAAAAGTGGAAGAGCTCCAAGATCCCTCCCCGGAAAAGGTAGGGTCTGGAGGCTAAAACTGGTGGGACTGCACTTGTAGGCCAGAAAAACAGAGCAGTTCTCTGAGTACAGAGCTGACTGCATTGTAGATGGGACCTTTGCAATTTAAATATGTAGACTGCAAAGTTATTTCCATCAGTTTAAACCTCAAGTTGTTTTCCGGAGGTGTAAGATCGCCATTTGCACAAATCACCCTTGATTTCTGTCTGCTATGAGTCACATCATTCTGATTGCTTGTAATTTATACAGCCAAACTTTTCAGTGTTATTGTCTCTTTAAAACCTCACACTCTGAGAGCCTTAGGCAGTTAAAACAATCAGGACAGTGGAGCAATATCTCTGAGCTAAACCAGTGCAGTAGGTAAAGAGCAGACGGTTGCTCTCTTCTGTGAAAGCACAGGTGTGAGTCGGATGATGAGGAATCTATTCCTGGCCCTAACAAGCAGTGCAGTCTCTGCACCTGATTCACCAGTGTGTTACTCTACTAATCTTTTTTACCTCATCTTGCCACTCTCCTGTATGCTGTGGCAATCAGTTACACTTCCACAGAATGCATGTAAAATGCTATCAATTTGGAAGGGTGATTTATATCCCAGAGCAAAACTTTATAGTGATTCTGGTTAGGCAGGTGGACATTGTGGGACCAGAACAGTTTCCAGACCCTGCAGCATTTTTGACATGCTCTTTATGTCTGCAGTATGTGGTGTGGTTCAGGCTACAATATTGTTTTCGCTATCGTGGATCAGCTTTCATGGGTAGGTTGTGCACTGTACTTTATTTCTGGGAACTAACTTTGACTATGTAGATGCTACATGTATAAACTTCAGATACATGTAGCACCGGCATCCCTCAGTCTGCCCTATCTCAGGTGTCTCATTACCCTCTCAGAGTTGTAGTGCCCAAAGAGGTCCTGTGGGCTGTTCTGTTGTCCCACTCCTCTTGGTATTCTTGCTGATAGACCCCGATCCTGTCTGAGACTGGAGAACAGACCCAGTCTGCTGCTGAAGGAAAGCAGTAGACTTAATTGTGGCAGTGCTAGCAGTGTGCATAAGCAGAGTCAGCACCTGCCTAGAGCTCCAGCCGTGATTTTGCTGCCCATTGTGTAGCTGATTCCAGGGCTTCAGTTGGTCAAGTGAACAAGTGTAATCTATCGAGTGGCAAAGTCCAGACTAGTGCTACAATGTTATGACAAAGCAAGTGTCAGCAGTTTCCCAAGAAAGCATCTGGTGGTGGACTGAGCTTTGTACGAGTCCAGTCGTTATGTCAGTGATGCAGCCATGAGTATTTCTGAAGAAAGCTGTGTCTGGCAGGTGCTCTGGTGTATGGTACTATTGCTGTGAGTAGAGCAAATGCTGCTTCTTGCTTGTCCTCAAGAACCATCAAATGAAGTGCAGAAGTCTCCTGTTACTGTTAAAACAAAAATCGAGCGCCGTATGGGCACAAGAAGACATAGATCCATTGGCAGCAGAACAAGACTATAAATTATTCATTCCTCCAATGCCTCCTGTAGGTTACATTCACTCAGGCTGTTCAAGATGCTGTCTGTTGGAGATGTAGACAGATCTGCTTTCAAAGCCATGGGGACAAGACTCTGCAGACCGTGATCATCACTCTGTTGAGCTTGTCCTTCATTATACTGGCTTGGGCATTGTTGTGACATCCTTAACGACACAGAAGTAATCTCTTATCATCCCATGGGCTGTTGGTAGGAATACTTGTAACACCAATGAACTTGGGACACATCTGGTAATGCCAGCCTGGGGTTGTCTGTGAGGTGAGGGCAATGAGTTAGGAGTAAGATGGAAGCCCTGGCTGCTCTGGCCCATTTTGCAAAAGGGAAATGGGAGAGCTGCATCTTTTGTGTAGCATTGCTTTGGTTTTTGTAAGAGAACTTAGACTATGTCAGTTTGTTCCTAGCTCCGTCTTACTGAGAAGCCAAAGTGTCCTCTGTTAAAAGTTCTCTGAGCACAGGCAGGATTTTTCTGTCCATGCAAAGTGCTCTAGTGGAGATGAGTGTATTTAAATGGCTGTTTGGGAACATCTGTAAGGCACAGTTTTTCTCAACTCATTTACTAGTAGGCATTTGTCTATCTAATGGTTGTCAGCTGGCAGTTGAACTTGAGAGGCACTGAAGACTTACAGAGCTGCAGAGACTCAATTCTCATCCAGCTCTTCCATGAACTGCTGTAGGCTCAGGTAAGAGGTGCCCACTGTGAGAGGAGGTGTTGTTGAAGGTTTGTTCAGAGGCTGTTCTTCAGCATAAAATACATATACTTAGATGCAGAGGGGTTTTAACTATTTTTTGTTTTTTTCTTCCCACTGGTTGGTGTGAAGATTCCTTCAGCCATTTCACATACCCAGGCTGCACTGTGCATGCCATATTGCAGATTTTTGAGTATTTCCCCCCATTTTCCATCTGCATCTCTCAGAGTTACTTTTGGCTATTAGGCTTTTGCTGAGTCGTATTATGATTTTTAGTGTGAGAAAAGCTACCTGTAACTAGCAACAGCTGTAGAAACGATGGTCTTCTTAAAGCAAAAGTTCAACCTTTGCATTTACAGCTGTCTTGTAATGTGCCCTACTGCATTTTGAAAGCACTTAAAGTGTTCTTAAAGATCTTCTTGGAAAGGAAGGGAATGTTACTTCTGTCAAAACAAGACACTGTAGCTTGTGTTCAGAACAGTTTTCAGCTTCTCATTATGTCAGCCAGCTGGATATGCCCTAGAGTGAGTCACCTTTGGAGTTGTCCTAGTCCAGAAGCTGAGGGAAACTGTGGAGGCTAAGATAAAATCCCAGACTGCATTTGAAGAGTCTTCACTAAAAAAAGTGGTGGAAGCATGCTGAGGGGGATGACTGCCCTTCTGGGTTGAGAGGCTGGGTAGGTTTCACAACAAGAGGTGTCAAGGAAGAAAGGGTTGCTTCTGAAGTAGGTAAAATGTGTTTGTCATCCTATGGTCTTCACCAAAGTGAAAAGGTGATAAACTGGAAGCATACCTTTTCTTTGTTTGTTTTTAATCGGTGAAAGAAGTAGACAAACAGAGCACGCAATGGATTTGTGGTTTCCATAGTGATGGAGCTATGGAAGCTTTTATGCGGCTGAGCTTTGCCCTCACTGCAATCACACTTGAGGGCTGTGAGTGTTCAGCTTTCCTGCCAGGGAAATGTAAGTATGTATCAAACATGGAACTGGCTGAAAATGCAGCTGCATTTTCATGAATTGTTATGTTTGCTATGTTACTTGAATATGTGGATGTTTAGAAGCTCAGCTCATTTCTCCTTTATCTATTGTTCTGCATTGGAACAGTGCATCAAACTATATTGATACCACAGTTCTTGCTGCACCAGGCAGTGATATATTGACCTCTGTCCTTTGCTTTCTGTCATCTGTATATACACACACATCCCACAACACTGGTGCCCATGACTCTGCAGCCACACTGATTTCAAACATGCACTGGTCAGGAAACGTATGCGTAACTTTTGGGGCATGCTAACTGATCAAGCACTACCCTGTGAAACTTGACAAGTGAGCTTCATGCTGTTCATGGTCATCAACTCCCTTGTCCCTGTAACTGACATTGAAACATGCTTTATTTTAATGGGCATTTTGAGAGTGTTTTAATAGTCAAAATACATGACCCTGGGGGAATTTTTGCATATGGAGAGAGCTGTTTCTGACTGTGAATGGTTGATTAATTCTGACTTTCAAAACAAGTTGGAAGTGGAATTTTTCAGCATCTCAGTGATGAGATTAGCAGTGGGTCCTAGAGGCGGGGGAAGGAAAATGCTTCATGTGAATGCTGCATGCACACATCAGGCAGTTATGCACATACTAGTCCTGCACACACACTTGCATTGTGCAGTCTTCGCGGTTCACAGGCATTTGTGCCTCATCTTCTTCTTTTTTACTTGTACTGCTGCTGGATGCTTTCTTGCTATCTCCCTGAAAAAGTCTTCCTTACCTTCAGCATTTGTTTTGCTTGTCTAATGGACGTAATGGGTCATCTGTTCCCTTTATAGAAAGGAATGTTAATTATTTTCAGAAGGCTAATTAGGTTGCTAATGAGAAACTCTACTGCAGAAATATTTCCTTTAATTACTCACTTTTAAGTGCTGTACAGAGAAGCTTATTGAATATGCTGGTAAATACAAATGCTTGTATCTGGCTTAAAGATGCACCTCCAGGCTCCCTGAAAGAAATGTTTTGGTAAACTTGGGAATCCATGTGACACAGATGACTGAGCAAATGAGACTGGTGCTAACAGCTGCCTAGTTGTGCAGCCTTTTTGACTGCACCTCAGTTTGGCACTTCTGCAAGTGACTGGATGCAGTTGCTCTTTGTATTTCAGTTTTCCTGATGTCTTGTCAGTATAGGTAACTATTTGTGTTACCTGCCAGCCCAGTCTTTAATTAGACGCAGCCCTCACACCAAATAGTTCAGTCTAATCAGCCAGATGGCAGTCAGAGGCACAGAGAGGTGGAGTGACATGTCCAAGGTCATATTGCAGATCATGGCAAACCTAGTAATAAAGCAGAGGTTTCGTCAGTCCTGTGTTAGTTCACTGCACTATTTGCCCCTTGTGCCTCCCTTAGGGCCAGCATAGCTCATTACAAGATTTGCATCAGTTTGCATATTGCTTCATGAGGCAGCACAGCTGCTCAACAACCCCATTTATGTAGCCACCTTGGCACTGACTTAGGAAGGTCCTGTTGCTTCTCCATCTGAGTCCTGTCTTCTACTTGCTTCACTTCCTTGTTGTAATGATACTAAAATCAGACAGAAAATACACTTTCTAACACAATTTGAAATATTAGAAAGCAAGCATTCTTTATTACAGTGCTAGACACTTTCAGAGGATACCTCCTCTAATTGAATGTGTATCGTGAAACTTTACAACAGGGTATTTATTCCATCATGATTATACACATTCATTACAATGTACTTCCTAACTAATACATAAACATCACTGTCCCTAGAACTAATTTGCATTCATCTGCCTCCTACTGGAATTCCTTTTATGGTCCTGGAGGGTCATCTAAAGGGGTCTTTGGTGCTTGTACTTACTGAGTGCCCAAATATGACAGGTGACCATTCCTTGAGCTTTTCTTTGGGCATATATGTTGCTTCTTGTTACATAACTTGGCAACACCTCTACTATATTCCTAATTTTCTGTTTATCCACTGGTTCCAGCTACATTTATTGTCCTGTGTGCATACTTTTGTATTCTTTCATCTTTTTTTTGCTAGTTAGTCTTCAAGTTCTATCTAGCAACTTTAAGGGAACTGAAAATTTTTATTCTTTGTATTATCTGTCAGTCTTAATGCCTTTTAGAATTGCTTTGAGAGAGCTACTGTAGTCTAGTGGATATTTTAGTTTTAGTACTCCCAGAATGAAAGTTGGAGTGGATCTCTAACATCCTCTGCTTTTTGACTGCTGAGCCTTCATGCAGCTCTGTAGAAGAGCTTCACTTTTTTTCAGCATCCTCTAAAGTCCAGTCTGCTCTTAGCCAGGCTCTTGGAACTATTTACATGCTGTAGCTGTACCAGGGAAAATGTGAGGGAAGGCTGCTGCATGGGATGGCAAAAGTCACCCTCCATTTCTTTTCAGGCACAGATGTGCACTGCTAGAACTTTTATCTGTGTGCCACACATGCAGTACTGCCTTGGCTGAGGCACATTGATTTAAAAGTTCACTTTGCATATGTAATATATAAGTTAACTTTGCATATCTTTACGGCTCTGGGAACTCTCAGAGACAGTGAAGATACAGTGAAGCAAGTTGCTTAGCTGCAGTGTAATCTAGCTTCTAAGTTAGTACAAGCCTCTGCTAAACAAGCACCCTTGAAAATGTTAACACTTTGAACACCTTGGCTTTGCTGTGAACTGTTGTTCAGACTGCTGTTTGGCCTATGTGTAATGTGATGGGTTTGTTGTTGCATGTGTCAAGACTGGTTGTATTATGGAATGACATTTAGGTTGTTTTAGCAGGACAAAAACTTACATTCTTACTCATTCTACCAACAGCGTATTGCTTAATATCTTGTGATTGTCACAGAAGTCCTGGTATGCTGCAGGTTTCTGTACATCTAAAAAGGAATGGATAGCTGACCAAAGTGTGTGTCTCCACGACTGCCAATAGTAGATGCACAATTCAGGCACGAAAGTGACAACTCTTCAGCATCTTACATAAACATGGACAAGAAAACATATGGTGCCTCTCTGGTTCTATTTGCTATGGGTCACCTGATGCTTTGTTTGTTGAGCAGATTTTAAAGATGGTTTAAAAAGAATTTAAGGTTTAGGGCTTTTGAAGAGGGTTATTTCTGGTGTCCAGTGTGAGCAGTATCGAACCATTTTACTTAAAACTGAGGAATTCCTTTCTAGTCTTAATACAAGACAGTTCCCAACACACAGATGAGAACTGGCATCTTTGTTCAACTGGATTTTGCCCAGAGGCATGAAGTGCTTATTGTTGCCCAGAAGGAAAGGAAGATAAAGAAAAAAGTCTTTTTTTTTTTAAGACCTGAAATTACCCTATGTAACTTCAAATATTTCACAAAGGTGAATAAATCAGTGTACATGCTTTAAGCACCTCTAAGTAGGTACTGGAAAGATGCAGGAAAGATAGCATCAGGAATGATCAAACTCCACTTTTCTCTTCAGAATGTGCCCGTCTCTAGCTGCCTTCACAGGCTCTAGTAACAATGACAAATGGGAGCCTGTAGGGAAACAAAGCTTGTAGGGTACCTTTATTAAGTGCCTGAAATTCATTAATTAATTTAGGCCTCTGTATGCATGTGTGCATGAAATGTTTATATGAAATTCAAAATCTAGTAAAACTATGTCATGCAAATAATTAATTTGTTATAATAGTATCATGATGCAGTAATAGTGTAAGGCAGATTACTGGAGGCAAACAAATGAACAAGTCACTGTCAGAAGTGTGTTTCAGTCAGTGAGAGCTCAGTGTCTGCTCAAAGGAGGGATCAATTCCTCACCGCTTAAATAACAACTGCTAAATAACAGCGCCTCCTAAAATAACAACCAGTTGTTTAGAGTGTATCTTTAAACTCTTCTTGAGATGGTAGAAGGAAAGCTGAAAACATAAGTTGGGTATTAACGTCACCACAAATGAAGATCTGGGCAGAAAACAATGTGACCCTGGGAAAGCCCTGCCAGTTTGGGAACTCTGTGGCCAGTCATTAATGGGGCAAGACACTCTTGTGTGATTCAAGACAGCCAGCACAGTTTCACCAAGAGCAAGTGCTGCCTGACCAACCCAGTGGCCTTCTGTGATGGAGTGACTCTATCAGTGGAAGGGTGCAAGCGTCATTTATCTGGACTTCTGTAAAGCCTTTGACATGGTCCCCCACAACATCCTTCTCTCTAAATTGGCGAGACATGTATTTGATGGGTGGATTGTTCAGTGGATAAGGAATTGTTTGGACTGTTGCATCCAAAGGGTAGTGGTCAAATAGCTCAGAGTCCCAATGGATGTCAAGGAACAAGTGGTGTTCCTCAGGGGTCTGTACTGGGACCCTCTGCCCTCATAAGACTCTGCTTGGAGTGCTGCATCCAGCTCTGGGATCCCCAGCACAGGAAGGACATGGACCTGTTGGAAAGAGTCCAGGGGAAGGCCACTGAGTTGATTAGAGGGCTGGAGCACCTATGCTGTGAAGACAGGCTGAGACAGCTGGGGTGTTCAGCCTGGGCAACAAAAGGTTCTGAGAAGGAAACCTTATAGCACCCCTACTACCCAAAGAGGGCTACAAGAGAGTGGGAGAGGGAATTTTTACAAGGGCATTTAGTGATAGGCCAAGGAGTGATGGCTTTAAACTAAAAGACAGTAGGTTTAGATGGAATATTAGGAAGAACTTTTTTCCTGTGAGGGGTGGTGAAGCACCGGAACAGGTTGCCCAGAGAATTTGTGGATGCTCCATCCCTGGAAGTGTTCAAGGCCAGGTTGGATAGGGCCCCGAGCAACCTGGTTCAGAGGAACGTGTCTCTGCCCATGGCAGGCTGGTTGGAACTGGATGATTTTTGGGGTCCTTCCCAACTCAGACTATTCTGAGACTCTCTTATTCTTGTGTCTCCTGTCTAAATACAAAAGCACGATTACATGGTAGCTAGGTAAAGCCTTAGGTTACAGTTCAATGGAAGGAAGCCAGTTGACTTATCCATCCATTGAAAAGCCTCTACTGCCTTTGAATGAGACTCCAGGATGGCAGGTTTGCCTTCATGCTGCAGAGGATGACACAGCCGTGGTTGTTTTCTTTTTCGGTTGTGCTTGCCAGGCACCATGGACAAGCTGAGCTTTCCAGCCAGGTGCAGATTGCAATAAACTTCCTCTGACAAGTTGACAAAAATTAGTGGAAGCTCGCTACTTGGCAAAAAGAAAAACTAAGTATAGGAGGTGTTAAGAACGAACTGAACCTTATGGCTGTGAAGTTGTGGTCTTACCATTTCCTCTTACGTGTTTGTGTCTGGTGTAAATGGCTCTTCCACTGTTTCAGCTGAGGGTGTCCTGTGTTTCATAGCATTCAGCTAGTAGGCTGCCATGAGACTTCAAAAATAAGCCTCTTCTGGAAACCAGGTGAAGTCTGTTCAGCTCAATATTCCCTTTTCTAAGAAGAGGTGATAGGTTTTACTGAGTCAGCTGATATTGACAGGGAAGTGGAAGGGGGACAGTAAATTACAGATACTCAGGCCATCTTTGGGCTTGAAGCTGTTTGAAGTTCAGTATCATGTTTCTGTCTCTGATCTGACCAAAGCAGTAAGATCAAAGTTACTGAAAACATCGTCTGGATCTGCAGTAGCTAATTCTTCCTGGCATGAGGATTTTCTTGTGGAGCCTGCAATGGGGAATGATTGTGTGCATCTCAACCCCAGCTGGATGGAGACACTGAGCCACCAGCTCCTCCTTCTTCACACTTATGTCTCCATGTGTTCCTAAGGCACCTGCATGACCATCACAAATATTTTTGTAAAGGGAATTCAGGGTCAGTGAAAGGTACTGTCTGGATTGTCCAATGAAACAGCAGTGCTTTTGTAAAGGAAAGAGAAGCTCTGATAGTGAGAACATGAACTTTCTGCATTATGCATTAACATGAATTAGCTATTCTGGAAAAAGCATCTTCCAGAGGCAAGTAAAAGAATACACTGTTATCTTGTCTCTCATTGGAGACGGCCAAGGATCTTGGCCAATTAGTGCCTGTATTTCAATCACGAGGATGTTTTGTCAGTCACTGGGAATTGAATGAATATGTATAAGGAAAGAGCTGTGTGTGTTTTGGAACATTTTCTTTTTTGAAGCATGTAAAACAGAATAAATACAAATACACAAGCAAGAAAATTGCTCTGTCTTCTACTGCAGTAGCTCTTTGTGTGGGCTCAAATTCAAGTCTCCTTTTATCATTGTGCTTTGACCTTTTGCAACTCTACCATCTTTCTGCAGCTAAGAGTGGAAAATGTCTTCTGTGCAGACTGACAGTTGAGTGAAGAGGTGAGTAGTATTTTTACATCCTTGCTGAGTTTAGGATTAGAGTTAGCAGTTCTTAAGGATTTTCTTTTCTAAGGCGGAAGCTTAATTCCTTTTTCAGGTGTTTAGAAGTAGGTGGTATTAACATGATGCAGTACATTCCATGAGTCCTGAAGCAGATGGATGTTAGCTGCTATTCACAAGAGATGGTTTAGAATTTTTCAGAAGACTGAATGTATAGATTGGATCTCAGAAAAGGAGTGAATGTGAGTTTAGTCTCAACCATAAACTGGTAGATCTGTAAAGCAGTTTGAAGCTATGGTATTGCTTTATTTCATGATCTGGGCTTGCTGTACTATGAAAGGTAAATTCCTGGACTTCAGGCATTTAGAATATTCTGGAGCAGCCCTGTGCACATACATACAGACTTTTTGGTCTTAAGGAACCCAAAGTGTTACACTTAGGTTGACTAATAAATACAGACAAATTTTGAAAATTCTTTCCAGTATTGGAACAACGAATCTGTTGGTTTTATTGGGGAGACTGTTCAGTAGGACACGGTCATTTGGACACACTGCAGTCACAAAAAAAAATGTGGAAGAAGGCTATAAACATAATAGTAAATGGATCTGTTTTCAGAGGGGCTCTGTAAAGGCTGAAGTGAGCACACTGTGAAGCTGTGATAAATGATTGGCAGGTTGAAGGTATGAATCTAAATCCAATAGTAGTGTTTGTAGTGTTTGTAAAAGCTCACCTCAGCACAAAAATGAACACAGTCAGAAGAGGCAGTTATAAGGAAAAAAATTCCATCCCCTTCAAGTAGAGGGCAAAAGAGGACAAATCAGCAAATAAAATAGGACAATATATGAAGGTGTCTCTATATCTTTATGTATCTATACAGCTCTGTATAGAGTTCAAATTTATGTAGACATAGCAGGTTGATTTGGGATTTGGCTTCATTAAAGCAGGTATCTATGGTGTAGTGCAAACTAGAGAACAGCCCAGTGTTCTGTGATTTGAGAGAGAGTCAATAAGAAGCTCAGAAACAGTAGGAAAAGAACCAAGCTCCCATCAGGTCTAGTCTGAGGAGACACAAGACATCCTTAGGACCCAGCTCCCTGGCTCATGAGATGGAGTGCATGAAGCTGCAGCTGGGAGCATGTCTCAGTTGGAAGAATAGTGCTGGGAAGCACTACTGGAACAGTACCTTTCTAAGTTGACTGATTGGAAAAGGAGGGAGCTGCAGGATGCAACAGCAAAAGCTTACGGACCAATGCTGAGTTCAGAAATTGATGTCTGAAGAGATAAGAGCTTCCTTGAATGGCAGGGAGAAATAGCCTGGCAAATACCAGTACTGCATGGGCCACAAAAGTTGAGTTATTCCTTTTTTTTAAAAGAGCTCCTGAGTGTATAGCTTGCCACCTTTCAGAAGATTGAGTTTCAGTCATATTTCCCTGTGGGAAAGCTCTTGTGCTTCCTTCTTGGGACACACAGCACATAATCAAATGAATGACTTGAAGGGGAGTCATAAACAGCCAAACTTTAGAGGTTCATGGTGGATCTCATGCTTCAGGCTTACAAAAGAGAAAAATGAAAGGTGTGCATAAAACATGAAGATGGTGTCTTTGTGATTGTAACTTGAATGCTAAGCTTCCTGATACCTTTAGGAAATAACAGTGCTAAAAATGTCAGCCTTCTTTTGCAAGGATGTAAATAGGAACAGAAGTACCCAACACAGTAGGAAGTATGTCTGCTGTATAGGAACTCGGCCCTAAAACCCAAGTTTTTGTTGACTTGTTATTCAGAACAGAGAAATTTGACAAGTCTATGAAGACAAATTTACCTAAGTGATGCTGAATTGAAATAAATCTGAATAATAAAGTAGAAAACTCATCACTAATTTATTTGTGCATACAATGTGTTTCCACTGCTGATTATGTACTTTGTAAGCCAGTGATAGCATGATTAATCCCATGGTATGATAATTGGTGGGCACTAGTGGGAAAAACTCTGGGAAACTGCTTAGAGGAGCTGTCTTTCACAGCTATTGGCATGGTTGTCTACTTAAGGATCTTGCTGGACATGACGAGGTAGTCAGTAGAATTCTGAGATTTATCCTCTTCTGCCCTTCCTTTTCAGGATGTTTCTACCTCTGATGCCTGTGTGAACTTGAAATTAAGAAGATGAGGTAGATGAGGTAATCTTGGAGGCTCCACAGGGATTCCTTTGGTGAAAAAGGATAATTTAGTACTCTGAGACTGCTCAAGTTTTATACCAGGGGTGCTAGGAGGAAACTTCAGGGGTCACAGCCAAATGAGTAGCAGATAGCGCTTAGGAGACCTGTTTTGAGAACCACAGTATCAGCAAATGTTGGGAACTCAGGGCAGCTTTTCCAAACAGGGAAGGGCAGCAGGTAAGGCACAAGAGCCTTATAGCAACAGGCTTGGAGAAGAACATGAAGGCGATGCTAGGGAGATTGGGGCTTAATACTTGTAGATGTCAAGTTTGGATTCAGTAATTTTTCATAGTGTCTTTCAAGTCTGCTACTTGTATGACTCTTTGAGGTCTTAACTTCTGTCAGGTACAAAGGAAACATTCCTCTTGGTCACTGCAAGTAAAGAGCTCCTGCCTCAATTTGTTCTCAGGTTGGAGTGGTCACTAGGCTAAGGTCCGTTCATGTAACGTAACATTTCCTGCTATGTGTGCAGCAGGACATGGAAAGTCTCCACTTTCTGCACTTCTACTGCCATTCATGAGATCACCTTAGTCAGAAAGCTATTCTTTAAACAATGTCTTCGTATTTTCTCTTTGTCCTCTGAGAAGCCACCCTCTCTCTGTACTCCTTCCCAAGAAAACCCTACCTTTCTCCTTTCCGTTGTGAAATGGTACCTTCTGGGCAGCCTACACACAGGCATTATCGCTAAGAATTGCACTTCCCCATCCCTTTGGGTTAGTCTGGTAATTGGATTAATTTAATCTCCTTTTGTCGTCATTCTTTTTTACTGTATCCCAGTTCTCTTTGGACCAGATTTGAAAGATAGACAGGGATCAGAGGCTGCCAGCAGGTACAGGGTGAACTGGGCAAGGGAACAAGAAAACAAGGAGTGGCAGGCAAATGATGTGCCTTCTATGGGAAAGGAGCTAGAGACAAAAATGAGGGGAAAACGCAGATAAGGAATAGACTGTGCTTTCTTACCCCGCAGTATGTGCAAGGGAGACAATGTGCATCCTGATGGACGTAGAGTCCAGACAAAGAAGCAGCAAAAACAGATGACTCAGAACTGACCAAAATCCCAGGGCTCCAGATCCATCCTGAAAGCACTGAGTCTGTATTTGGAGACGTCTGTGGCATGCTTTTAGCTTCATTGCAGGGCTTGATTAATCGATCTGCTGGACCTCTTCCACACTTCAGTACAGTTGAAATCCTATTTTCTGAGCCACAGTTAATTGAGGCTCTCAGTTACCTGAAGGTTGAATATCTCCTCAGAGTTATGACTTCAGCACATAAGTACCACTAAGACTTTACTGTATAAATCTTTAAACACTGATGAATTAATGTCTTGGGGCCAAATCTAGTACCTAGTGTTCTGTATACATCTAATGTTCTGTAATCCTTTACTTCTAATGGTGTGTGAGACCTCTGTGAATATGCAGAAGCCAGATTTGCAGCATATACGTTGAATGTTGTCCATGGTTGCAAAGGCATTGTTAGGTGTTTACTCACAGGGAAAATGCAAAATAAGAAGAATTACACTTAAACAGGAATTGCCCAAAAATGCACGTCAATTTTCACCAACACGTTTTTGTATCTACTGTAATCCTTGCTAAAGTAGAAGAGCAGATAGGCCTCTGATTCTCCCAGTGTTAAGAAAGAACACAATAGCTACAGTGATGTGCCAATGAAAGTAATTAAAAAGCCATGAAGAACAGTTATTTTTACATAAGTACTGTTTGAGTAATAAGGATCTGAGGAAGGGGGACATTAGCAGTACAGCTCGTGGGCAGGGAGAGGCAAGTGCCTTTTACTTCAGCGTAGTCCTCTACTCACAGTCCTGTCGTTTGGAGAGACTGAAGTATCCTAGTATGTATGTGTCTCCTTTGCACTTTTTCAAATTTAAGAGGTATTATGATATGTAACATAGGGTTATAGATGTACTAAGGCAATTCTTAGAAATATGAACATGCATGTTATAGAACTAAATACTGGTAAATATGAATTTGTAAAATAATACTGTGCCCTACCTTTTTAACTTGCAGAAATAACTGGGCACTGTGAGTAAGAAACATGCTGCAGTAGTTCAAGTTTGCCTGTGGTAGATCAATTAGCTGACAGAATTCATAGCCTCAGGACATCACTCATTAGGGGAATTGTCTCATGGAGGTTTTTGTTTGTGTTTTTCTTTTATTAGCACTTCAGAGTTAATTCAGAGTTTCTTGAGGAGGTCTCATTACACTCATCCAGGGCATCTAAATAATTCTGCTGGATTAAAGGGAATAAAGACAATCTGTGAGAGACTTTTTTTTTAAGCACAGTTTGGCTTGGTAGCTGGGAAATGGGCAGAAAGCCACTGCAAAGGAGAGCTTTGAAAAAAATGAGCCAGGCAGTGCTCAAGAATGTAATCAGGTGTGAATACGACATCCACTGAGGTCTCCCCTGCAGTGCTTGTGTGAGACAAATCTGCCATTATTTCTTGGTCTACCATCAGTCCATTTTCTGATCACTTCCCTCTTGCCTGCCAAGGCTGCGTCGCCTGCAAAACTGAGTGAGTATGGAAGTGCTCCTCTTGCACAGAGGGGTCTCACGTGAAGTGGGGCAGTCTGGGATGTAAGTCCTTTCTCCTTACTTGGCCTGGTCCATTAGTTTTATCTGTATCTTACCTCAACCTAGGTGATTATTAATACCCATTTCAGAGCTGAAATTCTAAAATATTAAAGTGTAATCTTGGTGCTTTCTTGCAGCCATAAGTCAAAGTCCTGCCCTGATCACAGAATGGGTCATCTGCTCCAAACTCCCTGCTCAAGCAAGGTCATCCTAGAGCACATGGCACAGCATCACATCCAGACAGTTCTTGATTATCTCCAGTGAGGGAGACTCCACAGCCTCTCTGGGCAACCTGTCTAATGCTTGATCACCCACACAGTAAAGAAATTCTTCCTCATATTCAGATGGAACTTCCTGTGCATCAGTTTCTGCCCATTGCCTCTTGTCCTTGCATGGAGTTACTCTTGCTCAGGTGCAGGACCCTGCATTTATCTTGAATTTCAGGCAGTTCTTCTCTGCCTGTCTCTCCAACCTGTCGAGATCCTTCTGAAGGGCTGCACCGCACTAGGGGTATCGGCCACTCCTCCGAGCTTTGTGTCCTTAGTGAACTTGTTGCTGCAACCAGATTTCTGTAGAGAAGCTCAGTCCTTCATATACTTTCCCCTGTTAGGTCTGTGCTTGTTTCCTGTAGGTGGAATGGGCTCTTCGCCCTGTCGTTGCCAGCAGTTATGCACACAGGCAGGGCAGCCAGGGAAAGGACTGAGTGTTCCTTGGAGCTCTATAGACTCCAAGTTTGTGCTTTCCATAGACTTGCCTCTTTTTTTCTCAGCAAGCTGGAAAATAAGGTCCTACTAGAGAAAAAAGGAAAAATTTTGTGCTGGCCTAGCTCAGGCTTCCTGATAACTTTGTATTAGAGGAACTATTTCTGTTTTAACTGTTTGAAATATAATTTGCTGATGATGGAAAGCATTTTCAAAACTTTGAATTTAGAAGCTCCCTATTTTCCCCAAAACAGCACAGTGCAAGCAGCCTCAGTGCAAGCATGGTCATCCATGTGCAGTCTTGATGCATTGTTTGGTCTCTGCTGAGACAATTGCATAGCTGGCAGCTATATTTCTGATTTCTAGGAAGCTGCTGCCCATCCCACTGTAAGTACCTCAGTGATGAATGTCATTTGTTTTCCTCAGGAGAGGGAATAGCTCTCATACATTCAGAGTCTTTTAGTCAGTATTACTGTGTCTCTGTTAAAAGTTTTGCATCACCAAGTTGAATTATCTACTTAAGACTTTATACAAATCTGCATTTCTTACTGAATACAGTCTTGGCCTTTTGTTTGGATGCTTCTCCCACTAATGTCATGCTTTTCAGCTTGATTCTTTTATCATGAATTGCTGCCCAATAAAACAACACTTTTCTGTTTTATATTCCTCTTGAGACCTTCTTGTGCGGTATTGCTTACCAGACACCAAATAATTTGGTGTGGCTGGGAAATAAGATGCTTGGGAAAAGCTGCAATTTTAATTGTTTTGTAAATGCTCAAGTGACTTGTAACCATTAAATTGTACAGTCCCCAGCTTGTGCAGTAATGTGCTGTGGCTTGTGTTAGCCCCCCTAAATGTATCCTCCATTCCCTTTATGTCTTACTATGTACTTTTTGTTTTATTTTGGATGAAATATTTTACCAGGAGGAGGTGTGATTTGTGGATTTGCTTAGTGCCTAGGACAGTGGAACCAGTTATGTTTGGGCTACCACAGATTGGCATCTGCCCTGTCTTGGGATGTTCCTAATCAGCGGGAAGTCTGTGAGAACTCTTTCAAGCATATTGTAAGAAGGAAGTTTCCATCGAGGTTGAGCCCACTGGGCACATGACAGTAGAGAAGGCAAATATTGAGACAGTGCCAGTGCATTGATGTTTGTCTCTGTGCAGTTGTGGTGAAAGCCGTGGGATTCAAAAGAACTCACCAGTGGTCTTTGCAATGGGTTAACTCGTATTGTAGATGTCTGAGACCTGATCTAGATTCAGTTATTAGGCTTCTAGAGTAGTGACTAAATAATTTGCAAACAGTAAAAAAGAAACAGAAAGTAAATAGATTTTTATTAAGTTTGTGGTATAGAACCAGGAAAGAGAAATCTTCATTGCACAGAGGAAATAGTGTGGGGTAGAACAGGACGTGGCTTGTTGGATATGTTTCTATGAGTCTTTGGCTTTTGTAGGGAGGTATAAGGCAACAGAAATAATTGGTGAGCGGATCCTTGGAATGAAAATGGAAGGGGAGAGGGAAGGACCCTCTGTGCATTTGATGCAACTTTGTGAATAGATTTGCAAAATTACAATGGTACTCCCAGCTAACAGTTCAAATACATTTCATGTAAGGCTGTAGAGAGAAGTGCAAGGACTAGGGATCACAAGTGAAAAAGTTAGAAAGGCTTACAGAAAAAAAGAGGAAAACCATACAATCCCTTGGCAACTTAGTCTTGATCTTTACAATAATTTTGTTCTCTGGATAATGACATTACATATTACAGAAACATCATAGAATATTCTGAAGTGGAAGGGACCCACAAGGATCATCAAGTCCAATTCTTAAGTGAATGGCCCATACAGAGATCAAACCCAGAACCTTGGCATTATTAGCATCATGCTCTAACCAACTGAGCTAATTACATTATTATTACATTTTACTTTGTTTAAATTATTAAACTCTTCTTATCTTAACCCATGAATTTTACTCTTTCCCCCCCCCGACTCTTCTTCCCATCCCACTGGAGAGCAGTGAGCAGGTGGCTGGCTGGTACATAGTTGCTAGCTGGGTTTAAATCATGATGCCTTCTTACTGCTTTCCCTTACTTCTGTACCTCTAATTTTTGACTTGGTCTTGAAATTATGTCAGAATGGAGTAATGATGTGAGGATTCAGAGCTGTGAGCTTATCAACTGTGTTGGCAAACTAACCAAGTAACATTACACTGACAAACTCTTCTTGGCTTGCAGCGCCCTTATGCATCAACTTCTTATGGACTGTGTGGATATACACCTCCTGCATATTTTTCATGTGCCACTTCCTCTGCTGTCTTGCAGGGTTTCTTGGGAATGAATTGTTATGAGACATGAGGCAGTCTCTAGTGATTCTTTATTCTTTCACCTACAAGTTCACTATGTGCTGTTGACCTTTCTCTGTAGCATGTAACGATGGCTCCTGTGTGAAACAGATTCTGCTATTAGAAAATGGGTCTTTGTTCAAGCCCCCAAATCATATGAACTGTCAAGGCTTTGGTTGGTTGTGTGTCTGGTTAAGAGAGGTGTGAACAGATCATGGATACAGCTCTGTCCTTTTCACTTTCAGTATTCCCCTGTGCATATCTTCTTCATGTTTATTATTATAGTTCTGTTTTTCCTTATAGAAATTTCTCTTATCTCCTATCAGAATATCAGTTGCATGTTAATATTTTGTTAAGAGAGGCACTGTGTTTACAGGGCAGGGCAGGAAGAGTCTCTTTCCAGATGGCATGGAATGACTGTACATAAGATTAGTGTGGTCCTTTCCTAGCACATTGTCCTACGGAACTGACAAGTGCAGAGCAAGTTAAATAGAGTTTGGTAAAGAGTCCAGAGAAACTCAACTTGAAAGAGTAAGTTTCTAAGAATGAAAGATGGCAAATTCATCCTGTGGTGTAAATCTGCAAGTCTTCAGTAAAATTATGCTTATAATCACCTTGTGTCATTGACAGTAGCATGGCAGACTTGTGAATCTCTACAGAAAGTGTGAAAGCTAATTGTGCTGAAACAGTTCAGTGATAAGCAAATCGTGCCTTTTCAAAACCTCTTCACCAATTTCTTCCTGTATAGACAATTAGAGTTTGTTCTCATTTCCTATTTATCATGACTAACTACCCCTCTCTAGGCTCAGCTGTTCCTTTTTATTCTCCTCCTTTGTGCTTTGCTGTCCTGAAGCCAAATCTGAATGGATTTCAGTGGCTCTCTTGTACTTTTTGACTTTGTATCAGGAAATCTAACACCCTAAGAAAATTATTTTACAAATGCTAGCCATACAATGGATGAGTTCTTTAACAGGCAAAATAAAAATTCAGCTGAATAATGAGTACAAGGTATGGTGTCTGTAAGTGTAAAATCTCTGAATTTTCTCCTCCAGTTCCCTTGCTGTAGCTCCCATCAAAGCTCAGTTTTACACTACAGTAAACATTTTGGGTATAGAGACTGTAGGCAACAGCTGGAAAGGCCCAGTTCTACAACGCTGTGTTCATCTAATCTATTCCTTAGCAGAATCAGAAAAGCAAGGTATCATGCTGTTTCTTGAAAAGAGCAAACAGATGATGTGTGCTCCTTCTGGGATGACTATATTTTTCTACTGACTTGCAACCAGTAAATTCTTTAGCAGCCTTGCTCCTGGCAAAGCCCTTATACTTATCAACTCCCTCCTTATTGCCGATGCAATACCAGTGGCATCCCATTTTTCAGGCAGAGCAGTATATGTTGTTCAGGCCCATCCTGAGTCATGGAGCCCTGTAAGGTGCCACCCTTCCACAGGACTTAAAATGTGCTGTGGTAAAAATGAGAGTCACTTCTTTCTCAGATGTATCCTTTGTTACAAGTTTGTGTGTTGCCGTCTGGGGATAAGGACTTGTGACATCCCTGTTGACTCCTCTCTCCCTCTCTCTCCCTCTTCCTTTCAGAGTGCTGCAGGGGTGAGTGCAGAAGAATGGCTGCGGCAGAACCTCTGACCGCTTTCTCACGATGGTACCTCTACGCCATCCATGGCTATTTCTGTGAGGTGATGTTCACAGCTGCCTGGGAGTTTGTGGTCAACTTCAACTGGAAGTTCCCAGGTGTTACCAGTGTGTGGGCGCTCTTCATCTATGGCACCTCCATCCTCATTGTGGAGAAGATGTATCTGTATCTCAAAGACAAGTGTAACATTTTAGTGCGCTGCTTCATTTACACACTGTGGACATACCTCTGGGAGTTCACCACTGGCCTCATCCTACGCCAGTTCAATGCCTGCCCATGGGACTATTCCCAGTTTGATTTTGACTTCATGGGCCTGATCACCCTGGAGTATGCCATCCCATGGTTTTGTGCTTCTTTCATCATGGAGCAGCTGGTGATCAGAAACACCCTGCGCTTACGATTTGATGAGACTGCCGAGCCAGGGGCCCCCACCGCGCCTGTTGCCTTGGCCAACGGCCACGTGAAGACGGATTGAGCAGTGACTTAGAACCATACTTAGCAATCTGCGAGAGCCCAGACCTCTACCATGGACTGTCAGCTCTGGCCCCGAGGTACTGCTCCTTGCTGTATGATAAGATTCATAAACCCCATTTTTCTAATGGGGATGTGCATGGGATATACCAGAAAAAATGGAACCAATAGATTTTCTATGGATTTTACTCTTTGGGCTCCAAGGACCAATATCAGTTACTTGTTAGTTAGGTCGTTTCTGATTTTAACTTATTACTGATGAAAGCAGTCCTTTTGCTTACACTTTAAAGTGGAGAAAGAAGAAAAAAGAAATGCTGCGGTGGAAACGCATCCAAAAAAACCCCACCTAATCAGTGGATGGGCATGGACACGCCAGCTGAGTTAGTGATTGGCTTACTCCATTAGGCAATATTCAGGTGCTTGCTTGCAACCAATACCTCCCGTGGGACCTGAGATGCTGCAGGAACAAGCAAAATCCATCTGCTGTTGAGAAGTACCTAAGACTGGCAGTCTGCTGGGGAGGTAGATGGTGTTCCCCTCGCCAGGTCCCATTGGCCTCTCCCCAGGTTATTTGTTGCACCATGAAACAATCTGGTGCTGGACATCTTGCTGAATTTATACAGATCTTGTACTTTTTGAAATCTCAGTCCTGATACTCCCTAGAAATTTTTTCTTTTTTTTTTCTTCTTTTTTTTTTCTAATAAAGGCCTGTTTTGCCAAGTGAATTTTACCATAATCTGTGCTATCTGAATCTTGGCAAAAGGCACAAGAAATAGTGCAAGTCTTCCCATCTCCTCTGTACCCCCAAAGCAGATCTTGCCTGAGGGTCTGCTGCAGATTCCAGCTCTCATCTCAGCCGTGCAAACCTTGTAGAGACTATATAGCCCACAAGAGTTTTCTGCCTTCCTTTCCAGGGATTCCTCTGTTTCTGGTGATGTCAATGACTTAGTCTGGCTGCAGCCCATTGTATTTGAAGGTCAAAACCTTCATATGGCTAACATGGCATCCAGGATTTAGTCCTCTGGCACTGACTCTCACGTTCCTTCAGCACTGGCAGGCTGTGGCTCAGTTCTGCCTAGTGTTCTGCTCAGTGTATCAAGTGGATTTGCTTTTTCTTCTCAAATTCTGCTTTAAATAACCACAACCATATTGTCACGACAGTAATTGGAGGCAGCAAGAGATACCATGCTGCCTGATATATTTGTAAAAAAAAAAAAAAAAAAAAAAAAGAAAGCAAAACACCCGTCCCTGAAAGCATGCACTTCTTCATGCTCTGCCTGAATGAGGCTTTGAGTTAGGATGTGAGCGCAACAGTAGAGAGGTGGAGCAGGAGGGACTGCTGTGGCTTCACTGTAGACCTACCTGCACCAGGGACAGTTTGAAATTTAACCCATTGGGAACAATTATGGAGTACAAGGATAGTTGTGGTGCAGGGAAGGTGTTTGATACTGGCAGCCATAAGTTTGTAATTCATTCTGTCAAGTCTCGGCCTTTGAAGTTAGCAAGAAACATGGAGCTTCCACCTGTCAGATGTCTCACTCCTGAACTGGTTTATGGGGAAGGTTTGCCAGAGTTGTCCCATAATTAATTTTTCTTGTTCTTCCACCACAGTCAGCAGAGCTGTACCAGGGATAATTTGGCTTAAAATGCAAATCTCTTGTAGGATTCCACTTTCTATGTAGGTCCCTTGTCTCTGGTAGGGGGTGCTCAGCTGCGAACCTGCTCCTTGCCCTGGCGCAGCCATTCCTGAGAGGAAAAGCACTGCTGGCCCTGTGACTAGAATTGTTTCTTGGTTCTGCTCTTACAAGGCAGTGTTAATCCTCTTTTGTATTACACAGAGAGCAATTATTTTATTCCTTCCCCTCCCCTTTTCACATGGCATCCATTGCTGGCAATGGACACATGAAAACAGTGGTGGCAAGGAGTTAATCAGATCTGCCCTGGGTATGCAATCACTGAGAATACTTAGGTGGGTATTTAGAGTTCCCTTTTTATAGTTCATTAAATTAAAAGAGAACAAACACTGAACAGATAATTCTTTTGATGCTGTGATGCCAGTGTTCTGAAATCAGAGGAACAGTACGTAGTTTATCAGCCTTGTTGGTCTCAAGAGTATAAACCCAGGCAAAATAGTCACCTGAAACTCTACATGGAGGAAAAAAAAAGAGCCTTGTGTGTGGGATAAAATAGATGAGCTCTACTGAAGCAGAACAAGAATTGCAAGGTGCAGATGAGAGTTGGGATCCCACCATTTTGGCCCTGGTTATGTCAAGATCATCAAATGAGTGTCTAAAGCTGGGTTGTCCTCTCACAGCATAGCTTAAATGTGGTGTTGTGCTGCCTCCTACACCACCCCCACGTCATGTTAAACCCTCAGCTTTATAGAATGATCCTTAGGATCCCTGCTTTCTCCTTTGCTGTTACAAAGCTCTTTGGAAAGGTTAAAAGGAGTTAGCAATGTGGTGTGGAGGACTGGCTGTCCACGGAGCTAACCTGGTGTGCAACAGCAGTTGTGTCTGTTATTGTCTGTACGTTAGAAGGTCCCATATAGATGACACTTTATTTGTGTTTTGCTGAGTGATGTAATATTTAACTGCTCAAAATATGGAAGGGTTTCCCAGCAGCATCTAGTATACTAGGGCATTATTCTTACTGCCTGTGTCATTGAAACAGCTGTTGTAGTCTGCTTTCCACAAGTGTCTGACGTGTACCACCCAGCTATTGCATCTTCATAGAGTGGTAATTTATACCCAGAAGTGCACTTTACTTGCAGCTTGCACACCAGAAACAGAAAAGGACCTGGCAAATTCTTAAATCATTTAATTATGTATAATACCACATACCTGATGCAGCAGGATTAGCCAGACTTCTCCTTTCTGAGCAACATGGCTGCTGTCAGAGCTTTGTCTTTTCTGCAAAATCTCCCTTTTTAATACATGTGATGCTTCTTATAACATCTTGCAGAACTGCCCAGAGCACGTTACCAGGATCTCAGTGGCAGCTCAGTGAGAGCTCGGGAGCTGGACTGAAGTTGAAGAGACAATTACATTAAGAAGAAAAAAAACGCACAAGGCCTAACATTTGTTTGTATGTGTATCTTCCTCAGTAGATTAAAGTTGCCTGTTTTGAGTTCACCAGCAATAAAAAAACCTTGTGATTTATCTACCTTGTCCTAACTGCAGCAAAGAGGAAGTGACCCTGATCTCTGCCTTTCTTTTCCAGGGGGTGGTGGGATATGGACTCCCCAAGGTTCCAGTTTTCCATCTGTTCTCTTGCTTATCTCATGTACAGTCCACCCTAAAGAATCTCAAAGTGTGCGTGATAAATAAATAGAGTCTGGTGTCCTTCACACAAGAAACAGTTCAAGCATTACTGTGGTATCTGTTCACACTCCAGAGATCTTGCCAGAGGGGAATGTTTGATCTACAGCAGGACCAGATGGCATTTTGGTCTTTGGTGTTATAATTGAGAGAAATGTGTACATACGTACCAGGTACTATTGCACATTTGGTCTGAGTGCATTTTGTAATTAAAGCAGAATAATCCAATCAAGATTTTGCTTGACTAGTCCTGTGACTATAAAAGGTAAAAAAAAGACTGCAGGGCTTTAGCTGCTTTGAGAATTAGGAAGCAGGTGACTGAAGTCCTGAGTTCAGTAGCGTTGCTCTGCTGCTGACTGGTTTTCTAAAACCTGCACAGAAAGAAAGGGGATTTCCTCACTCCTGGAAACTTCTGCCCTTTCTGTAAATAAAACATGAGGTACAACCAAGATGTGAACTGAAACCAAATGTTTTTCTATTTTAGTTTATCCTAGGCCCGAATACATGCAATATGCCCTGTATTCAAGGCAGAGGCTTGCAGACCTGAGCTCTTTTCCTCCACTTCTGCCTGCAAAATGCACCTGAACCACCTGAGGGGGAGAATACTCTCTTCCCCTTCCTTCCTGCATATTGACAGCTACCAAATCCCTCTGTGGTCCCTCCCCTGTTGTAGAAGGAAATTTTTCTTCTTTGGCTCCTTACCAAACCAGAAACTGTTAGTAATGTGTGTCACCTTACCCAGCTGCTTTGGCACCTAATGACCACTTTGGGTCACAGAGCAGGTGAGAACAGATGAGCATTGCCCTTGTTTGGCAAATGGACTCCCTTTGAACCTGTCTTCTCTTACTCCTCCTGGAGTGTCCTGAGCCAACTGCTGAGGAAGGGCCATTCCCTTCCTTCCACCTTCTGTTGCAGAGAATGGAGCAGCTTTTCAGGGGCCTTGGCACCACTCAAGGTTTTATGCTAACACAGGTCTATCTCCACTTGGGCAGGGGAACTTTGATTTTAAGAGCTGTAAGGCTCTGGACTTCAGGCTCATCACAAGCAAGGCTTCCACAGACCTCATAGTGAATTTGTACCATGTGGAGTAGCTTACATCTTCTAGGATTGCAAGGGTTTGCTCCATAAAGGGTTTGACCACTGGGTTTACTGCTTTGTGAACAAGAGGGGAAGTTACAGAAGCAGGTAGTGCTCCCAGTACCTGCTCTGCTTTTAGCCCCTGGGCAACTAGCACAGATGCAGAATGAACAGGTGCTGTTTTGACTGAAGTCCTAGGCAGGGGTTGGGGATGCACTGGTTAGTTTGTGTCCAAAGGCACCACATCTTCAAATAAAAAGTTGTGCTTTCCCACTGAAATCTTCACTACTTGTGGAAACGCAAATGTTTGCTTGCCCAAAAGTATATGATTGCTTGAACTTACTCTGAACTAGAAGGAGCGTTTAAAATCTCCAGTGCTCTTTCTCTCTAGGCGATTCCCAGCTTACAACTTTGTGGAAAAATACGTCACCTTGGGATGTGCAAGCTAATGCTCATTAAGCCAGTATAGGTACTAAAAGCCATACAATGCTGTGCTCCATCCTGCTGAGTTAATCATACTGAGAAGCAGAATAGACACACCTCAGAGTGTGTTGCCATTTGGCTATACCACTTCAGGACCTGAATTAGTACAAACACCTACTCAGAAATTAATTTTGCCTTATAAAATGTACTCTTAATTCCATGCTTAAGAGGGAGAAAGACAGATATCGTATATAAGCTTCATCACTCCTTCTTACCTTACTTGAGCTCTTGTTTAAAATTTCAGCTGTTTAATTGAGACCCTGAAAACCAAATGTGGAAGGTGACTTTTTACAGCTCTGGAGGAGGTCAGTATCATCACACAATTGCACTCTGCATTGCACGGGGTGTGCCGTGCAGCTCCAGTGCACAGCCAGGATGGGCTTCCACCATACAAGGACTGTGATGAGTAGAGGGGGTGAAAAAAGCACTGCTGATAATGGTGGCAGAGCAAGGACTGGTGGTGACACTCCCAAATCTTCAAGAGTTAGACAGGTTGAAAGAATCTCTTCATATCCTCTGTATCTGGCACTCCTCACAGGTGTAAAGCAAATTGGCAGGTTTTTTATTCTAAGAGATGCAGACCATTTCCTTGACACATTACTCTGGAGTCTGGGCAGCTCACTCCTCCTATTGTAGCTGCTGGATTTTCTGATATGAATGACCTTCATTAGTGTCTCAGAAAATAGCAATTTTTAAATGGTAATCCCAAGTGTTTGACGTCAGTTTGTATTTATGCTTTAGTCAATTTAGGAGCTAAAGACCCTTAAGTATCTGGTGATGCTGTTTGTTTATACTGTTGTTTGGCATGCTGTCCTGCTTTAATGCTATAATGCAGAAGAAGGATAAGGAAATACAAGCAATTTGCTCTTTAATAAAAATACATAAACATGCAGTTGAGACAACATTTATTAAATAGCTGAGATATGCATATGCTTATAGATGTCTGGTCTTTCAAATATGGGACACTTTCCAGTGAAGAATGGTGCTTTACATTGTAGTTAATCACCTTTGCAACATTTCTATATTGCAATTTCAGTGTGGTTCTTTACCTAGTATTTTGGGAATGAGAATAACAGTATTTTCACTTTTCACTGAAGGATCTTTTAAGTGCTTTTCACAAACTAATGAAATAGTTCTTGCTTCTGAAGAATTACTGAAGTGGGTCAGAATTAACCCCAAATAGCACTGATCAGGAGCTGATAAAAATGTCCTGACAGTTCCCAAAAGGTCATTTCAAAGAGTTTAACACTTTATCTCTTAACCAAGTTTCCAGATTTGTGGAGTGAGTTAATAACGTTCCAACAAAGTTGGGAAACTGGGAGAGTGCTACCTGGTTTCCACCACGTGAAGGTGTCCCAGAAATGGTTGTGGATATCATCACCATGCTCTGTCTGCCCAAGTCAAAGCCAGCACATGAACGGACTGTCAGAGCCAATAGGCAGCCCAGTATCTTGTATAAAACAGGACTGATTCCCTCTGTCTAGTACATAATCCCATCTCCATCAGTAGAGTACTTTTGGGTAAATATTGCTAGGGGCAACAAGCTATGTTAAAGGCTAAACTGAGGTGACCATCTGCTCTATCGGCTCGTGTTGCAGTTACTGCAGAGCTTATCTATGATGCTGTTTCTGTTGTCAGACCACTCATCTGATACCACAGCTCTTCCTACTGCTCCTCTTTCTACAGCAGCTCCTTTGGGGTATCCTGTCCTTTTCCATGCTTGTCTCCACTGCAAGCCCATGCTGCAGTGACAGGTACCAAAGCCCTCCCTACCCCAAGTCTGAACCCTGCCTTTGGCAATTGAACAAAAATGCTGTGCTAAATATTTGCTGATGAGCTGTACCTTCCTTTGAAGCCCACAACAGTTGCAGTTTTCAGTGCTTTGAAAAGCACAAAACATTTTGCACACTAGCCTTTAGGCACAAGTACAGCAGCAAGTGTGCAATTACTGTTCAGTGTGTTTGCTCTACCTTCCACGCAATGGTACACAATAGGTTTTCAAGGCTAAATTGAGCAACAATCTTCTCTGGTCAATCTCTCTGAGTTTCAGTGAATGTAGACTAATACATAATTTCACCTCATACTTCACATAAATATGTATACACATAGTGAGTGTGTTTAGATGCACAGACATAGCTGATGGCATACATACTGCATTGTAACTTTTACCAGCAAAGACAAGCCATCCCCTGTTTAGCTGCCCTCTCACTGCCACTTTCTTGAGCAGGTGAAATCCAGAGAATATCCAAAATAAAGCCCACATATACATGAAGAAGGTTAGGATCTAAGTTGGATGTTCTTGACCTTGCAAGCTGCATGTCTGTGTGCTTTGGTATGGCCTCAGTTAGATGTGTCAGGGGCTGAAAGCCTCTAGTCGATGAGCAGTCAGCTCAGAAAGGGAAGTTAGGCCTAGGTTTTTCAAACATGTTTTACATATGATATTTAAGTCAGATTAAGGCAAACATACCATACTATCCTGCTTTGTCTTTAAAGGAAGTGGAGTTATTACTTGGGGATCTTCTGGTTCCTTTGATAGGCTTTGGCTTCCAGTCTGTATGCACTCTATAATTGCTAAGGAGAGCAGTGTGTACCCTGCTGAGTCAAACCCATCCAATCCTCTTTCTCAGCTAAGGCATCAACCAAAAGGACTCCCACCCAGGCTGCAATGTTGATCCTAGATGTCCTGTTCTTCTGCTGCTCCATCTTTTGGCCACTGGATCTGTCTGCTGTCTCCGATCTCAGTCACCTTGCAAATTCTCCAGGCCAGGCCTTGTGCTTTTGTTGTCACATTGATGTAAGCATGTCCCTAACTGGATCTGTAAGTGCTGTGTTATCAGAGAGGGTAAGCATTAAAAAAAGTTTCTTGAATTTTTCAAGGATAAGAGTAAACATCCCAGCTCTGTTCCTCCAATAAAAGAGCTTGACCAAAATGTCCAGGAGGTACCTATGTTGACCCTTTCCATCCAGCCTTGTCTGCCACACAGGAAGGCAAATCTCTGATAATGATCTGAGCATGCCAGCAACACCAGAGTGGAGCATGGCTTGTGGCACACTAGGAGCCTCCTCTGTGTGACTCCTCTTCAGGTGACACACAGGTGTCCACCTTAGCCAGATGCTGGCATTCTCTAGCAAAACAGGTTTTTAATGTTACTGGATGATGAACTGTCTCTTCAGCAGGGCTGATTGGAGTTAGCATGGTAATGATAATGATACTTTGGTTGACAAGTGTGATGACAAAGCACAGCTGTCCTTTGATCTCGAAGTAAGGGCAGCATGGCCCCCAGCAATGTGCTTATGGTGGGGCTTTGTGCTGCATGACTGCTGAAAGTAGCACAAACATCTCCAAACGACAGCACAGGCTGCAGTTGTCCTGGCCACTGACCTGTGGGCATGCACCCAGCATGAAGCTTGTGGTGTTACACTGTCCCAGCAAGGCTGCCTGCAACCTTACGGCTGCTGGCAAAGCCAGCAGTAAGCCTGGCCTTGACTGCTGTCATGTATGGTTCATTAAACCTTATTTCTCTGCTTTATCTTCCATTGCCCATCCTGTCCTTCCTCTCTGCCTCACTAGCTGCCTCCTGGCAAGGTCTTATTGCCTGTTAAAGCTATAGTGTTCATCTCTATTTCCTGTTTTAGATCTAGTGACTTAATCCTTGCCACTTGACAATTTTTTCTTGTCTGGGGCTTCGCAGCATTGTTATCTCCATCTCTTTGTTGTTACCTCCTTACAGCCACTCTCCCTCAGGAATCCCTGTTCAAATCAGCTGTGTCCCCAGTGTGGGCACCCCCACCCAGTTACACAGCTGTTACTGCTATCTCCTCCCCATGTCCCAGACCTCTGCCTCCCTCCTGCCTTGCCACCATCTCACTAGACCAGCATTATTCTTGGCTCCTCTGGCATCTCTTCCTGAATGAGTTACCAACAACTTGAACCACCTGCAGCCAGGGTGGATTTCTGGTCCCATTTTTCTTCTCATGTACCCCACTTTTGTCCTTTCTCCCTGGAAGATACACAACAAATGGGAGAGGCAGAGACATCTTTGACCTTGTCTTCTTCTCTTCCATACTTGCCTGGCCTTTACGTTTTACTACCTTGTCCCTGCCCCCTGAAGTTTCCCTCCTGCACTGGTGCTGGTGTTTCACATTACTCATCCTGTACCCAAGACGTTTTCTTCAGCTGACCTGCTAGAACATACCTTTCTCCTCGTGCCAGTCTGTCTCACTAGCCCAACAAAACCCAGCAAATCAAATAATCTGCGTATCTATTTCACATATTTCTAAGTGAGATACTAATCCCTGCGTAGTGAAAGGGTCATATGTACAAAAGGGGAAATGAGGACTCCAGCATTAAAGGAAGACGTGGGGGAAGGGAAGACCAAGACTGAGAGCAAGGGCAGGGCAGATGTCAAGGAGATGAGTTTACAGTGTTGAAAAAAAATACAGAAAACTGAAACAAGAGCAGACCTGAGTATCATTGGCAAGCCACATTGATTGTTCTTTCCTTGATAGTTCTGCATTTAAAGCACTCTTTTCTGCTCCCTACACCTATGTCTTCAGAGCAGAGACCAAGTCTTCAACTGGCTCGGAAAAATATGTGAAGAGATTTTAAAAACAGGAAACACCCCTTTTCTCTGTGTCTTCTATGAAAAGAAACATCTCTCCTTCTCTTTCATGCACAGCAGGAAAGCTGATCTGTCAGACTGATCCATTTGCCAAGACTGTCCTCCCAGGCCTCCTTGCCAATTGTCAGTGTGCAAGCAGGAAAGCCCTTCCCGGCTTCCCCAGCACAGCTCATGCACCATGAGGTCCCAGTGGGCAAAGGATTTGCGCGTGATGCCATGACCGTGACCTTGCGAAACGGCTCAATTTCCCATCTGTGCTATTACCTTCCCAGGACACAAAAGCATGTGAAATGTCTGTTGGATACAGAAACCTCTCAGGCTGCAGCCATGATAAAATATCCCTCCTTAAAGCAACAGAGAGAGATTGGGTTTTTTACCGCCCTGTAAAGGATTCTGCAGTGAGTGAGCTGGAGATTCAACAGTTGCATCCCAGTCATATTTTAACACAACAGAGACAGCAGATGCTTCAAGAAGATTATATTTCTTCATGTGCATTGGGTCTCCAGGGAGATTACACATTCAGGGTCAAGGGCTTTAGGGGGCTGGCTCTACAGCCCTGCAGGAGGATTTTTCTGTTACCAGCAAAAAATACCTGTAAAGCACAGGGCATTCTGCCAAGCCTTCTATATGGAGACAGCAGGAAATGCTGCTCCCAAGAGACATTTTACCTACAGCTGTGTCAGGGATAGCTTTTATTATAACAATAGCATTGATCAAATATCCCCATTGCAGCACCACCTTGCAGCCCAAATATTGGGGTTGAGCCTGAGCAGAGGAGCAGTGGTTACTCATTGAACTGTTAAAAGGCTATTTGTGTGTGGGAAAACTGTCTGCTTCTGTAAAGACAGGCAGAAATGGGCACTTTGTCACAGTATGGTGTTTTTGAAATGCAGATATCTTGGCCAAGGAAATCATTAGTTGTCCAGCTCAGAAGACCATGCAAGGGAGACAATTATGTCCAAAGATGCAATGAAAGCCATCATGGGGTTCTCACTGTACACACTGACAAGACAAGAGATGTTTTAATGAGGTTTTACAAAGAAGCTCCCTCCTCCTACTCCCAATCCTGCATGACTGTTAATTTATCTGCTTTGTATATTGAAGGATTAAGACTGAGCAAGCCCTGCTAGAATAGGAAGTGCTATCAGATTTAGCAATCCAAACCTTGACACTAGCCCCTCTAAAGTCGAGTCCTGAAATATCTGTAAGTATCAGTACAACTCAAGTGCAGATACAGGCACTCCAGTGTGCCAGCTCATAGCCAGGGTGCTCAGTAGCCTCTGGGACCAGCCTGGCCCAGCACAGGCAGGTGGTACTCACCCAGGTTCTGGCAGGTGCTGAAGCTGGACTATCCCAACAAGGAGTGCCTGTGCAGCCCAGTGGCTTGCAATACAAAAGCATGCACCAGCACAGACATGGGCCTTCCTACAACTGGTTCCTGAAAAAAATGAAAAGATAGTGTCCTTAATCTGGACTAATTTATTTGTTATTCTGTGTCTCATGCTTGCAGGCTCTATGTAAAATGCTACTGAATGACAGAGGGAATGTTTTATGCTCACTGAATGGTGAAATCAGTAACAATGGAAGAGAACCAAAGGGAACACGGACCTCACTTATTACTAAATCCTGCCTCAGACAAAGCTGCTTCAAATTTATGTGAGTGCTTTAGTAAGGAAAGAACATTAACCAAGGAAACCAGGATTTACCTCAAGTGCTGAAATCTGCACAAGAGAAAGGAGCTGGTTTTAGCAAGTGCCCTCCAAAACCTGCAGAGGCATATGGGGCATCAGTACGGTTTTGCAGTGCTGCTGGCGTAAAAACATGAACTGCCCCACTATCCTCCCCCCACCCTCATGCACAGAGGTTAATGGTGCCAGAAACAGTAAATGTCAGGAAGTGCTTCTGAGGTGGAATGTAGATAATAAATTTTATTTTACCAAGTCATCAGCCTTCCCACCTTGCTGTATAAGAAGAAAATCTTGCTCTTCTTGGATTCCCTCAATATCCACACTTTCAGGGCTGAATTGGTTCAGCAATTTCCTTTTTTCTTCAAGTTTTGAAGAGGCAGAAGGAAGAATGGAGGCACTTGTAAGCAGAGGAAATTAGCAGTGGGGAGGAAAGACTGTGAGAATTCCTGCCCATACCAATCTATTGTTTTTTCCATTTCATTTAAAATACATAGTTTTGATATTATGTGTTGATTTCGATTGTTGACAGACTGCACAAAAAGAGCCAGTGTGTTACTCTAGGCATTTTTGGCAGATAGAAAGGCAAGCTATCCACTTAGGATCAGCAGCTAACCCACGACAAAGCTTAATCTCCAGCCAAAAGCTTAATCCAACAGAAACCAAACATCTGCCCTTCTCAGGTACGCTGGGATGGAGACAGAAGTCTTGGCTTCTGGATGGCTCCAGAATTGTTCTTCATCTTCTGACTCTTCCTAGACGGCAAAGCAGGTCATGGGCACTGTGGTTTAGGTACAAGACTGTGGTGTAGGATGGCAGAATTACAGCTACAAAATCTCAGAGCGAACCATACATAGGTCTAGTACAATTAACAGTATCCCTCCCTTGCCCTGTAAAACATTCTGCTTTTTCTGGATTTTCTCTCCCAGTGTCTCTTTTCATACACAGCAGATTAAAGCCATTATCCCTGGAATAAGAGGGTGAATGCTGCTTTTTTCCCACTCTATCTCATTTCTGACCTCAGCTGCTTTTTACTATTCTAGTCCTGGTTTATAATAGGAAATTGAATGCTCAAAGATTTTCTTCACATCTGACATTCATTCATCCTCCCATCTTCTTTTTGTCCCTGTGAGATTAAAGGCAGAGAGAAAGAAACAATCAAAACTGTGTGTTTATGGTCTGTGTTTTTAATACCCAAACCTCTGCTTCTGTTCTTAGCCTGATTTACTGTAACTTTATTCACTTCACTGACCTTATTCTGAATCCTCACCAATAAAGGAAGGGAGTCGGGTGATATATTTAAATACTGATATATTTTAAACATAACACTGAGAGTTAAGACAAACAAGTCATCTTGCTCATCTGCCCATTCCCCAGCCGTGATGACTTGTCTATATTCCTGATCTTATCATTCAAGCCTAGATATTTGAAAAGCGACCACAGATTTAGAGTGACTCAGGTTTTACCAGTCTGGGACATTTCTCTCCTGATTCTCTTCAGATGGCTCCAGTTAGAAGTATGTCAGCTGTGCACCCCTGGGGATAAAAGTATTTCAAGCTGGAAGCCCTAAAATGGAGCCAGCTTAAATCAGAGGCTTTAAAAAATCATTTGGCCTTTGTATGTGACTTGGTGAGTCCCCACTGCGAGGTCAGGGAAACATGCAGCTCCCAGTGGAAGCTGAATGAGAGCCAGTTGAATCAAACTTTTGGTACCATACGGCTGTTGAGTCACACAGCCCAGGATACACCTGTCCCTGCTGATGCCATGACAGCACAGCTGATGAAAGTCAGTGATGAATGCAAGATGTCTCTATCTTCTGTCAGCTCAGTGGCACCTTTCCTTATGGTGCACTTTATTTCACAAGGCTGAGAGTGTTCTCATTTCATGCCCTTTCCCTCTTTGGTGTGAAAACTGGGGTCTGGGAAAATATTCCTTCAGTGACTGAACTGGATTGGACTCTGATGCTTCATGCAGATTTATAAGCCTCTATCCTAAAGACCACTGAAACAGAAGTTCAGTTATTACACAATTAATAGGACCCTGGCTCAGCAAAACAGCTAATCATGCATTCAGCTTCTTGTTGTACAAATGTCCTATTTTACCTCAATTAAGTATAGGCTTAATTTGCTGCATAGTTAATTTAATACAATTTGCTGTAGTGATTTATTTAAAAAATAGCTATGGCTCTGTAAAATCAATTTGTCATGGGCAGTCAATGTAGGGTGAGGATAATGTGATCATAGCTACAGCATTGTGCCCAAACACTGAGTGACAAACATGCTTGCCTGGATAGTCTCTATAGTAATTGCGTTTGCGGTACTGGAGTACTGGGGTGATATTTGCATATATTATTGCTGTGTGCTCATCCCAGTAAAATGGGTAAGAAGTACCATGCTTCAAGGTAAAAAAATAATCACCACGGAATTAACCTGATCTCTTCTTTCCTCTGTGGTTAAATCTTCTCTAATTATCCACTAAGATCTCTTCCATCTGTTCTCCAACACTGCTAAGACACAGGACACTGGATCTCTGTTTTGATCTTGTTTGAGACTGCTGAGTTCCTTGTAGGTGTGTGTGAGCATGAGTAACATCCAATTGCAGGGCATGAAGATGTCTCATTCCTTCACAGGCAAAGCAGAAAACTGTAAAGGACACATACTGTGGCAGTGGAGACATTCTTCTGCTTTCTCTGCCCAAGTCTGGTGGTGTGTTCTGTCTTCCAGACCACTCAGCCACCTTTGGAAACACTTCAGCAACATCTTCTAGGGGAGAATGGTGAGGATGTCTGGAGCACTTTCCTTTGTAGTTCCAGCCATAGAGATCTCATTCATTGCTTTAAAAATAAGTAGAATGAAAACCATGCAACAGCCAAAGGCCCCAGACTGAAACAATTAAAGGAGTGAAATGTTACAGGCTTTGTTTGCTTTCTGGTTTGTGTGTTTGTTGTTTGAAATAAGAGCTACTGGGCTGAGATCAGCTGCTGGGTTATCAGAGCAATCAATTTGTAGAATCAAAAAGTGAAGACTCCTTTTCCCTCATTTCTGACAACTGCACAGAGATGAGTGTCTGAGATCTACTCTTCTCTGCTGGTGTTGTCTGAGCAAAAAAGCTCATCTCTCAGTTGAGTCCACTGGTTCCTGTTGTCTCTTTTCTCCACTGAAGAATTCTACAGATGGAGCGAAGGCTGTACCTGAAAGCAGCAGATGTCCTACCCTAATTGCTAAAACTAGGCACCGTCAGTGCTAATTTCATGGTGTCTGACTCTGAGGGCGATGACAAGGGGTACACACTGCACTTTCACTACTGGTCACTGTGAGGTTACTGTGATTTTTCTAGTCTAATTGTAGCTTCTCAACAGAGGCTGGATGCTGTGAAAGATCACAGTGCTCCTAAAGGCCCCCTGCTGTGATATTTGTCACTTCTTCATCTATCTCAGCATCTCAGGGAAAGCTGCAGGAAAATCTGTGTTTAGAGTGGCAAGGCCTGATGATTGCAGACGTCACTAGTGGGACAACCACAGCAACTTCAGTAAACAGAAGGTCAAGACAAGGCAGTAAAAAAGGTGTGCTGGTAAGACATAGGTGGAAGGCAGGAGGATGTCAGGTTTGTTTTATGTAGGGTAAATTTGGTTTAGCATGTACAGGTAAAGATGTGCTCTGGTAACAACAACTTCACATGGACTATTATGCTGCTGCTGTATCAGTTCATGGCCTTCTCATCTAACAGAAACTTAACAGGGAAATATAAAAACTCCAAAGACTTGAATGACTCCCTCCTGTCCCTTTAACCAGAAAAAGCTAAATGAAGTAGGAAGCTGATCTTGGAGGGTAATCTTCTTAGATAAGTACAGGCTAAAAGTGGAATAATCCCTCAAGTCTCTCAATTTGTTTGTTGTAGTTTGGGCAGAAAGCAAATGCAGATGAGTTTTTCAAAGCTGTAACATGCAGGTGGGGCTGCCCTTCTGCCTGCAACAGCAGTGAATGTGGCTAGTCTGCTTTTTTGTAAAAAGGGTAGGAGATACAGACACTCTCTTTTAAAAAACTCTACATTGCTGCTGAATATTTCCAAAATAGTTTTGGAGATTATGGATAATTCTGGATTCGCAGCAGCGTGTATGAAGAGGCAGAAAACAGAGAGATGCCTTCTGGCTGTCCTGATAAAAAAAAATCTTCTTTTTCCTGGGAGTAAAGGTGTGTGGTCAGACAGGCCTTCACTAATACCTGAAGAAGAGTCATTATTAATTGGGTTTAATCCTTCCTGAGCAGGAGGAAAAAGGTTAATTACTTGGGGAGAAGCATTTATCCAGTCCACAGATGGTTCAGAGGACTGGGGCATGGGGGGAAGAATAAGTCAAAATGAAAAGATGGGTTACTTTTTCACAGGTCTGTTGTTCGTAACTTGTTTATTATAGCCAATGGCAACAGTGCTGAGCAGCTTCTAGAAAAAACAGAAAGGTGGTTTCCTTTCCCCCCCACGCTATCCCTGGAGCAGATGCATCTGGCAAAATCTCAAATTGAAGTAGCTTTGCTAAAGCTGTGCTGGTATGGACAGCATGGAAAAGAAAGTGTTTTCAATCAGGGTGCAGGCCTCCTTATGAGATCTTTTGAATTTCTTTTTTTTTTTTTTTTGAGATGGGGAAACCTCAAAGGATTGGAAGGAAATCTCCAACTCCTTTGGGGAGCAGACACAGACAGAATAATTCATTGGAAGTTCCTTTGTGTACTGTTATTGAGCAATCTCTTGGGACCTTAATCCCAGGAAAGCATGTTTTGCAGTCTCCAGAGCTCATGGGTCATTTCTTTCTATTAAAGAATGTAGTAGCCATCAAGTAGGTAACCCCAAGGAATAAGAATATATTAGACTAATTAGACACTAGTCAGCAAGCATAAGGTGGGAATTGCTCTGAATATCTGGATAACCCTTGTGAGTCAGAATTGTTGCTGTATTCTCCTGGAGTAGACTCTTTTGGGGAGACATTTTCACAGGAGTAGGGGAACACTGCTAATTTAAGGCAAGAATTGATAGTTGGAAAACAGTAATAAATCTGAGGATTGTAGTCAGTATCAGTGAGCTGACACTGTGTTAGTAATTATGTGAATCATCAGAAATGTTCCAGAATGCAAACTATTATCTGAAAATGCTCACAAAAGGCTGTCTTGGGTTTGAGGAAGAAACTTTTCTATGGAATCTGTTCCAGAAAGGAAACATTTTACCATTATCTTTTCAATTCTAGGGACTTGCACAATTATTAACTACTGAGTATTTACTTGGTTAAGAACTGGTAAGTATTTCATCATGTGTCCTTCAAATCAGACTCTATCCCCTTCTGCTTCCCCTTAGACAGCTAATCACCATTCCCTTTTTTATTTTAATTGGTGTGCTTGATGTTAGATCCTTTTGATTCTGTGAGACCTCGTTTGTTGTTGCTGTTATACTTCTGCCTGTCTGTGGCTCTTCCTCCAGTGTTGCCAGTTTAAATGACCTTCCTATGTTAATGTGGTGAAACTCAGTTCTTATAAAGTAATCATCTCTTAGCTTTATTAATCCTTTCTTATTATAAGTTTCAGAAGCAGCAAAAGGCTTAGACTAGCTCAGTTCTCTGCTGTATCATGCTCAACACATAACGCTATTGGACTGGCACTACTTACTGTGTTTGCAGACTAAATAGGTAAAAACAAGGCCAAGATGGAAAACAGATACCCTGTCGTGAAGGGGCTTGACTAAGGTCATAGAGCAGAGCAGAGCTGTTTGCAGAGTGCCCTGATTCCCTAGTGACTACTGTCCAAGTCAAACATATGGAAGCTGTGATGCTGCCTGCTGTGTTGCTGCTTGAGAACGCTGACAGTGACTAAGCAGATGTGAACACATCTGTGGTTATCTTCTGAATGTTCTCTCAAGTTACACAGAGAAGATGATGCATAATTATTTGACAGAAGGTTTAAAGGTGTATCTGCATGTCTGAGCAGCAGACTGTGGAACAGTCATGACATCTCTGAGAAATTAGATACAAAGAACTTGCAGGAGAGGCACCTAGCTGTATTGATTTTGCTCACAAGTTTTCTAAACTACTTGGCTGGTAAGATTTTCTTCCCTTGCTCAACATCCCAAAACAGTTCTCTGGTTTAATACAGGTATTCTGTTTATGTAAAATTGGAAAGGAAGACTGTTGGCCTGGAGGTGAAGGGAAAGCTCTGATGCATTTGTGGGAGGAAAGAAAAGTCATCAAGGCAATGCTACCTTTTCCGCTGGTGGGAAGGTAGGGCCTCTGCTACCCCTGTACTGAGGAGGAAGTAGTAGTTCATGATGAGTTACACTATGGCCATGTCCTCCTTTTTACCCTGAAACTAAACTGCAGCAGCAGACATCTTTTCCCTTTCCTTAGACTGCTTTTCTTAATTGTGACTCACACTTTTTAAGTAAACTTTTAAAGGCCAACTACACTAGGCGGAGCTCTTCCTCCATGCCATATCTCCCTGTTCAGCTACCTTTTCGCTACAGCTCTGCGTTGCTTTTGTATGGGTTGCTTACTCCCTGCCCAGCTTCTTAAATCCTCTGGACCTCTTTGAGCATGTAAGCTCCCTTCAGGGTATGAAAGAAACACTAATTCCCTGTCCCTTTTTGACACTATGGTTGCTGGGCGTTTCATGATAGCTTCTTGTTGTTTCTGCTGTTCACTCATTTGGAAGAGTGGCTGAAGTGCTCTGTAGTTTGCAGCTTTGCTGTGGCGTTTCTTTTTCAGAATAGACAAAACCCAGCTGTGCAGTTCCCAATGCAGTTTCTCAGTTAGGTGTCCAAGGTAATTTGGCCCATTTTTTTTTTCAGTTGGGTTATTTTTCAGTACTGTAAGGACTATGCAGATAACTTATAGACAGTACTAAGTTCAATACCTTCTGGTATAACCTAGAAAGAGTTGGAAAACTCACTCCATAGACATTCATGTCAGTCATGTTTGATGACTGCTTCTCCCTGTTACATTCAGAAATTCCCTGTATCAGGAATAGTGTGGCCAGCAGCACTAAGGAAATGATTCTTCCCTTGTATTTGTCACTGGTGAGACCACATCTTGAGTATTGGGTCCAATTATGAACCCCTCAATTCAGGAAGTACATTGAGGTACTGGAGCGTGTCCAGAGAAGGGCAACAAAGCTGGTGAAGGGTCTCGAGTTCAATGAGGAGCAGCTGAGGGAGCTGGGGTTCTTTAGCCTGGTGAAAAGGAGGCTCAGGGCCTTATCATTCTCCACAACTACCTGAAAAGAGGCTATAGCCAGGTGGGGTGTGGCGTCCTCTCCCAGGTAACCAGCAGGACGAGAGGACATAGACATAAACTGCACCCGGGTAGGTTTAGGTTTAGGTTGGATGTTAGGAGGAATTTCTTCACATAAAGAGTGATCAGGCATTGGAATGGGCTGCCCAGGAAGGTAGTGGAGTCCCTGTCCCTGCAGTGGTTTAAAAAGGATTAGATGTGGCACTTAGTGCCAGGGTGTGACAAGATGGTGTTCAGTCATAGGTTGGACTCGATGACCCCAGAGCTCTTTTCCAACCTAACTGATTCCGTGATTCACATTATGGGGCATTTCTCTCCCAGCTGGCAGCAGACCAGGTGTTTGTGAGCCCTAAGTATGAAGACAAGAACATCATTCCAATATTCTTATACTAACTGACTGCGTGCATGGCAGTCTCCACGCCAGAGCCTTTCGAGTTTTGCAGACGCTTTTGTGCAGAGGACGGAAGGAATTTCTACACTACAGCACGAGGCCGCCGTGCAAGGCTCCGGCCTCCGGGGAGGCGCTCCCGTTCGCGGGCGGAGCGAACACGGCACGGGCCCTCGGTCCGCAGAGGAGAGCGCTCTCCTGGCTCAGCAGGGGCCCAAGCAGCGCCGCCACCCGCACGGCCGCGCTCTCCCTGAAACTACCGCTCCCGGCATGCCCCGCGGCGCTGCACGATGATTGGCGGCAGCGCAGCCAATCGCGAGCGCAGAGCTTGCCCGGCGGCCCCGCCCCCTCGCGCCCGCCGCCGGGAACCTTTGAAAAGCTCGCGGGTGCGCGGTTCTGGTTCCGCTCCCGCCGCGGGGCTGGCCCGGCCCGGCCCGACCCGACCCGACCCAACCCAACCAGGCACCCCCGGGCCGCGGGGCCGCGGCTGGTTTGCGGCGGGGAGACCCCCGAGCCGCGCGGTGAGGCTGGTTTGCGGCGGGAACGGGTTTTCTGGTGCCCGCGGTTTTCGCTGCCGGCGGTGAGATGGGGCCGGACTGGGTCTCCGGCTGCAGGCGCATCCCCGTGTCCCGGGCTGATGCGGCGGAGGGAGCCTGAAACTTTGGGGTGCCTTCCTGTTTAAGCGGAATTTTGTAGAGAGGGAAATAAAGTTTCCACCTTGTGAAAATATGACGTGCCTTCCTGTTAAAGGAGAATTTTGTAGTGAGGGCAATAAAGTTTCCATCTTGTCAAAATATGAAGGCCTGTGCATCTGCAGAGTTGTAGCAGTTTTGTGTTATGGCAAACGTTTGCAATATTTGCACTTACTACGTTATAAAAACCTTTGTTTTGCCTAAATGTCTGTATGAATTAATACAGTAGTATTGCCTAAATAATATGTGTGAAACAGTGACATGGTCAAGCTGTATGTGTGTGCTTTGGGTTGTACTGGGCTGGACAGCATCCTGTGGTGTTTTGTTCAGTAGAATTCAATGTCATTGGGTCACCAAAACTGAGTGTTGTATTCTAGCCGTGTATATTCTAGGGCTGCGTGCTCACTATGATTGCTCTCCAATTCATGTTCAGGCATCCAAAGATAACTTACTTCTTGCCAGTGCAGTATAGCATGAGGAGTTCTTGTTTAGCTCATGACTGCATTATTTCCGGCTTTCTTATGTCCCAGAAACATCTGTCCTATAGGCTTTGCTGACAGTTCCGTTCTTACTGGTATGTTCTCATACATGGTCAAATATGAGGAGATATAGTTTAAGAAAACTGCATTCAGACTGGTAATATAATTTAATATGACACAGACTTACATGGGAAATCTGTATCCCATTACATCATGTATATGTGCACACCTCCCTGTTCCTTAGCAAGGAGATAATGGAATTGTCCACACAGTCATACTCAAATTATCTTTCAAACATTTTTTTTGTCTGCCTTGTAGATTGGGAAGCATGGCTGCTAAGAAACTAAGAAGAGCACAGTTGTCTCAGGAGATGTGTGAAAGGCTGAGTCGCTATCAGATCACTACCTGTCAGGTGAAAGAGTTATTTTGTTTATGGGGGATGGGTTTTTTTGTGGTTCAATTTGATTTGGTGGTTCTGGTGTTTTGTTCTTGTTTGTTTGGTGTTTTCTTTTGTTTGGTTGCTTTGGTTTGCTTTTGGGTTTTTTTCTGTGTGTGTCTGTGTTGTTTTAATGCATGTCGAGTTTACTTTCTGGCTGTTTAATTAAACAGGGAGTCCTACTTTCTATAAAGTAGGGGGCATTTCAGACGCTACTTGTAAAAATAGAGCTTTAAAATGATAGATGCCTAACTAAAACATTTAAACTTTTATGTACTTACTACCCCTGTGGAGCTCGGGAAGTTGCAGAAGCAGCTCTGTGGAGAAGGACTGGTGGTCCTGGTGGACAACAAACTCTCCACGAGCCAGCAGAGTGTCCTTGTGGCCAAGAGGACCCATGGGATCCTGAGCTGCATTAGGAAGAGCATTAGCAGGAGGTCGAGGGAGGTGATCCTGCCCCTCTACTCAGCCCTGGTGAGGCCTGACCTGGAGTGCTGGGTCCAGTTCTGGGCTCCTCAGTATAAGATGGACATAGAGCTCTGGAGTGGGTCCAGTGAAGGGCTGTGAAGATGATGAGAGAACTGAAACATCTCTCTTATGAGGAAAGGCTGAGGGAGCTGGGCCTGTTCAGCCTTAAGAAGAGATGACTGAGAAGGAACCTCATCAATGTGTATAACTATCTGAAGGGAGAGTTGCTAAACCTGTGCAATATGTACTAGTTTTGGACAGATTGCATCAGTTTAGTCCCCAGCCTGGATTTCTAGGTTGAGCTCTCTGAATTGCTCTATAATCTTTCAGGACTTCTTATGTCTTTCCCTCTTGGAGCTAATGAAAGTGACAGGACAGAGCTACTATGAGGTGCAGAGGCTTCTTTGTAAAGTCAGCCGAGCTTGTGCTCCCAAAATGCAGACAGTAAGTATGCTTGTGCTGATACTGTTTTTGATACAATAACTGGGAAAAAGCTGAACTTTGTCGCTCATCTTTTTAGCTGGGGGGCTTGTGGTGTCTCAGTTTTATTGCACAATGACATAATGTTTTTATTTTTAAATGTAGGTCTCTGATGCACTTTAGGTTGATGCAGTTACATTTAAGCCCCATGAGATTGGTCAGGCTTGCAGCATCAGTTCTGAGTGCAGTAGCAAAATAAGACATACTCGCTGCCAATCCAGCATGTAAAAATTGCTTCTAGTTTGGATCCTGCAACAAAAAAAAAATAATTTTGTGTAATACAAGCAAATAATAAGAATTTTGGTATAAATTTGGTTTAGATATGAAAGTGGTGCCAAGAAGTGAAGTGATCCTGAAAATAATTTTTTGAGGACTTTTTCCACCCATGTAAATGAGCTGTACAGTGCCTTAGGCCACAGTAGCCTAACTGGGGAGGGTGCAAGAAAGAAACATGTTAGCTGCAATGCAGTGGTGGCATTTTCTTTTCTTTCTTGAATTAATGTGAAAAGATGTTTTTTAGAACAGGGAGGATACAGACAGTTCTGGCCTCAGTCAATGCAACCCCGTTTTTATTCCTTACAAAAAGTAATACATGTCCAAGTTTATTATATGTAATTGGCATAGTGATTATAGCAGTAATTCTGTAAAACTTTAAATTAACTAATATGTTCCAATAAAGTTAGCAATAGAAGAATTAATATGACTTTTCCTGAATGTTTTTAAAGCTAGCAAATTGGTAATGAACATTGATAAGGAAGTTTTACAGGTTGAAAACAAACCTTGTTGAATAGGAGCAGATACAACTTTTATCACATCATGATTAAGGGCTTACTATTTAATATTGTGGTGAGGGAGAGAAAAAAGACTTAAATTTACTCTGTGAGCTATAAATGGAATATAAATACAAGGACGGGTGATGAGCTAAGGGCAAACTGTAGCTGAATTATAACAATACTTTTCTCGTTGTCGAGTGTTAAGTCATACCAGGTTGTTGAAAGCAAATACAGTTTTCCTATTTCCATTAAAAAAAGCATTTTCTGATTTGCTTGTTTTCTTTTGCTATTTTTCCCTCCTTTTGTAGGCTTATGAAATGAAACTAAGGAAGTCTGTCAATCCTTCTTCAGCCTTTTTGTCCACCACGCTTCATAGTTTGGATAGGGTCTTGCATGGTGGAGTGCCTTGTGGATCCCTCACAGAGGTAACTTGTTTAATGTATTTTACTGTAGTTGAGCATTCTACCTAGAAATCAAAAGTCACAGATAGGTTGGACTGTCTTGTGTCACGTGCTTCAAACACAAAATACACAAACATTTTTGGGTCCTTGCCAAGTGCTTTTCTTTGTCTACTGTGAGAAATTGTCACAGTAGAGGAATAAAAATGAGAAGTTACGAAACTCTTACTATGAAGAAAATACATTTTTTTCACACCCTATAATCAAGCAAGATTGATTTTGATCTCTGATGGAAATGACTTATGAAATCTAACAGTGATTTACAGTGTACTAGAGTTCAAGCAACACTGAGTTGAGACTAAACAGTTTCTGTTCTAGGATCTCTTGTGTAATGAGAGGCTATTAAAGATTCTGAGTATTTCTTTTTGTAGACAGTGGAATATACACCATGCAGGTTACCATAAAAGTGTTTAAGAATATATCCATGAACTTAAATTTATCTGTCAGAATTAATATTTTCTTCATATCTAGGCCTAGCTTTGTTGCCAACTTACTATAAGAAATTTAGATCAGAAGAACTTAAGGTGAATACTGCAAATCTTTAAATTCTGGGAGAAACAACTTGCTGAATTCTGTTTCTTTGAAGAAGAGCTGTTTCTGTATAGTAGGATGTATATGTAGTAGTGACATGTGTGGTCCTGAGATAGTAACTGCTGCTGTTGAGCATAGCGCCTTCAGCAGGAGATGAGCTTTTGGTTCCTAAAAATACTTTTTTTGATCCACAAAACAGTGTGGCTGGACTTTGTCTTTTCTCATGGATTATGGCTCATGTGGTCAACTGATGAAATAGCACAGTCCAAATTTGAAAAGAAATGATGCTTGCTTGCAGCTACAATCTAGCTTTCCAGGAATTCTGTGTGGTCCACTAACCATTCCTCACTGGAGACAGAGAATGGCTGTTCACGTGCTTATGTTGCTTAAACTTCAGAATTGTGCTCCTTTAGTTGAAATGCAGAGCCACTGCTGCAGAGGTAGAAGAGTTAGGATAGAGATGTGTCTTTTCCATGATAGGATGATTCGTCCTTGACCTTGTGATTGGCTCAGGAGTGATGCCCAAATATTTGGAATATTGCATATGAATTTTTTTTTCTGCTAAAAACACCAAGTGGATGCGATCCTTTTGGGTCCTAAGAGCCACACAGTTAATTTACAAGGCTGCTGATAACAGTGTCATAAATATTTGTCTTTGTTCTTAATCCTGAATGGAGCTGTCATTCAGCAGCCAGTGCAGTCTGATGTGTTCTTGCCTGAAGACCAGGTAGAATGGCTCTAGAGCAGTAACAGAATTCAGGCTTGCTGATTGCCATGTTTTTGGCATTGCTCCAGAGGGAGACTTGGGGGAAAAGCAGGGGTTAACGTGCTAGGAGTTTTAGAGCAGTTTAGCTGACCTTTAAGTTTTATGTTGATTTTGTTTTGTTTTAAATTTTATTTAAAAGTAAGCTCTGCAAGCAGTTGATCTCAAACTGTGGATGTCAAATATAATTTTCCTGACATGATATAAAATAATGCTCTACAGGAAGCTAATGTAAGTGCTTAATTTTCCAGAGCTATATATTTTGTACTACTTCTTAGCCCCGTTAATTATCACAATGCTGATATTCCCCCCCACAATGTTTTCTTAGAATATTTAGCCTTTAAATATAAGAAAACATGAGTAACTGTTGATAAACTGTATTTTAAGAACAGTCATACTCCCCATGTATCATTGTACTTGAAGTTAATTGGGGAGAATGAATATATTCAAAGATAGGCCAAACTTCTATCTGAATGTAAATGAAAAGCATAGCACCAGGAAACATAATATTGCACTTTTAAGTTTTCTTCTGAAAAAAAGCTTTTGAATGTGACTTTTTTGTATTCTAAGATATTTTGTTTAAAAATGGGAAGACCTGCCTGGTGCAGTTCTGTATGATGTGGGGTCTCACCAAGGAAGGGAGATGTTGACATCTGTACAGGACCTGTTGTGGATGAGACCACAACTGCAAGCACTGGGGTCCTTCCACCGGCACCTTGGGCTTGGTTGATGACTGATACATAAACATTTAGTCAGAAATAATATAGAGATAACTAGGAAGGATCCAGAAATGTGATTAATAACTCAAAAGATTAGATATGTCCAGGAAAAAATAAGAGTGTATTGCTTTTTATTTGCCTTTTAGGTACTAAGTGTGGAAAGCAATTAGGGCACCTATTAGGGGTTTTTCAGCAAATGTAAAAGTAGATAACCATTAACTGTACAGAAACTGATTTTTTTTTTTTCTTTTAAAGCCTGGTTCTGGGGATTTTTAAAAGCATTTTTGCAAGAGTCTTGAAATCTGAAGGAGTTTAAAAGGTTGGCAGCACTCTTAAGTGTTCATCAGGATTGTTAGATGAAATTTTAGTAGAAAGCTATCAAGTGTCTGCTGCTGCTGGTTTGATGCTGTGCTTTGCTCTACTGCAGCTTGTGAACACTTTCAGGTGGTTTTTTTTTAGGTTTTTTTTTTGGGTTTTTTTTTTATTTGAATGATTTTAGGATTTAACAATTTTAATGTGTTTTTTTGCAATTCACTGGAGCATAGCCGACAAGTAGATTGTCTTTTGGCATTTTTGAATTAGGCAGATATTTTAAGGCTGAGAGAAGTTCTCTTCAAAAGTATGCTGGATGCAGCAATTATTTCCTGACTGGTATGGATAAATCATTGTCTTTCTGTTACTTTACCCAGCAGTGAGGGTGGCTGGAAACTTGGAATTTGAGTACCTGATCAGAATGATTAAGACTTGTGGTGGTATCTTCTACAGCCAAAACTTCTTGTTTTTTGAGCACCAGAGGGATTTGATTTGCATTACACTGTCTCAGACCATTTTTTTTTTTCCAAGCCACTATTAGGTTTTAAGTTGGAGGCTAATCCTAGCTGAAATTCTGTGGTCAGAGCTTTTGGCCAAGTTTTATGAGGAAAAATTAAAATGGTTACTTTTTTGAATATTGAAGAGTTTAATCTTCTGGTAGATGAAGAAGAATTAGCTCTTTGTGATTTCATCCAAACCCTACAGATGTCCCAGAGAAAATAATATATTGAAAAATAATTCATCTCTGCCTAATAAAATATACTTTTAAAAACTGTTGTAGTCTTCATGTTTCTATCTGGGGGATTTTTTTTCAGAGCAAATTTAGACTAAAACAAACCAAAAAAATTTTTTGCAGGCATTCAATTTAAATTTATTAGAGGAATTTCAAGTAGGATTCTGTTGTTCTAAACACTTGCTGAACCAGTGGTAACTACAATAAAATGTAGTTTTGTAGAATTGTTCACTGTGGATTATTTAAAAGCCTGTTTAAAGGCCCTTTAAAGGAATGTGGATTAAACATGAAGTATTGTTGTCTTTGGGAATAGAAATGCTTTCTTGCTCCTTTTGCCTTCCTTCCTTGTACTAGATTGTACTGCAAGGTTCCCTCATTTTCTGTGATACGATGCTCATATCCTCGGACATTTTTATAGCATCTCTGCTGAATTAGCTTCTGTATCAGCCACTGAAATGGATGTTGGTTCCAGTGCACTTCCCAGGCAAGGCTGAAACTACAAATGTTTTTATGAGGTATCCTCACAGTCGTCCAAACATTTTAATTTAACAAACTGGATTGATGCCCTCCCCTCATTCATTTCAAGTCTTCTTTTTAACAAGAAACAATTAATGAGATTCATTGACTATCACAGTCTAAGGAATGTGTATTGCCTCTGCACTTTTTATATATGCTTTAGGTTTGTATGAAATTGTAGCAGCTATTGCTGATATGATAGTTTGTAATTTAAATACACTGGCTAGGGAACAGATAATTACAGAAGTATGACAGATTCCTCATCTGTAATTCACTAAATGCAGTGTGTGCTTCTAAAGAAAAATCATCTAATGCTTCTCTTGCATTAAAGCTTCAAGTAGATTGATTGATATGGCTTGACTTTCAGGCCTTGTATAAAGACAAAGGTGATTAAAGGGATTTTAACCAACTGTTAACTGTAGCTAATGTGATCCTTCAGTGTTTCCCTGTCAGTTTTCTGTGCTTCGAGTCATGCTGCTGCTGCTTAAAAGAAAACCATAGTAATACTGTAATATCTTGTGGTGAAAGAGTGTTTCTGCATGAAAGCAAAGTATTTTGCATGTAGTCTTAAAAATCAGTTTGATTTTGAGTGTGTCTGTTGTAAAGTTTCTTTTTAAATTTGAAACAATAGCTCTGTATATAGGCCTTTGTTCTAGCAATATTAGGTGTTTTGAGACAGCGTGCTTTGTTTTACAGTTCATCTTCCCTGGAGAGGCTTGCTTTTGCGCTTTGCATTGTTAGTTTGTTACTACTAGCATCAGAATGAACCCATCACTCTGTTTTCACTGCCTAAAGTCACTTTGACTTTGTTTTTTTGGCCCTCCTAGTATTTAGGTTTTCATCATCTCCCTTCCCAGAAGCAGTGACAACACAATATTGTATTTAAAGACCCACTGTAGTAGTAATGAACTTGCAGTTATCTGAACACAGAGCCCAGCATTCAGACACAATCTCTGGAAGATCTGCAGTGGATAAAGAACAGCAGACTGTCACCTCTAGTAGAAAAATATTGCTCTCAGAAACTGGTGATCTCATGAAACAATGTGTTCTTTGGATCCTGGTGGTTTTTCTCTTCAAAATCATGCTGGAACCTTTTCATACAAGCTGAACGTGCTGTCTTTGAATGCTGCTTCACCACAAAGGCTTTCAGTGAGCACAGGTAGAAGCTTAGAATTGGGGAACTGGTCTGTATCATTGAATGGTGTTGGTGTTGAAATATGGTAATAGGGAGTTAACACCAGTGAAAAAACACACGCGGCGTAGTGCAGATTGCAGTCTCTGGGGCAGATAAAATCTGTCTTGTGTATAAATGTGGTTTGTATTGAACATTCAGTCTTTATAAGATATAAGCAATTATCCTTGTGATTTCTAGGAGGGACCTGGTTTAGTGATGATTCATAAGGAGTTGTTTATGTCTGATCTCATTAGCTCTGGACTTAGTTTTCAACTCTAAAAGCCATTGGTGACATGTGAATGTCAACTCTGAATCTTTTAATTCTGCTCTGTTTTTGAAGGTAGCACAGAGACAGATGGAAGAAAGCTAGGTGTCTCTAGGGAAGAGCTTGTGAGGTGAGGGGGAAAGTAGGGGACCTCAAATTTGAAAGGTAATAATGATGTCAAAGAAATAAAGTATAAGCACAAAGCTCTGTCTGAAAAGCTTTTTTATTCTTCAGGAGATGAATTTGTCTGCACGGTATAGATCCAAGAGTAACTGCACATTGGCCTTTGTGGGCTGTGTTCTTTATTTTTGTGGCTGTCTTCTCCTTTGGTAACTGAAAGAGCAGAACTGGAAGAAGACTGGCTGACAGGACCTAGATAAAAGTAGAATTATGGTGAAATGAATGTTATGTTGCTAATCTTTTTTCTTCCAGATAACTAGCCCACCAGGTTGTGGCAAAACTCAATTTTGTATTATGGTGAGTGTTCTGGCTACCCTGCCTGTAAGCATGGGAGGACTAGATGGGGCTGTTATATACATTGACACAGAGTCTGCATTCAGTGCTGAAAGGTAAGATGCAAAATTCTAAAATGCACACAACTTCTTAGCACCTCTTATCTTGTAACCTTCAATTACTTTCTGACCAATAATTGTGCATTTTTAAATACTGGTGGTAATTATTGAGCATTCCTCTGGTACATGCAGTTATTCCACAGACAATGAAATTAATTTAATAAAATGGTTTGCTCACCTTCCTAATTTGTATGAGGTTGCAGATTCCAGTTCTGGTATGACAAGGTGGATGGCATGATCTTTAATTTATAAATGGTCTTATCAGTCCTGAAACCTGAAGTCTTGTTTTGCAGTTTGGTTTGTGGAATTAACAGGACATTAATTGGAGCATGTAAAGGCCCAGCATTTTGGCTACAAAGGCGATGGAGGTTTTCCAGTGAACAGTGGGACTGACATTGCCAGTTTTCCTTCAGATTTCCATCGTATTTTTGTTGAACAGGGCCTCATGTCCTCCTGCGTTTCTGATTCCCTTCTGCAGTAACCTTGCATCTCCTATATCCTTAGCAGCTATGCAGTACTGTATTCCTGTACTTCTGTAACATCTCTGATTCTAATATCTCCTGCTTGGCCTGTGCCACTGAAATGGCTCAGCTGTGGACTTCAGTGTGTTCGAGTGCTGAATGGACAGGAGACACTCTATGCTGGATTGCTTGAGAGTTACACGTGTTGGTTGCCACTCTTCCCATGTTAACTGGCTGATTAACTGTTGAAATAATCCTGCAGTGTTTCATTAAATGTAGCTCTAATTTACTTAGTTACCAACTTTGCTAAACTTTGAGGCTGTGATGTTTTTGAAATTTCTATTCCTTTGTCCTTGTTTGGAATGAGCAAGTTCAAAACTTACTAAGGATCTGGGGAAGGACAAGAAGTACGATAGTCTCATCCTCATTTGTGTAGAAAAATGGGCAGAAAGAGGTTCAATGAAATAATTTATATATTTCAGATGGTTTACTAGCTATGGCCATGGCATGAATCTGGAGTATCAAATATATTTCCATTGATTATTCATTGCAAGTTATCATGGATGAGAAGGTGGGATTTCTAACCCTGTTTTCTGTCAAGTTAATGTCACAAAAATTTGAAGTATAGTGTATCAAAGAAAAAAAGCTTCAAGCAATGGTTCTGCAAAGTACAGTGCTTCCTCCTTACACACCACTTCAGTTTTATTTCAGGTCCCTGAAGTGTAAATAGTGAAAAAAGGTAGGACCTAAAGAATGAGTTAAGACTTGTCACATAGAAACGAATGCTAAAGAAAAGGAAAGCAGGTGCACATGAAAATGAAACTGCTGAAAACAGAGTAGGATATAGAAAGGAAACATGGTGAAAATAGTATTATTATTATTAAGGATGAGAATATTTATGTATTAAATTACATTTAGTATTGCTCAGTTGCAAATGATAAACACAATTTCAGCAGACTGACTATATCTTACACTTTTTCCTCTAGGGAGCTGAACTGTCAGAGCCAGAGAGGTGCTTATCCCCTTTTCCCAAGGTGGCTGGGAGCATTTGCCATTTGTGGAGGGCTTGCTCAGTCTAGTGGAGAGAAGGCGTTGGGGCAATCTAACAGTAGCCTTGCCTTGCCAGTGAGGAGGCCTGAAGGACATGGCACAGGGGTGTGTGCAGGGAGACAGCAGGCATACATTGAGCTTCATTTCTGGGCTGATACATGGAGAAGCTTTACAATTCCTAACTGCCTTTGTGGTGAAAAAACTTTGCCCAGAGAGGTGGTGCTGCCTCCATGCTTGAAGGCTTCTGAAATAAAGACTCGAGTAACTTGTTCCGACTTCATAGCTGGCACTACTTTGAACAGGATGTTGCCTCAAAATCTCCTGAGTTCTCTTTCTAATCAGAATTTCATTATGATTCTGTAATCCTGTTTTATTAGTAGATGGCAGGTAGAAGATACTTAGTTTTTGTTGTTGCTCTAAACACTTAAGAAGACAAATATTCATTTAATAGCATCTTAATTTAAAGGGCTTCATAGAGACATTTAGCTGGCACTATTTTTATGTAACATTCAAAAGTCTCTACAGAAAGCCTGAGGAGAATGTTTGTATCCCTTCTGCTTTTTAGGGCTGAGACTTGCTAAGTTTTAGCTGTCATACAGGCTGTAATGCTGTGGTGCTTCTAGAAAGATACTGCATAAAGCTGGCTAATTTTATATCTTGTGATGTAAGACATGTCTTGTCACTCTGCCTGGCAGGTCTTACTTCAGGGAAGGGAACTCTTTGATTCCACAGACTTTCATATTCTTGTTATTCTCTAACATGACATTTTAGTTCCATCTAATAGCAAATACTGGGAAGAGTGATCAGAATTGAGGCTGGTCTTGTAAGATATGCCACAGGTTTCTGTAATTTACAGATATTTCTCTTGTGTAAGAGAAAGCTGTAAAAGTGCAAGTGGTGTCTGTCATTCCATCAGAACATGGGCAGTAGGACAGGTAGATGGAAAGGGCCACAGTAAATCTGGAAATCAAAATTGTTGTAATCAGTTATGTAGTAACCAGCTGTTAACTGAAAACTTACCGAACTTATTCAGAAAGTCTGAAAAGAGTTTAAGTTAGCTTTTTTCACTAGTCATACTTACTGCTTGTGAAAAACACTAGATAGAAATTTTTGTGAACCCAAGATGAGGAAAAAACAGATTTATGTATCCCATGGGCCTCTGTCTTGATTGCAGAAAACATGTTCTGTGCAATATTTAATCTCATCATGACAAAAGGGATTTAAATATTAAAGAACTTTAACCTGCATGGAGCTCTGTGAATAGTGCTGCAATCTCTACGTGTCATTTTAGGTCAGTGTGTATAGTGATGTTCTTTGTGATATGTGTGGCTGAAAGCACGGTGGCATCTCATTTCATGCAGACTATTGAATGGCAGCTCACCATTGCCCAAATAGTCTGCATGATTAATTGTGCAGGTGGGCAGACAAAATTCTTTCTCTGGAACTTCTGCAGGGCAAGTTTAAATGTCATAAATAATACACCTAATGAATGAATTTCAGGCTATTGAAATGGTTTGCTCAGGTAGGTATATTAATATTCAAGCTTAGTATTTCTATTTTTAAACCAAATAAAACTGATTTTTAGTTTTGTTTTCCCTAAAATGACTTCAACTTTGTGTTTTAATGAAACTGGCCTAAATCAAAAGCATTGACATAACCAGTAAGTTGTGCCCACAAGTATAATCCACTAGATGCCACTGTTGTCAAGTTATAGGTGGTGGGATAGGTCTGCTTAAAATACGAACAAGTAAGTATTTTCTGTTACTAAAAATTAAAATCTTCATTGTGGAAAAATTTTTCAATGTAGATTGTAACTACAAGTTTCAAAGGGAAATTCTTGGATCATTTCTTTAAGGACCTAGGTGAAATTGCCTTGTGGTCAGAGGAGTGGAACTTCTTTCCAGTGGTTTCTGAGGAATTTATAGGCAGTCAGCATTTCTAAAAAGCATACCATGTAGTTTCCTTGATGATTTTATGTATAAAATATCATTCAACTGAAAATTGTTCAGTTTTACATCTGTGTGAGAGATTTTTTTCCAAGTCAGAATTTGTGAATATGAAAGTATTTTCAGAACAAATAATAAATATCGAGCTTCCTCTGACTTCTTTTGATATTATCACCTGTTATCTGATACGCTTCCTAAGTCTACTCTGATAATAAACAGAGGTATGCTTAGCAGCTGTAATTCAAGGTTTTGAAGGGTTATGAATTTGCTAATAAGATAGTGGAGAACATTTAGTCGTGGAACCCCACATTCAGTTCTATCAGTAAAGCAGCCACTTAAACTGTTCAGTGTTTTTGTTACATCATGTCATGCTGTTTGTAGCTGTGGTATCTGAATGAATGGATGTTCAGGTGTAGATGCCTTGGCAGCTGGAGCCTCAGCCACTTTGTGACACAACGATTTTACTTTTTTGACTTTTTTTGCTGTGTTCTAACAAGTATATTTTAATAAGATTTTATAAGCCCTTTTTATAAATAGATAATGTAAACTAGAAACTGTTTCAGTGAAAGTCTCCCGTCCAAATAACATTGTTCATATTTTTAAGGAGAGATAGTTTGTGAAAAGATTTTTACTTTGTCAGGCATATTTTCCATACACGTACTGCTTGCATAAATACTTGCAGTTGAACTGGCCTCTGTTCTTTGCAGTCCTGCTTCCGTGTTCATTGGATCTTCTAATGGATCTTCTGTTTCTTATTAGTTTGTTAAATTTCTGTGGTGACACAAAGCCCACTTTATGATTTCACTGCAAGATAAAGGGGAAAAGGAAGATGGTTAGAGTTGGAGAGTACTTTTATTTAAATGAAATGAATATTTAGATAAAATAATTAGAGTAGGAAAACGCTAGGTCATTGAGACCTCTGGTATAAAACTTTAAGAACTTATTCGGTAACTAAATTTTCCTTCTAGACGAGATATGCCCTTTCTTTGCATACAGACCCATGATGTCTTCCCTAGTGTACCACTGACTCAGCATCACTGGGAAGAGAACCTAACTGTTCTGACTTCCCATATTTCAGTCTGACTGATGAAGTATGCTTTTCCTTTTAAAAAGATTTCCAGTCTTAGTTGGTATCTGTTTATGGTTCAGAGGTTTGCTGTGTTTGCTTTCTGAATGCTTGATGCCTTATTATCCTGTATTATTCTTTTTGCAGTATTATGCCTTCTGCTTTTTGTATTTTGCTTTGTTTTTTTTTAATAGGTTGATTGAGATAGCAGCAAACCGATTCCCTACTTATTTTGACTCAGATGAAAAGCTGCTCTGCATGACCCGTAGCATTCATCTGTACCGAGAGCTGACCTGTTGCAGTGTACTGAAGAGGTATTCTTTTGCTGAGTTTAAAAAAAGAAAGGACAGTTTTGACTGGATTGTCTGTAACAATTGTTTTTTTAATCAAAGTTTTATGAAGAGTAATTAATTTGAGACCTTTTCATGTGGATACCAGCATGGTCTCCAACAAAGTAACACTGCTACAGAAAGATTGACGTTGCTTTTTTCATTTCATAGCATGTGACTAATCCACTTGATGTTTTTTAATTTCTGATAGACAATTTCTATGTGATCTGATCCTTGTAAGCCTTTAAAGGGGAATGTTCATGAGACAGGTATTCTCTTGGATTGTGGAGAGACCATAATATAAGAGTTACATTTTCCATGAAATAGAAGTTTGTTCCTCCAAAGCAGTTTACTTCCAGGAAGATGGGGATTCCTCCAGCAGTGGGAGGGAGGAGTTGTTTTTAACAGTCGCCAGTCTGAGTGCAGTATTGTATTGTCATGTTGTTACCTTATATTAATTTGTGAACATATATTGCAATGAAAATTAATTAAGTTATAATTTAGCATCATGCTGTGTGTTTTATGTTAGTGGGAGAATTATTATAAGAATAGTTTTTTCTTCTAATACAACTATATCAGAGAACAGCTAGGAGCATATTAAAGAAACATAGAATCACTTAGGTTGGAAGAGAGCTTGAAGATCATCTAGTTCCAAACCTCCCATCATAGGCAGGGACAGCACCCACTAGGTCATGTTCTTCAGGACCCCATCCAACTTGGCATTGAGCATTTTCAGGAATGGGGCATCCACAGCTTCTCTGGGCACCTGTGCCTGTGCCTCACTACCTACTGAGTAAAGTATTTCTTCCGAACTTCTAATCGAAATCTTTCTTCTTTTAATTTAAACGCATTTCCCCTTGTCCTGTCACTGTCTGCCCATGTAAAAAGTCACTCTTGCTCTTACTTATAAATGCCCTTGAAGTACTGGAAAGCTGCAGTGAGGCACAGTTTCAATGCCCATTTTACTTGCTGTCTGCCATTCGGGGTCGTACAGCATATTGTTACTAGCTAGAGGTCTTCCAAAACTCTCTTTTGGAGAGGTCCTGCCTTGAGCCCACTGAGCTTCAGATTCCTTTCCAAATCTAATACATGCAGATGTTAATGGAGGTGGTGTGTGAGGAGGGAAAAAGAGGGACTGACTTTCAGCCTATTAAGGGAAACTTAATTTAAAAAATTTCAGTGTTATAAAATGGTTCTATTGTGTAAATAATGTTACCAATGGCTTTTTTTTTTTTTTTTTAGGATTATGTCTTTGGAAGAAGAAATTATTTCAAAGAAAGTTAAACTCATAATAATTGACTCTGTTGCTTCAGTTGTCAGAAAGGAGTTTGATACAAAACTCCAGGGCAATCTGGCAGAGAGAAGTAACTTTTTGACTAGAGGAGCATCAGTGTTGAAGTATTTGGCAGAGGAGTTCTCAATACCAGTAAGTTCTTCCTCATTTTCTAAGTTTTTGCCTTACAGTATCAAGTAATAGAGAAGAAGGAAAATGATAGGAAGATGAAAACCAGACAATGATTCTAGCAGGAATCTTTAAGCAGGTACCAGTTGGAATATAGTTGGGAAATAGAAGAACAGTAATGGTTCTGCTTGGTGTTTCTTCTGTGTTTTGTTTTGGTGGGTTTTTTTTGGTTTTTTGTTTTTTTTTTTTTTTTTTGGTTGTTGTTGTTGTTGTTTTTAAATTTCCTAGAATGGATTTTTTATTTTTTGTTAATTTGGGACTTTAAATAAGAAATTACTAGAGTCTCCAGCTGTCTCTCAGTGCCTTTTTTTTTTTTCTTAAATCCTACATTTTCTTGCTGTTAAATATTTTTTTTGTCCTGATAGTTCCTTTGTACTGCATTGTCACTCTACCTAGTGCATACTCTGGGTAGGTGAAGATTTCTTCTGCCTCTGTTTCTTTTACTTAAGTTAATAGAATCTCAAAAAGGCTTATGCTCTGGAACAGTGTAAATTCCTGTTGTAGGTGATAATGTATGCTAATTCCTGCAGAAGGGAAAGTAACAGCTCAGCAAATCCCTGTCTGTAGACTTGCCCATAAAATGCAAAGGAAGACACGGACACAGTGCAAGGACTGGGTAGACCTGATTGAAAAGTGCTTTAGAAGATGTAAACTGTGTATATGTGTTTGTGCATGTAATTATTATGTGATCCACAAAGGGTCATTTCAAAAGATATCATTGAAACTCAACTCTTTTAAAGTATTTCCTGCTGTGGGTGACCTACTCATCACTCCAGTGTAAGACAGAAGCTGTGGTAAGAATGTGAGTAAGACTGGCAGGGCCTTTTTCACTCTGGTGCTCCTGAGGTCACAGAAACTATCACATCAGAAATACGAAGTGTGGAACTGGCTGATGTAACTTAAGAGGAATGGATTTCCTTCTGCCATGTGACTTCTAAAGACTTTTGATGGAGAAGATTAAATGCTGCCTAAGTGCCTTGAAAGTTCATGTACAAAAGATAGCATCCTAGTCAGTGCACCCAGTAATGTTTATAGTGGTTTATAAAGTCAGGAAAGAATTGTGTGTAAGCATGTACACTCTGATATTTTGAGAAAATATTATGCAGTTCTTTAAGAAAGGGGAGAAGTTTTATGAGAAGATGCTATTTTTTTCTATTTCTCCCTTTTCTTCTCCTTTAGACAGCCCCTGCCCCTCCCTCCACCTTCACTGAAATGGTGAAGCTGAGCTGGATTTGAACCTCTGAGATTTCAGCCTGCTGTCCTGCTTAGTCAGAGAACAGTGTTGATATGCACAAAAGTCTTAGAATTGGACAATATGAAGTAGCCTAAGACCGTGATCCTAATTCTTCCTACATAATGAAACCTCTAAATGTTAGAGCTTTATATTCTTCTTAAGTTAAAGCTGACACGTTTGCTTTGCGACGTTTTCAGTACCTGATGTTGAGATTGTTTCTCACTGTGAACACTTTAGTAAGGAATTCTGGGATTTTTAGCAGGAACTTGTGCTTTGATTACAGCCTGTGGCTTTTTGAATTGGTCCGTGAGATGGCTTACCTTTTAAATATAATCTCTGAAGATCCATGTGATTACATGTGAATACACAGACTGAAAGCTTGTATGTTTTTAAAGCAACTATCGATTAGGTTTTTTAATTTATTAAATGCAAATCCATTCTGTTTCCATTTATCATCTTTAGCAGGCATTGCTTCTTGGTTGGTTTTAGAGTATTTTAAAGATTTGTTAAAATTTATGTTGTAAAATAAGCTCTACTAGGAGGGCTTGGGCTAGAGATTTGGGTTCTTGCAAACATGGATTCCTAGGCAAGACTGTCTAGCTAACATGCAAAATCCAGTGTTGGAATGTGTTGTGCATCTGCAGATGTTGGCACATACTACAAAAATCAGTCTGCTATTCCATGTGTTGTGTTAACTTCCCTTACAGAGTATCTGAGGTTCTCACTGTAAATAACTGTGTTGGCATTATTTCAGATGTTTTTACTTACCTAGAAAATAATAAGTATAAATTTGGGACTAAGGACATTAGGAAGGTTGCAATGTGATTTAGATCACTACTAAGTTGGACACGAGTGTAATGCTTCATGGCACAATCAGTGCAACTAAATACTAAATTGGGCAACAATTAGGGAGACTCAGTCTGAGGCTGATAGGATTTGAACTTGAAGTCAATCCTTTTTGCTGTAGCTAAAGATCTGGTGAAAAACTTTGAGTAGTTGAACAAGGGAATTGGAAATTAGGAGGTATCAGCTATAACTCTTATTGGAGCATTACATCTGCTGTTGACAGTCTAGAGAGGGTGGTGAAAAATCAGCTTACAGAGAACAGCCTTGAAAATGAATGGGGGAGAGCAGTCTTAGTAAAGAAGACATAAGGTGCTTACTTTGTTTAGCTTAGCTAAGGAAATGTTAAGGGCTTCTTCATTAGTCAATATGCATCTGCTTGGTGAAGTGGTATTTGATAAAAGCTCTTTGGCTGACACAGGTGTACCACAGTTCTGTGGTTGGAAGGTGAATTAAGCAAGTTCAGACTTCAAATAAGGGGTGTGTTCTTACTGGACTAATTAATCATTGGAATGCATTACTAAACATAAATAGCTGCTTATCATGAGTGTGTTTAAGTGGGCATTCCTCCCCCATTTCCTGAAGGGGAAATGGGTTCAAATAGGGTTAAATTTGTGGAAACCCTGTGCTACCGTGTTATGCCAGAGTTAAAAGGATTTTAATGTAGTTATTTTTGTTGGCATTATAAACTCTAACTGTTTATAATTGTGTTCGTGGTGTCAGGTTATGGAGTTTGATGTGCAAAAGTGGCTAGCAGTCATAGTTTTTACCAAACTCAAGGGGAGCTGTTTCAAACCCAGGTAGCTCTGTATGGTGTGAAGTATTTGGAAAAAAAGTTGACCTTGATTTTACCGAAACTGATGGTGGTTGTTTATTAACCTCTCTGCACCTCTATTTTCAGTTTGTAAAATGGGGCAGAACTGTTCATTGAGAGGATGCAGTGAGGATAGAGTCATTACGAATAACAAAGAACTTGTACTGAGTCCAGGACAATATATAGATGCTCCTTGGAAAGTAGCAGTTGCCATCCTCAGTGTAAAATTTAAAACAGTTGTAGTAAATGAAAACTTAATCCATGTCTTGAAATAAGAAAAAAAAAAATTAAACATATTAATTAAATGGTACTATCTTAGCTACTGAATTAAGCTAGTAAAAGTGGTTTGTGATTGTCATTTTTAACTTGAATTAATTTTTTGTTGTTGTAGGTTTTTTGTGTTTCTTTTTGTTGTTGTTTGTAAAGTACAAAGAAAAGCAAAGTTGTATTTTTTTAATTTATGGACATTAGTAAAGCTTACGTTGTTCCTCAAAAAGTGAAGTATGATGCCCAATCGCCTTTTTTGATCTTTTCTTCTATGTAACTTAGCAGTAAGCCCAGGTTCATTCTAGGCATTTTTATTGATGCCAGAGCAAGAGGCAGCACAAGGTTTAGATCACTTATGGCTGAATGGCAGGTGACCTGGCAACCACACTGATGACTGAACAGTCTCTGAAGCTTTTGCCTCCATGGAGCACTATGTACCAGTGTCCCTTTTTCCCTTTCCCGCACAGAGCTGTAACCAAAACATACTTTTTTTCTCCCAGGTTTGGTTGGAACTAGCCAGTCAGATCAAAAGCAATTCCTAGAAACTGAGAAGGACAGCTTGATTCTCAATGAAACAAAATCCCCTTTCTTTTTGAAATCCAGTGAATATGCAAATCTACATGAAAAGTTTACGCTACCTTTATCTGTTAGTACAGCATGTTGTAGTTGAGAGCATTTAGATCTGAATGCCTTCTCTTACAATGTGTGTTGAGGCTGTCTACCAGATTACATATTTAAGCAACAGTAATCAGTCCTATATGTTTCCTGTCGAACTTCCTGACTTCCTTAGCCTTCTGAAAAAGAAAGAAAGTAAAATACGCTTTGGATTTTCTTTCTTCTCTTCTTCCATATTCACAGGAAACTCTATATTATTAGTAGGTAGTATTTAGTGAAAGTAATTCAGTGTTCATGCTAGTTGAGAGATGTCTTCTTTTCAGTAAAGAGCTGAAACTAAAACCCAGTATGACTAGAATTTTTGTTGAGATTTAAATATATACCTTATAAAATTTGTTGTTCATAGACTCTGATTTTCAAGTCATTAATTCTTGAGAAAATACATAAAGCTGGCTAGACATCTCCATGAAAGAATACTCCAGAAGCTGCAGTTGCAAAACCAAACTGCTTTAAGCATTCTTTTAAATGTCAAATTGAGGCTGAAGATGAAATTTGCTTTGTAAAACCCTAAGCCTAATCAAATTAAAACATTTGCTGTCCTTTATGCTTTTGTCTGGATTGTGTTCTTAGATCACTGAAGCGAACCTTTGTTATTAATGATCAATATGTTGGTTATTGTTACCAGCAAATGTATAATAGTATGGTCTGTTCTTTTTTTTGTTCGTTCTCTCTGAAAATATGAAGTAACTTAGGATGAGAGACTTTAATCTCTCATGCGTGATTTTTAGAGCAAATGGAAGACAAACCTGATGTGATTATTCTCTGGTGCTTTTATTTTCTATGCTAAATAAGTTAACGGTAGTTCAAGAAGCCCACAAGTTCCACAGGTAATATTTTTCCCCATTTAGAATTGACATGCTCCATTTAAAAACTAAAAATACACTTGATATTTATAATATGATGACAGATCTGTCACAGTCAATATTCTTTTCATACTCTAATCTCATAAATTTTAGTTTCAGTGCTTCACAGTCACTTATGCATTGTGCTCCTTAAACTTATACCAAATATTTTCAATTACTTTAGAAAGCTAAATGTATATTTGCTTTCAGGTTGAGTTAGTTTTTTCTTCTCAAAATCAGTTCATGTGCAGAAATGACTTGACATCTGCAGTGCCTTTTCTGCTGTCTTTTGTTAAGTGTGTTTACTTGTATTGTCTCATCTTCCTGCAGTAAAGTGTCTCAAAACTGAAGTGCTTCTGTTGGCACAGAGGGAATATTCAAGCTGTTAGTTTTCTTTTTGTTTATAATCAAGTGTTCCCATTTGGCCTCATTCTTGCTTCCTTTTATTCTGTTCCCACATAGATGGTTGCTTATCACCTCCTCTGCACTTTTGCTATTGCTGTTCTGATATTTGAAAATACTAGTTTATGGAACGCAAAACAAATTCAAAAATAAAAGATTCCTGAAGAAAAGTTGTTCGGATGCCAGTTCCCTTTGATTAGGAAATAAATATGTAAAGAGTTTGGTAAAAATACATAGTTGATTTGTTGTTACATTGTGTAGCAACACTGTATGATGACTTTTCCAAAATTATGGGGATACATTAGACTTTCAGGTTATTTTGTCTGTATCTGGACTGCAAGGTGCTGAAATGCAAACTTGGTTTTTATTCTTTGCTATTAAAAAGTATGTTTAATACCAGTGTTATGGAAACTAATTGAATTGTCTTTACGGGTTGTTTAAAACTAGAATAAAAGAAACTTTTCTTGCAAAACTTAGAGAACTGGTTCCACTTTGAAGTTTTCTAGAAAGAGAAATCTCTTACAAGTTATGCCACATTGAATCGTGTGTTTCTTTAATGAAGAGTTAATGTTATCAGAAGAAAACATTTTGGAACTGAGTTACCAGAATTTAACTAGCCATATTTAGGCCGGATGTGGTTCAAACTGTTTCTAGTGGTGAGAATTTAGTGGAAAATATGGGTCCTTTTCTCTTAAGCTGCTGATGTTTATGTATAGTGTTATGTCACTCAAGTTTTAAGCATATTTTGGATTTATATATGTATGTGAATTTGGATACCCTTTCCAACTGCTAATAGAAACATCTTCCTATTTATACATAAAAGCACACTGAACACCTGGCCATCTGCTTGCTCAAATTTTAAGTAATAATGTAGTTCTCCTTTCAGTCTGGGGCTGCTACTTGTGTTGTGCCTCTCCCCCTCCCTTCATAGGAGTAGCTTTCATACTTTTTTCCAGGAAGTTTGTGTATTTTCTAGGCAGCAGCCTAGAAAAGTTAAAGTTAAACCAATGTGACTGATTGGAAGATACAGTAAAGCATTTGAACCTTCAGTATTTTATTAAGATAATCACCAGGTCCTTGGAGAAACTGACCAGTCCTCTAATCAACTCAAGAGGATGAAAAGATCCTAGTGTCTTATGCTAATCATACTGTGAACATTATCCACAGAAGCATAAATATTTAGAATAATGTAGATATTGCACAATTTGCTGACTTTATTCTTCAGGATGAAACAAAAAATCTTTGAGTAGACCTGCCTTTGTTTTGAGCCATGGAAAACAGTAGTTAATTTGTTTCCTAAGTCAGGATGATTACTTCCAAAACTAACTTTCTTCTAATAAAAACCAATTCTTGTTCTCTTCAAGATGTTTCACTTCCACCGCACCAAAATTCATGTTGATATTCATGTCCTCATTAAATGATGAACTGAACAACATTAGAAAATGTCATTTGTGGTAGCTGTATCAGAATTTTTGGTTTCAAACATATTCTTTTTTTGGTATAAAGAGGAGCACCTAACCTTGTTCAGTGTGCTTCATCCGTTGAAGTAACAGTTTGTGAAATGAGTGTGGTGAGGCACTGGAACAGGTTGCCCAGAGATGTTGCAATGCACCATCCCTGGAAGTTTTCAAGACCAGGTTGGATGAGCAACCTTATCTAGCAGAACGGTCCCTGCCCATGGCAGAGGAGTTGGAACTAGAAGATATTTAAGGTCCCTTCCAACCCAAACCATTCTGTGATGTTAAGATTTCCTACCATGTTGTACTTAGCAGTACTTTCATACCCAGAACTGAGTCTATAGCTTTGGTATTTTTAATTAAAGGCAATAATGTTAACCTTTATTTTTTTAAGAACACCTGCTTAAAAAGTAAATGTCAGAATTTCACATTTATATGAACAGTGCTATTTGTAAAGTGTGATTTGGCATGAATTTTGATTTTTGTTGTTGTTTACTTGGGAAACAAAGATGGTTAAAGGGGACTTACAGAGCAGCGTTCTTTCTTTGCCCTTGATAAAACTTCATAGACTCAGTTTTTATTGGTAGACTGTTTGTTTCAATTCCTCCACTCCACAGTATTGAGCAAAAACCAATTTTGATAAAAGAGGGTAAATTTGACTCTTAAGTGTTGTTAGAGTGGTGAAGGTAGATGGCTTTGTCTTCTCATGTGGTTGTTAAAAATTATCCTTAGAAGGCACAACTTTGTTTTAGTTCAAAATGGCTGGTTAAAATGTAATTATAACTATCTTCAGTACTGCTGCCATTTGTGTTCTTTTTTAAATGTGTCTGGAGAATATAAGTTTATGCAGTTTATGGACCGACACTGTTCCTTTTGGACCATCTATACCATAAAATGTTTAATACTGCTGAGGAAAAGGAATGAGAAATGGTAGAGCAATGTTTCCTGTTTTCATGTGGTGGTGAAGTATAGTGAAAGAGATAGTTTAAAGTTATATGATACTTGAATTCAGTTTGTTTTTTCTTTTAAAGTATTCCCTTCATTGCTTTTTCCATTTTACAGTGCAAGTGACTTTGCCAAAAGCTATCATTCTGCACAATTGCACATATGAAATTATGTAGAAGGAATGCACCAGGATTAACATATAGGAGAGGGAGTTGAGAGGAACGAGATTTTATTACCAGGTTTATTTTTGATCTGCTAGATGATTATGCACAATATTTGCTATAAAGCAGGGCAGGCACTTTATCTGATATCTGCCTTGACTTGAATTTCTGAAAGACTTCCTCCAAAGTAAACAAACAGTTTCTTGTGTTTTCTAACCCTCATTGTTGTTACACTTCTCTGGTTTACCTTCAGCTGATGGATATAATCTTAAAAGTGAAATGCCTAAAAGTGGACAATATTCCAGATGAACCTCTAGCAAAGTTTAGGTGTGGAGAAGGATTTCTTCTCATGCCTTGCAGGACATCCTCATGTTTATGCATCGTAACACAGTTTGCTTTCTTTGCAACAGCCTGATGCTGTTTACTTACCAATTATTAAAATCTTGGATCTGCATCTGCTGACATTGTTGCTTAGCTAGTTGCTCCTTCTAATGTTTATTTTTCCTAACTTGCCAAGATGATTTTGAATTCCAATCTCATGGTTTACTTGCAGTCTCCTCCCTGCTTACCTGTTTTTGCAAGAAAAATTACCATTCTTCCTTTTACAGATTCTTTGTGTAACTACTGGATAGAACCAAATTTCATGCAGACTGTACCATTTTATTCAATGAGAGACCTTTAAATACTGACTGATAACTGCTGTATGTCATTTTACAGTAAACTTTGCATAGATTAATCTAGGTTATAGTTCTCTAGTTTTAGCAACATACCTATATATGATGTTCTACTGCTAAAATAAAAATACAGTATTTGGCAGGTGGTTTTTTTTTGTTTGGGTTGTTTTTGTTTTGTTTTTCCCCTGCCCTATCACATTGTTATTTTGTATGTGCTGTAAAAAACAACACTTAATTGTACTGATGGGCTTTTATGTCTTGTCTTGGGAGTTTAGGGTTTGACAAGATGTACTGTTTTGACTGTTTTGTGACTCTGCAGAGAAGTACTTAGATTTTGAGTGTTCAATGCTTTTTGCATTTTTTCTTGTGCTTCTTCCTTGTCCTCTGATTTTATTTAAACTGTAGGAATATTTCTGCATTTGCATAATGTATAGCTGTAAGGGATTCTAGTCCTTAGACAGGATAGCAATGCAAAGAATAGTTGACCAGATTGCAAGTTGTTAGAAAAATCTTCATTGGTCTTGAGCTCCTTGTTGAATCTTGAGCTCCTGTATGGGCTCAGTATAGACAAATTAGTGATTTGATTTCCAGATTCTCTAGTGTTAGTTTGCTTTTTGGTTACTCAGCCCCAGGACTTCTGGGAATAATGAGGACCAGCTCTGCTATTGTTACTCCTAAATAATATTGTACCAGCCCCCCTGAGGCATAAAGGGATGGGGATAAAACAAAATTAAGATTAGGCAATGCATATGTCTCTTATAATACAAATGTGCCCAGAGATCAAAAGTAAAATTTTACTTTCTTGGAAACTGGGGGTAGTAGAAATGATGGTACCACTTCCCTCTTTGTGTCTACAGGACTGCTTTGTGAGAACATTGCAGTCATGTGGAGCTAGGTGTGCTGCTGGGGCTGCTTTTTGATCAAGTATGGTCTGGAAGCTCCTTGATGCAGTCTGCAGAACCTGCCTTTTGCAGTCTGCAAAATTTCCTTCTTTCCATATGTAATAATAGACAACCAGACTAAACTATTGCAACTAGATGGTTGATAATCCTGTGCTGCCTTGAAAATAGAAGTATCTAGGTTTACAGGGCAAGCTTTTCAGTCTGCGCTTTCTTCTGCTGTTGAGGCTCTTGTGCATTAGAGGAGTTCTTTGTTTTGCTCTGGTTTCCTTACTCTGTTTTGCTTGGAATTGGAATCCATGAGCTATAACATAAGGTCTCCTGAGAAACTTCATTCTGACTTTTCTACAAGAAGACTCCATCTTCTTTATTGAGAACAAGTATGTTTTATATCATTGTTCTTTGAAGTTTCAGCTGTATGTGTTAATTTTTTCACTCCGGTTTTCTATTTAAAGTAGAATAGAATATTCTATTCCATCATTTTAATAGCAGGCATTTAAATTCATTTGGCAGAAATTCAGTGTAAAATGGAGGGAGAGACATTTCAAATACAGATTCCTTTGAGAGTCTACATGATCTCAGCGACCTCATCAAAACTGTCATGTTACCTCTCTCTGAAATGCATAGATATATCTCATTTGAGAATATAGCATTTCTGCTGTAATATAGTAAGTAAACAAAATGAGATTTTGAGGTTTTTATTGAATAGGACTGAACAGTTTTCTGCAAAGTTTTGATTAGACAGGAATGAATGAGCTGCTGTTTTTTCTTGGTGAGAGTACATCTGAAATTTAATAATGACAGTATCTCTTTCCAACTTAATAGTCCTAACACTTGATACTCCAATTTGGATAAGCTGTATTGCTGACCCCAGCATTAAAATAACTTTGTCTCTAGATTCCAGTATTTTCTGTACTTTACTCTTGTATTTATCGTATCTTCTACTTTTGACCTAGGCAAAGAGTGCTTTTCTCTTCAACAATATCTGAGGTCTTGACTGGATTCTTGGCAGTCCATGGTATTACATTTTTCATTATGTCCTGATTAGCAAGATTAGTTCTAATACATGAACTGTTTTTTTAATGCAACTGGAACTGTAGTTCTTGAGAGGAAAAATTGCTTTAGAAGTGTTTACTGTTTAGATACTTTTTGTAAGATCTCCCCTAGGGAAAAAGGGGGCTTGCTTAAGGCTGCAGGCCATGCTGGTGCTCTAGGTACTTTACTTCTCAAGAACATTAATTTAGGGAAAACGGCTTCAGATACTGGCAGTCTTTGAAACACCAAACTGAAGTTATTTTCCTGTAAATCTTATGAACAATACTAGTGAGCTACAACTGTGTTAACTGGAAGTTCAGTGTAGGGTGATGTGTTTTTCTCTATCAGTCTTAGATTTTTGCATCATCTAAGGTTGGCATGTGTTGGGCTTGTATAACTTCCTGTGGTTGCATGGAAGAGCTCTATGTCACAGCTTGTTCTGGAACTGTAATGGAAACAGTCATACCTGGGCAGCGAGTACAAGGTTTCTAAGGAGGCCTTGGGTATGGAATGTATGCACAGAACTAGAGTACTGTGTATTAGAGCAGATATGTTTTAGCCTGCTTCTGTGATGTCCCTTAATGGAGCTGCTAGAAGCAAAGAGAGGCTGCTGAAACACTTTGTGAAGCTTGCTCCTGCTTGTCATGTTTTCAAGGAGCAGATTGACAATAGCAAAGGAAATAGTTACTGTAGAGATATGTTAGGGGTTGGCAGTGACACTTACTGCTGTGTCTCCTTTCTCAGTTGGCTTCAGGGAGTCACAGAAGAGCCACCACTAGCAATGTGGAAATCCACTGACCTCCAGCTGCCATTCTGAAGTTGTCCCTAGGAAAGAAGACACCAGATACAAGCTGCAAGCAGAATAAATTATCTGCGGAAATCACAAGTGACACATGGGTAGTAGGTTAATTCAGCCTGCTTACAGAAAGTGTGAGTAGTCCAAAATCAAGAGGTGGTCAACAAGTGGGAGAGATTAAACAGCAACAAAGGGATAATGCATGCTTCTTTCTTTCCTACCTGCCTTGTAATTAATTTCACTGTCACATTTGCAACTGGTTCGTGCTTGCTTATGAGCCTGAACAAGGATGTAAACCAGCTGAAAAAGCAAACCAGGGATAAAAATGTAGTGGGCAATTGTGCAGCTGGACAGGCACTAATGTGGGCAGAACGGAGGGGCGGGAGTGTGTGGTTTCTGGCAGCAGCACAGACTTTGAATGTAAAACTGCATCTTCAGTAGAAAGGATAGCATGAGTAAAAATGCTAGAGGGATTATTACTCAGAATGAGCAAAGAAAAAGCTTGAAATATTCTTTAAACTTTCAACAGTTCTAGGGAGGCCTGTATAACATACCATTATTATGATACTTTGTACTTTGACTAAAGGTGAACCAATGCCCGGTTCATATGTATACAGCCTATCCTTACACTGCTTAGTGCTGTTGCGCACTATTAGCTCAGTGTCCTGGTTTTAATCTGCACATTCTGATTTTAAAATGCATCATAATATGCTGTATTTGGAGTTGTAATATATCCATGCATAATGAATTATAGCTGAGGTCAGAAATTATGCTGAATAGTAGATTTTCAAACCGCAGTATTTCCTCCTGTGCTAAAGTTCAGAATGATATGTATAACAATCCATAAAATAGCTGGTATGGTTCATAACATGGTTGCATTCCTTCATTATTAATAGTTTCATATCCATCTGTCAGTATGCTATGGCTAAACTATTACTCAAGTTTTTGCAGCTGCTGCTTTATGAGTCTGTATAATGTAGTTATCTCCAGCTCCTGTTCTTTGTCTACTAGTAAAAGGAAATTTTACCGAGAACTTACTAAATTGTCCAAGACTGCAAGTTCAAGTTCAGGTGAAAGTCTGTGATCTTGATTTAACTTGGCATGTGGTACTTTTCCTGTCCTTTTGTTTGGACTACATTGGTTGCAGCAGTTATTTCAAGTAATAATGGTTTGTTTCATCTCATTAGAAGTTCTTTGCATAGTTGTTGTAGTCCTGTATCTTGTCATTCTATTTTTAAGAACATTTTGTGCAGATTAGAGCTGCTGATTTGACTTGAAGATAGATCCTGTAGTGAGGTCTGATCTGAAATGAATGGGGCCATGGGTAGTATGTGGGGGGCTTTTTGGCACCCTCTATTAAAAGGTGAATGTAGATAAATTTGTATGTAGTAAAGATAGCTATTGATGTAGAAAGTAGTATATACGTAGATTGCCAAAGTACTTTGTGCTTGATACTGAACAGTTACTGGAGACTAGCAGTTCAGATTATTGCTAAAGCAAAATTGTTTCATACTAGTTACTTGGAGACACAAAGTTTCCAGAAGTTTTTGTGTGGTCCTCTGTGTGTGTGGGTGTGCTTTTTTAAAATTCCAGTGCTGTCTAATTCCAGGGACCACAATTTGTAAATCATAGTAGATACGCACTTTTTTCATTTTTTTGGTGCCAGGTAAAATCTGTTAGCATAAATATGCAATTTTAAAAAGTAATCCTTATGTATATTTAAAAGATTTTTTTTGTCTCCTAAAATAATGTAATTTTTGCTGATACAATATAATGAAATATTTGTCATCTTTTAAAAAACAGTGGTAGGGAAAAAATTGCATTCTGCATAACTGACTGTCTCATTTGCATTCGGTCCAGTCATTCACCTCTGACTGGATCTCTTGCCAATCTAAGATGGTGGCTGCTGAAATACAACCCAACAGGTTATGTTTCCATTAATTCCCAAAGCCTTAAAGTTATTTTCCTGCACAGGGCCAATTATGACCGGCCATTAAGTCGTAGTAGACTGGTGTGTTGCGAGGATTGTATTTCAGTGACCTTCATGTCTTGTTTGTTTGGGTTTTTTCTGTTTTTGGAGTGTTTGTCAATAGGGTTAGTTTGAAAGAATGTCTTCTTTTGGGTTATTTTAATGTTCATTTTTACTTGGAGCTCTGTTTGCCCTAAAGCACTGCTATTTTGCAGTTTGCTTTGCAATCATTCCTTCTGAAGGAATAATTGACTAGGAATAATGGTTATGTGTTTCTCCTCTCAAGGCCGAATAATCAGAAGCCTATCCTCTTTCTTCTTGGTCACTGCAGCTGAGTGTGATGGTTTTGTATGGGTTGACTTTTGGTGAGGAGGGAAAAAAGGCAGCCACGGAAGTGATTCTCTGTGAGGAGCTGCTAAAAGCTTCCTCCATGCTGGGACAAAAAGCTAATTGCTGGCTGGCTCTGAGGAGAGGCATTCTGCTAAACCAATTAGACAACTGATAACGCCTCTCTAACATGTTTAAGGAAGGGAAAAACACGGGAAGCTCTTTTTTAATTCCTGCCCCTCTCGGAGGGTGAGGGAGGGGCTGGCCCGGCCAGGCCCTTCCCGGCATGGCCACTGAGATCCTGCCACTGGGGGCGGGAGGAGCCATCCTGGTGCCGCCAGCAGCCTCGTGGCCGGAGCTGGGAGCGGCTCCATGGCCCGCGCCTGAGAGCAGCCAGGGCCAGAGCAGCCATGCGGCCGCCACCATCTTAGCGTGGCCAGCAATGGACTTTGCCTGCCTGGCCACTTCTAGCCTGCCGCACCGCAAGCAGAGGGACAAAAAGTGGCAGCAGCTTCTCCTTTCCAGCACCTTGCGTGAAGAGAGGCACTAAATGGAGCCGATGCCGCGGCGACCGGAGAGGTGCCGGTGGAGACCACGTGACCAGCAGTGAACGATATGGCGTGTAGCTGTTCGATGCTGAGCCTGGATGAAATTAACTTTTCAATGTTACAGAAGTCTATAAAAACTTTCCAGTTGATAAAACTTCAGAAAAATAAACCTACAAACACCAATTCTCTCCCGAGTCAGAGAAAGGACAGGGTGAAAATACATGAAGAGAGCAACATGGTAACACCAAGGTCAGTACAAAGGGGGAGGAGGACGTGCTCCAAGCATCGGAGCTGAGATTCTTCTGTAAGCCGTGGGGAGGACTATAATACAACAAACTATTTTCCCTATAATTCAGGATGTGCATGGGGGGATGCAAAATTCATCTGCAGCCTGTGAGAAGAATGGCTCTCACGCTGGAGCGTGTAAATGCTGAGAAGCTATGATCTGGTGAAAGGCTTGGACAGAGAAAGAGAAAACCCTTGCCTCCAGAGAAAAAGTAAACTCTTCCTTTTATATTAAGACAGCGCATCCTTAAAAGACTGTACCCCATGAACTTCTTGGCCCACGAGATAGAAAGCAGTTGTGGGAAGACTGCTTTTGCTTGTTGGAGGTCTCACATTGCAGCAGGTTTTGTTTTTTTCTTTTGGGCGGGACTGCTCTCGTGAGATTTTGAACCACGCTGGAAAAAGTTCACAAAGAACTGCCTCCGGTGGGAAGGACCCCATGGCATAACAAAAGAGACTCCTCTCCCTAAATGAACTGAAAGAAGATTGACTTTTTTTAAAAGGTGACAAACTGACCAAAAAACCCCCATGTTTTGTCTCCCTGCACTGTTGATTGGGAGATTGGAAGNGGAAAAAAGATTGGAAGGGTGGAGGGGGGGCGGGGGGGAGATGTTCTAGAGGTTTATATTCATTCTCATTACCCTTGTTTAACTCTGTTAATAAATTTTTCTTTATACTTAAAGTCTTGAGCCTGTTTTGCCCCAAAGGTGTTTTCTCCTAATCCTTGTCTCACCCTATGAAGTTTTTTAAAATTGTTCTTTCCCCTTCTCTGCTCAACTATAACAGAGGAAGGTGAATAAATGATTTTTTGTGAGTGCGCTGGCTTTTGGCCAGTGTCCAACCCATGACACTGAGTCTTTGGATGGTAGAGGTAAGGTCTGCATACTGGTGATAATGTCAAGGATTATTGGTACAATGACTTAGCTACTGCCTTTTTTTCACAGAGCCCTCCGAATATAAGGAGATACTACACAGAGGAGATCTGTCAATAGCCAGGAAATGAGAGCTTATATAGCAATCACACAACTTAATTTGTTGTTACTGGAGTGCAGTAAACCACCGGAACTCTGTAGATTTCACCAACTTGTTTGGAATCAACAAGGCAGCTTGGATGGTAGATGCTACTTAAAAATGTGAACCTAGCCCTGGTATACTTGTAGAGCCATCTGGAGTTTAGAGCAGAAAACCCAAGAATTTATAGCCAGGCCCAAAGCCTATTCATGTCATGCAAACACTGCAAGTGATTCTATTAAACTTAACAGTATTATTTATGTAAGTTTAGATTTTTGTACCTGTGATATTCCTCAAATACTGTTCATGTCCAAAGAAATGCTGATAATTAAAAATGGTCAGTCACTTTACCCCAGTTCATCTGAAGGATAGACAACATTGACTCTCGTGGCATGGCAAACTGCCTTCTTTCTAGCAGCTCAATAACTGACATTTAAGATTCTGTTGTTAAAGGAATGATATAAATAATTGGCTTTTTTTTGGAGGCAAAACGTAATTTAGATGTGGTCCAAAAATTTTGCTAAATGTGAAAAACTCAAGGAAAATGAAATTTCTGTGGTACCTGCCAAAAATGCCTGGTTCATGATGCTGTGGTATCAGTGATAAAAGTCATGTAGGTTGTATTCCTGAAATCTAAAAAATACACACAAACTCAATTACTGTCACAAGCTTCTGTCAGAAACTATAGATGGAATTATAGTATTAAAGTCTTTTTTATCAATGCTGGAGTTTTTTCAATAATCCATGTACTAACACAGTCTGTGACCTCAGAGTACGAGCATTTTGCAGGAACAGTACAGGGGATTTTTGGTGCTTCTGGATGTTGTGTTGTGATTTATTTGTTCCTCTCACTTTAGTTAGAGATTAGACAACAGATGTGTTTTTCAGCTGTATGGGTTAAGACTAAACTTAAATGTGCTAGTTCTTCTCAGATGTGTTTTCTCTATTGATAAAATGAAATGTGGGTATGGCAGGTGATTTGCAAGAAATAATTTCAATGAGGTTCTCTAATTATACCGAAACTATAGGTACTGGCTTTTGAGTTACCTACCAAAACTTGGATGGAATTAATTTCCTGTTCTAGAAGTCATTGCAATCAATTTTTTTTTTCAAAGTTTTGGACCTTGAAATATTAGCACTTACATCAAAATACTAATCATGGAAACATTTTCAAGAACTGCAAGCAGATTTTTTTATTCATGTGGTTTTTTGGTTGCTCATTCTATGTAAATGACGTAAATGCTCTGACAATGTTGGTAGAATATAGAGATGATGTAGAAAGGAGCCAACTGCCTTTTAAAAGATGAATCATAGGCATTTTTTGTTTTCCATATTTTCTGAATACCAAGTATTTAGGTGTTCTGAATTGTGTTCTGTTATTCATTTTGTAGTGCACCAGCCCATTGTCTTTAATTTTGTGTTCTATTGATTGCTTTTCAGAAGATGTTTATGGCCTTTTGATAGGAAAACATATATGCTAGTAGCTAGATGTCGAACTAAAAGTTGTTTGGATTATATTCTCAGCTGTGTTGTCTGGTAGCTCCCCTGGCTCAAGTTTGATATGCACAAGCAAAAGAACCTTTAATGAAAAGGCCTGTGGATGAAGAATTCTTTGTGGCAAATCTTGTTTGCTTAATGACTGAAATAAGTAAAATATTCCTACCGTGATGTCCAGTGTAATGTCCTATAGCGATTTTGGGTGGTTTATTTCAGACTAAGGCATTGCGTGTGTATTTTGCGCAAGGCCTGATAAAATTTGCCTTTGACTGTGACTGCTGTTTGGCTATTGCTTATGGAAAACTGGTACTATTTCTACAATGAGATCAATTACATTAATTTAGATTCTTGCAGTAAGTGTTTAATGAATTCTTGCTGGGGAGTAATAAATATAGGTGAGGTAGCGGAGAAGCGTATTTTTGTATGTTGTAAGTTAAATTCCTTCCCTTGTTAAGATTTTACATAGTTGATTTAGCTGAAAAACTTCAGTATTCACTTTGAGATTGAGCACAACAAAGCCTTGATTACCCACTTGAGTTAGGCAGAGTGCTTTGTTAGCTGAAACATGCTCTGGTATTTGTTATTCAGCATTGTTTTTTTCATTATACAAATGTTTGATGCTCCCATTGACAGATTTGGGGATTGGCTATGTTGGAATTTTTTTCTGCCAGTTGGTGAAGCCTTTCACACAGAGCAACATCCACAAGGTGGTGCCTTTTCATCACCCAAAAGGGAGCAGAACTTCTCTTTGACAAAGTTGTGTTGGCTTTCAGCCTGTTGCCTGGCAGAAATGGGAAGTTCAGATACTGAGGTGAGTGTATTCTTTTCTCCCTGAATGTAGAGTGTACCCTATCATTCTCTGTTCTTTCCAGCCTTTGTGATTGCAAACTGACTGTGGAGCCCAGAAGTTCAGAGAAGAGAAAGGTAATGGCTTGGAAATCAAAATTGAGCTATGTTGGCTGACTCTCTTCCTGAAATACTGAAGTTGTACAGATCAGGGAGGATATATGCTGCCAGAGTAAAATCACACCTAGAATTGCAACAATTTTTCTGTCAGGCTCAGGTCACCTTGTAACTATGCAAGAGCCTGAAAATGGAAGAATGTGCAGTGCTTTAGGCAAGTGCTCTGCAGTTTGGGGAGTGGGCAAAGGGGAACTGGCATAGCCTTGGCCATTCTTTTGTAGTTGCATCATAGTTTATCTTTGTAAGGTGAATCCAGTTGAAGATGAGGCAGCTGGAGTATGTTCTCAACTATTGCCCTCTATTGCAGAGTAAGACTTGAGAACATAAGTATTATAAAGAAAGAGTTTTTCACATGACCTATATGTAATTCCCAGCTGTGAACCCTCTGGCAATGAGCATGAAATCCAAAACACAGCTGATAGGGAAAAGGGCTGTTGTCAGCTCAGACTGAACACTTGAGTATTCATAGCATGGTGCTTTGGCAAACAGACATTGGAGTACATCAGAGTAATTTGGTTTTGAGATCTGTGCAGGGTCCTCCTCCTAGCTGTGTGTGCTTCCAGTTACAGTGGTAATCAGGGCTGAAGGAGATCCAGGTGTGCACCATATTGTACTTCTTTTCCTGCAGAACAGCAAGCCTTCAACCCCCTCCCCGCAGCCACTCCCTTTGTACCCCTCTGCCAAATTTCCTGCTGTAAATTGGTCTTATGTTTGTCTTTATGTACCTTGTGACCCCTTCAGAATATTTGTGGTATTTTAAACCCTGAATTGTGTGCATAACACAGTGTTTAGTTTGGAAGCAAAGTTTAATCACACATGCTGATTGTCGTGTTTATTTTGGAACCAATAAGTAGGAGGCAACCTTTCATATTTTATTAGTCTGGATGAATTTTCCCTGTTACTTGATAACCGTGTATATGTTTGAACTTTAACAAAGTTGATATTTAAAGGAATGCTGGAACACAGATGGCATTTGAATGCAGCCTCTCATCCATTCTAGGGCTGGATTCCACTGGACACCTAAACTTGGGTGTTTGTGGTTCACTGTGGTGATAGTGATAGAGTGGCTATTTTGTTTCTCAAGGATTGTGTATCGTTTCTCTCTATGTGCCAGTGAAACTGGAGAGGGAGCTCTTCTGGAAAGAGCAACATTGGAGGAAAGTCTTTTTATAATTGTTTCTTCCATCTACTACAAATGAAGGGAGCTGTATTTGCGGAAGGAGGTTATAGCTCTGAAGCCCTGACCTTGTTTTGTTTGCTTCCCACACGTCTACATTTACAGCAGAATAAGCAAGTATAAGATCAGAAGTTGCTACTCCTCCCAACCTGCCATCTACCCCTAACATCCCAGCAAAACTGCTCCCATGGTCTGCAGTTGATAATACACGTGGGGTTAATTCTAGCCCCAAATCTTAACTTTCTTTGCATGCTGAGGGGCTTGGGGCGAAAAAGGAGCGAGTTTCCATGAGCCCTCTTTAATTAGAATGTAATGAAAAAGGATGTAACTGAAAGCTGAGAGGAATCCACCAGCAAACTTTAATGTAGCATTGCAAGGACTCCTGCCTTGAGTATTTTGACTGCTGAAGCAAAGCAATTTTGATGCAAAGTTCTGTACATCATGAAATAGCAGACATCGTATGAGCTAGTTAAGCTATGTGTTGTGTGAATAGCTGCAAGTTGTTTTTTTCCTGTAATATTTCACTTGTTTTTCTTCTATAAGAAGCTTTCTTTCAAGAGAAGTGTTGGAATTCTCCCCTAATAAAGCTGTACACTTAAAAGAAAAGATTTGATAATCCAGGGATTTTTGAGATACTGTGTGTTTTCTCTTTAAAGCCCTTGTGTAGCAAAATGCAGTGTTGTTTTCATGACAGTTATCTGGGGACTCTGGGCAAATGCTGTTTCTCTGGTGTTTCCTGTAGGTTTTTTCTCCCCCCATATCTGAGTTTCTTGATCTTGTGAAAGAAAACAGGAAGTTTTAAGAGCATAATCAAGATGAGAGGAAAACCAGGCTAATTCTTTATTGTGGTTTTTTTCTTTGTTCTGTTTTTAGTTTAATTGAAAATACGAAGATCTACTTTAGACCATTATATTAACTTGAATTTCATACCTCAAAGGTGACTGTCTAGTCTTCTGAGCATAGTGAGTATGTTAATCTGCATGAAGACAATGCTTGAAGATAAGGTATCAAATTTGGCATAAAATTGATGAGTTATTTTTGTATGATGTTTTTGGCGCTGTGTTCCATTTCACTTGAGTGCAGACACAGTAGATGGCACTTGAGTCACTAATTTTATGATGTAGGAAAGAAAGCCAAACTCAGTTACCGAGTTAGCTGTTTGTAGCAATAGGCACATTTTATTGAAAGAGCAGCTTCAAAGATTTGCTGTCAGTTAAATAGTCTTAGGAAAAAAGGAAAACATGCACAAATTCTTTTTCAGTACAAGTAGGCCATCTCCAAGTCCTTGCGTTTGTTGAAGTTTTGTAAACAGAACTGGACAGGACATGATGAATCTGAATCATAAATATATAGTGCCTGGTTCCCTTCAAACATGTTGCCAGTGTTTAGTTTTGTAATCTGTTGTTTACAGCTTATTCTCTAATAGAAGTTCTTTATTTATTTTCTTCTAGTCTGTCTTACTCCCGCAGAACATTTGTGATGTGACCTCTGATAGCAGGTGAAAGATAAAAATCTACCAATAAAGTGGATGTCTAACAATATTGTCTTGTGATCAGACAATATTGTCTTATACTTAGTTTGAGTACCACATTCCTTACTGTGGCTAACTTTGGTAACTAAGGCTAAGAGTATGCTGGTAGTTTTGCAATCAAAATGTAAACGTTTGATTTAGGGTATTCCACACCTTATGCTGTGTTTGGTGATGTTCCCTTAGACAGTACTTTTTGGTCACTTGTTGGTTCTCAACGTTTTCAGTACTAGCATTAGGTAATGAACTGACAGTCCTCGTAATTGGAGCAGCAGTAGGGACTTCTCCAATAATATCCTGTCACTATGATTCAGCACTAAGGTTTATTGCTGAGTTAAGAAGGTTTAATCAGACTTAGTACATGTTTCATTCTTTGGCCTTTCTGCTGATGCTCTTATAATACTATGATGCTCTTATAATAATGTAATCCTCTTTAATGAGGATGCTATCAGACTTGACCAAGAAGTGAGCTTCATTTGTGTTGTCTTCCTATGTTTTTTTTATCACTCTGCCAGTTCCAGATTTTAGGGTTCATGAAGCTGTTTGAAAGCCAAAAACGGATGTTTATTTACTAGAGGAGAGAGTTCTAACTTTATATTTTATTTAACTGATGTTTTTAAAATACATAGAGATCCAGTGGTGCCTCCAAGGCTTCCAGTAGCTGCACAATGCCACGTCTCCATGAGCCCAGTGCCAAATCCCTGTCCCGTGGTGGAGCATGAGACATGTGGTGTGCAGAAGCTCTCCTCCCTTGTGATGCTCTCATGGGACCCAAGTCCTTGTGATCAAGGTTGCAGCCCATGGATGGTGTGAGGCTTGTAGCAGCCCTCTGGTGCTCTGGGCCTGTGGCTTCTTGGAGTTGGGTTGCTTGGGAATGCAGGCCAAGTGGGTAAAGCATCTCTGGTTTTACAATGGCTGAAATGTAAGTATGGGGACGCCTGACAGATTGATTTTGTCACGCTGTCCCAGATCTGTCACAGCAAGTGCCATGTGCTTACAATGGTGGAAGCAACCACAGGATGGCTGGAAACATCTTGTGTCCCATGCTACCACATGGGACACTATCCTGGGCCTTGAAAAGCAATATGGCAACACGGTACTCCAGAAAGAATTGAATCAGACAATGGACCCCAAAGCCACTTCATAGACACTTGAGCCAAAGAACACGGCATTGAGTGGGTGTAGCACACACCCTATGGTGCAGCAGCCTCTGAAAGATGGAGCGACGTAATGGCCTGTTAAAGACTACAGTAAGCAACGGGCGGTGGGGCCTTGAAGCGCTGGGATACACATTTAACCAAGGCCCCCTGGTTAGTCAACACCAGATGAGCTGCCAGTCAGGCTAGCCCTGCCCAATCAAAATTTTTATGTACTGTAGAAGCAGATAAAGCTCCTGTAATGCACGTTAAAAACATGCTGGGGAAAACAGTCTGGGTTATTCCCACCTCTGTGGGATTGCTTTTGCACAAGGACATGAGTGCACTTGGTATAGATATTTATGTATGCTTTACCAATGTTTATGTGATTTGTCACTACATTTGGAAAAAAAAAATTCTGTGTGTTGAGTAGATGTTACCTGGCACTGAGTTTGAACAGTGTGACTTTGCAAGGAGCTTACATCTTGGTTTATTTTGCCTTGAGTGTTTGCCAGTGGGTTTCATCTCTCTGTACTGCTCCTTCTGACAGGTTTTATGGATGTGCACTGGAGAGAAACATAATAACAAATAGAAAAGAGTAGGGAATTCTATTTGAGGGGGTAAATTATTTTAGCTGTCTACTAGCATGGTGTCTTCATTTCATGATTAGGACAAGTCCTCTGATGTAGCTGCATCTGTCCCTGATTCGGGATGCTCCATTAAGGTTAGAAAGTAATTAAATCCTTTTAGCAGCTAGTCATGTTTTTTTCCTTCCAATAAGCCAGCTTTTTCCTCTTTGATTGAGTCTCTCCAGCAGGAGGTGCCTTTTTACTTTGCCAGTTGGAGAAAGCCCACATCCACTTACAAAGACTATAGTGGAACTCAGAGGCATTTCATTTTAATTCCAGGCAACCATCCCTTTGCTGCTGCCTTTGGAACAGCTCAGCTGTGGAAGAAGTGAGCTAATGTGAAGTACTTAGTGAAGCCCTGAGGTTTACAGTTGAAATAATTAAGGAGAGGAATTGCACACCCTGTACTTGATTTTTGTTTTAATTAGTCTTCCTTTGATCTAGTAACTTGATTTAAATTTTAAGATTTCAATCAACAACCTGCCACAATATATTGCTGAATTCCTCTCCTTCTCAGCCTGTAGACCAATGTAGAATATGGTTTATGCTTTCTGGTTTTTATTTTGTTGGGGAAGGTTTTGGCTGTCATTCCTACTTCCTATTTTCTACTGGGAGTCTTTCCATCTCTCCCATCCTCTCTTTTCATCCATTCTCCCCTCTTCTCTTCCAATCACTTTCTTTATCCTCAAGTATCTTCACTAACTTCACATTCATTTTAGGATGTAGTTGAGAATTGTTTTAGAAATCTGCCTCAGGAGTCTTCATAGATTATCTCCTTCACTGTGAATTAGTCCCACTCTTTCCATGTGACTTCTTATTTATTGGAAGACCCATCTTTGTCGCTGTTCCCAACTGCTTCCTGCACTTCTCTGCCTTGCTGGATGAACCAGCCAATTTCAGTCCTTATTAGAAAACTCTCTTTTTTAACTTCTACCTAAGCATCTGAATTCCCCTTTCCTATGTGAATATGTTTTATGCTGTAGCTTATCATCATGTTGCTCTTGTGATTAAGCACAAGAGTTTGCAGATACATTTTTCACATTGTATCTTCAACTTGGATGTTGAAGCATGCTAGAAGATTACTGTAATTGTATTACTGTGAATATTCTTCATTTTTCTAGCAGGTTTTGATTAGTGTAGTCTGTGGTTGTTGTGCAGATCCTTTTTGATGGAAAGACAAGCTTTAGAAAGAGAATGGCAAGTTAAGTCAGAGACATGAGGCCAACCGTCATTTCTTGAAGAAAAGTCATGAAATGTTAATATTAATATAAACCAAATAAGACTAAGTGTTTGAAGTCTTATCCAAAAAATTTTCCTGCCGAAAAGCTGCTGGGCAAACATGGAAAATGGTATAGAAACCTGGTTCTAGCTGCTTTAGAAAAATAAAACTTTATATTGACATTACCAAGATTTGAACTTTGCTTCTAGAAGCTGGATATTTTAGAATTCATCTAAGCTTTGTTACTATTAAGCTTTTGTTGTCTTTGAGTGGATATGTGCCCTTTTATATTTTATAAACAAGGACAAAACTTTTGGAGCTTCTGATACAGTTCAGTGCACAAAAATGCTAGTGCATACATGCTGTACTTGTGATCTCTATTTGGCAACCAATCAATATTTTCTTTTTTCCTTCAAGTGAAGGAGACTGTGCTTCTGATTTTTCCATGATAATTTGCCTGATCAATGATACAGCTATCTATTTTTTAAATTTCTACTACGATATGTGTATTCCTGCTAGCTTTGAAATTTTGCCTGCTTTTTGTTTCCTGTTTTGTTCCTGTTCTTGAGAATCCCCAATGCAGCTGCCTTGTGGCCAGTGGAATTGCTAATAGATGGATGGAAGGAGACCTCATTTAGCACTTTGCCTTATTGGTGAATTTTAGCTAACTGCTGTTTATTTTACTAGCAGCATTACAAAAATACCTTTTGTGGGTTTCTTTAGTTTAGTTACCTAGTTGCATCCATTGCATTTTGCACTAATGAAATAGACAGGAGTTGTGTAGGATTTCTTCTCAGATGTAGTGGAATCTAGCTTTCATAATTCTATATTTACTCTCTGATATTATACATCTTAGTTTTGGTAATTACAATGAAAAGCCTAACCAGTTCAAGTCTTAGGTGATTCCATGGTGTAACAGAATATGTTGAAATATATCAGGTAAATTTTTCTCCTTTAAACAATGAAACTGCAAGTCTTTATAGTCTTTAATCAAGCAAACAGAACCTAAGGAATAAGTGGAGACAACTGAATATTCAGTATTTTTTAAAATATGAGTATGCACCTTAAATAGTATAACCTTTATATGCTCCTTGTCTTTGTTTCAGGTGGTGGTAACTTCTTTTGAGAGATATTTTTTCTTATCGTAGTTAGGACAGTTTGCCGTAAAGCTGATCTTTCTTGAGATTTTGAAGAGCAGCAATGGAATTGGTGATAACTACCAAGAATACTGTCTTGGCTTTTTTTAGATTCTATACCCTACTGTATTTTTCACAAATGCTAGGCCACATTAGATATTCCATTAAACTGTTGTGATGTAACATATGCATTTATTCCAGCAGTTCTGATTACTCCTAACTGTTTAAAGTGGGGTTTGTCATTCATGTTGAAGCTATTCTTGTATTAATGGCTCCCAAAAGCTGACACTGAGATGTAATTCTTGAATGTGGTTCCAAATCAAATAAAATCATATTTGAAAAGTTCCAAGATAAGTGTAAAATTGTATCTTTACACATCTTGCATATGGAAATAACTGTTTATCATAGAATGTTTTACACTGTTTGCTTGCTAAAGGAATCTCATAATCTCTACCTAGGAATACAAGTGATGCTTTGCTGTTGACTTTAAAGAATTTTAGTCCTGCAAGTTGTAGGATGGCTTGGAAGGAAGTAAATAATCTTACTGGGCTTAGGCTGTTTCAGTATCTCTGGTAATTTGAAATACAAATGACAGTGTGAGTGTTGAGTATATGGTTGTATATGAATGCCCGAGAATTGAGTGAGGTAAGGTTTAAGACAGGATGAAGAGTGGGAGTCTTCCCAGTTTTCCATGGTGCAAGAAGTTTCTACTATGCCTTGCCTTATATCTTGTCATTCAAATAAAGACTGTTTATAGGTATGCCAGCCTTTCTCACAAAACTGCATAGAAATGCATCCCCTTAGGCCAGAGATCTTTGAACACAGCACTGAGGAAGAGGATAAAGTATGCTTGGCTTGGATTCACTCTATTATGACTTGAAATCAAGAAGTCAAGATGATAGTCATATGAGCAGGTTCAGCCTTACAAAGGAAGAAGTGTTTTGTACTGTTGTCTATTCTGTCACAGTGGGAGCTTTAGAAAAAGCCTCCATCCAGAAGGTTATTCCACCAATACTCACCAATCTATTGACTCTGCTCTTGTTTCCTGCAGAGATGGGTGACTGTAACAGTGTGAGTTTGTTAGGCATAAAAACACAAAACTTTGCAGTCTATAAGATTTCTATTCACCATTTCTCTTTCGATCTTGCAGTTGGCCACAGGTTTAACCTCGGGTACTTGAAGGACCTGCAGTTTCTCTGAGTATGGTTTTGACCGTCTCACAAGCTTTCTAGAAGAAAATACTGATAGAAGAGGCTTGCATGCAGAATGTTGGGTCCTGAATAGGAGCTTCACCAAAGGCTTTTGTTTCTGGGAGAAATAAGAATGGTTAAACAATTATTTCACAAAGATAGAAATACAAAATTCCTTTTGACTGCCTGGCTTTTGTAAGATCTTTATTACATGCACAGTTCTATATGCTAAGCATTAAAAGTGAAACAAAAAAGGCTACAGCCTTGTAAATAAAGTTAATTCTATTGACACATTGAAAATAGGAAAAGCAAGAAAACACTACCACTGTTTTAGATCTGAGGAGACTGATGAAGTACTGTATTGTGAGTTACACATCATTATCTTGATTACTTGATTTTTTTTGTTTTTACAGACCTGCAGGACAATACTCTCTTGGTAATCTTTAAATAAAAGTTTGTAGTTTTGCAACTGGGTCAGTTTTGCTTTAAGTTTTGAAAAAGCAAGACTAAGGAATGGTTGCGTTGTTCTTTTCCTATGCTTTGACCAGAAATCACTTTAATGTAACCTGAAGTCTGGACTGAATTCTGAGTGATTATGGAGATTCAGCAAAAAACAGAAAATAGATGATTTTTCCAAATACAGGCAACTTTCAGATTGTTTAGATAAAGTGACTGATCTCTCCCTTGCGTGGCATATATAAAGTTCTGTTGCCTCTGTTTGGTCTATTGTGGAAAAAATTAGAAATACAAAAGAAAGTGTAAACTAATTTAAGGAATGAACTGTTTCCCCAGTAATTTGTCTATTTTTGTCCAATCTTGGAGAGCTATTAGCTTGTTTCATTAATATGCCGCAATGTAGAATTCCATGGGCAAGAATACCTCAGAAAAAAGACATGAGAATTTTTTAGTAATGTGACATAAAATTTTGAAAACTGTGTCAGCAAAACATGTTTTTGAATCATTTGAAGACAATGAGTCTCCCTTTTCTGGCTGACTGAGAACAATATCCTTATGTTATGTTTCATATGAGATCAATAGCTTTTAAAGCATTCTGTTTCGGAACCAAGGCTCAGCTTAATTTAGCTTTCATAGCTTCTCTTAGCACCATGCAAATCAAGTGTAAAGCTTGTTTAATGTAGGTCATGGCAGTGGATTTGGGGGAATGAGGAGGACATATTCAGAATTAAGATGACCAAAATCTTAAACAGCTTTAAACCCATATAAAAGGTGTAATTGTAAGATTGAGTGGATGGAAGAGAGAGCCTCTTTTGCAGGAATGTTGTGAGAGTTCATGTGAAGAAGCAGGAATTACTCAGTGTTTCCCTTTTCATGGCATAAAAGGTGTGGTGGTGTTGTGGGTTTTGGTGTGTTTTCCTGGAGGGATTGTTTTTTGCCTTGTCACTGTGCTCTTTCCCAGCCCTTGTTCTTTGCTTTTGCTCAGTCTGGCCACTCTGGAATGAATCCTGTGCCATTCAACAATGTGTTAGCTTAGGTCCTGCAATACACTTTCACTTTTGTAAGGTGGTATTTATCACTAGTGATGTTATTTTGGTGGGGAGCTAATTGTCTGTGTGATTTTTTTATAAATGGAAAGGGAGTCCTGGTTTTTTCCCTTAAGAAGTGTATAGTGTCCTTGGATGCATTTGCACTGAGTTACAACAGTAGAACTACTGTCTGTGTCAAACAGCTCATGCTTATTCCTGTTGTGCTGGCTTTATCAGGCTGGGCATGGGTACCTCAGTGTCATAAAGGAGCCACTTTTTTACTAATGCAAGATGCAGTTGAACAGGTGCTTGTCTTCACTACGTTATGAATGCTGGTAACTTGTTAAAGCTAACTGAGTAAGTGGATTTTCTCCACTCATTTGATCTTAGCTGCACATATATGGGTGAGCTTATACACATACTGTCCAGTTACAGTAGTGCAGTCAGTTCTCTAAGGTGAGATGGCAGTCAAATAGTGCACACAAAAGTATGACCAATGATTTGGCCACATGTGCCGATTGCATTAGAAATGCTGTGAGATTGTTGTCCAGTCAGGAGAGGAAAGTTAAGTTTTTAAAGTCTCATCTGAAAGATCTTCATATGGTAAACTCTACTTGCTTTCATTTGCATCCTGACACAGATTGAAACTGTGGTTCCACAGAGTCTAAGTATTTGAAACTTGAGGCAGAGAGAAGCAGATCATTCCTCTGTAGCATTTAATGGCATAACAACATTTTGCTTCTAAATCTAGTTGGATATGAGCTAGTAAATGGAGAAGGAATGAAAGACAATGGGAATGCTGTTTTGATTTTGAAGTATCATATATTCTAGTTTTGAAATGCAAACACCAGTGGGAGATTTGAGAACAATAACAAAATAGCATTTTGTTACTAATAAACATATTCCCCCTCACCCTGCCACTTTTTCATTACAAAGCAGATCTCTTAGTATTTTGTCAAGTGCCCTTAGTCTTTCATATTCAAGACAGACTGGCTGAGTGGAAGTTTTGAGAAGAATAAATAAAGGAGTGGGAAACAAAGGGGTGTGTGTATTTACTTGTCAAAGATGTGGTATTTGCAGATATTAAAGCAGAATCAGCCTAGAATTAAAACCTAAAGGAATGGATAAAATGTTGTGCTGCTATAGGTGCCGCTATTTTCCCTGTGGGCATTTGAATCTGAGTGAGGTTGTTTTTGTATAGCCAAACATGATTTATCATTTCAACATGCCCAGTGGGCTGAACCTGAAAATGTTTCATAACAAAGATAACAAGTATAAATGGTATATGGATTCTTTATTTATTTGAAGGTGAACCTCAAAGTAAACATCACTGGCTTCCTGAATGCTTAAGTGATAATTTGCTATGTTTGACTAATGGGTGTTGTGAGTTTGGGAATTTCAAACAGCAGGGTGTATTTCACAGAGAATAATACTTGAGTGAAACAGTGGTCTGTCCAGCAAGATTTCTTTTAACATAGCTTTCCTGGCCATGTAAGTTGCTAAAAGGTTGTAAGCGCTCACTGTGCAAGGAAACCAAGTCTCTTTAAAATGAGTGTTTGGGTGCTTACCATTAGTGTTTAATCTCTTAAAAATATTGTTCTGTTTGAGAGACGGCCCTCATAGATGATTGTTGTTTCTTTTTTTAAATACTAAATAATTTCAAGATTGTAGGAATAGGGGGGGAAGAACATACAAGACCAATGTGTGGCTATTAGTTTATTTAAAGATAGGATGTTCAGAAATAAAATTACTGTTGTGCTGTTGTTTAAGTATTGTGACCTGCCCTGAAGTTACAGGGCAATGTAATTTCCTTTTAGCAACAAAGCAAAATGGCAAGATTAAGGTTTTACTGTAGATGGTACCAGATCCTTTAACCATTCATTTGACTGTTGAGAATTATTCATCTTCCTTTGCTAAAATGGCACCACCTGATAACTTGACTCTAAAGCTTAGTTTGTAGTGATTGTTCTTTTAATTTAGATACTTGCTCACTCATTATCTGTTTGAGACTTTTTATTTATTACAACAAGCATATAGTCAGCTGTTATTGATATATTTTATAAGTGCTCAAGTAATGGAAGGCTATTTTTAAACTCTAAAATCTATTGTGGGTAGTCTGGTTACAAGGTATGCATCAGTCTTGAGATTATAAAGATAATAAGCTTATTGTTGACCCCTCAGCACCTTAGGTTCAAGTCTGACAGTATTGTGAGTAAGCTCCAAATGTTACTTCTTCTCTATCTGTTGTAATTATGGCTGTGAATCGTTTTTTCAAAGTGTTTCTCCCTCCTGTAAAAATCCCAAAAGCCTGTCAGCTGGAACAGCAGTATCCTAGAGAACCCTTCTGTTATGAAGGGGTCGTGGTGAGTTTTGCCAGTACAGATACCTTTCCTTGTTTTAAACTCCACGGGTTTGACGAGTGGCTGTTTCCTTTCATCCTTCTGTATGCATGTGCTGCGTATATTTTATAGAAGACATTAGGGTAGTGCTTTCCTGTCAGGGCCTAAGTAAAACTAGAATAAGGTACCCAGTGGAGAATTAGAAATGTGGATTTATTTTAGGGTTTTTTTTTTGATGTGGAAATGTTAAAGTAGACCAGGCAACTGATGAAGTAGGATGGGAATACCAGAAGAATGGTGTCAGTAACTTACCACATGCTTAGTTTGCTAGAATTTAGTTTTAAAGCAAGTTTTGCATGTCCATATGCACACACACACTTCTGCTACAGTGGAGAATTTACCAACTGCACAGGACCTGTTGGGCTTGTTTAGGACTTGAAGCAACAAAATGATTGTGGTGCTGTGCAGCACTGTTAGCCCTTGGGCACTTATTGTGTCTAGGCCGTGCCGTGTAGGGTGCGACGTGCAATACGTAACAGCAGTTGTATGGACTGTATTGAAGGAAGGGTGTTTCCTTGATTCTGAAGTTTGTCTTATTTTTGTTTGGAGTTACCATTGGCCTGGTGTGTTAGTGAAACAGGTATATCAGTGTTAACAGGAACTGTACCTTAGTCTTTGCTAGCTGGGGATAAACAGATCTGTGTAATACACACTGCCTCACTATGATGCTAAGGTTTTCCTCATGCAAAATACTGCAGACAGACAATTAGAGACAGAATCTGAACTATCTTTACAAACTATGAATTTGGCTTCTAGTTCCCACCTCAGCAAACTGTTACCATCTCATTTCATACAGATGAAGACTGCTTATCGTGTTAAATATATTTCAGAGCATTTATAGAGATGTTGGTTGGGCAGGAGCTCCCTCTGATTTTGATTTATCTGTGCTCAGTATGGATAGACATGCTAACTAAAGTAAACTGGTGAATGCCTTGGATTAAATTAGAGGGATGAAAATGAATGCAGAGTAAATGCATCCATAAACATATTTAGATAAATGAAGAATCCTGGCAGGCATCCTAGTTATAATTAAGAAGCTGAGCATCAACAGTTCTCCAATTTGTAGTCTGTTTGCAGCCTGTAGAGGAATACACAGAAGTAAAAAGTTATGTCTTTGACAAGTAGTGCTAGAGAAAATGAACACGTAGCATCAGGTCCATCTGGCAGGGAGAGACTGACTTCCCTTTCTTACCAGAATCCTGTCCTCTAAGTTCCCATCAAATGAGGAAAGTCTTTCTACTTCTGATATATTATTTGCTGTCTTTATTTCTTTATTGTGCATCAAAGTAATCTAAGATATTACTTGACTACTTTCTATTATGTTGAAAATGTGTATTCCTATAAAAGAATCTAAAATGGTACACGAAATAGAAACCAGTAGTTTTATTTCTCAGAATAATGTCATTAGCATAGTTGGAAAGTAATATAATTTGAGGAAGTACTTTATTTTCAAATGTTAATAGCAGCTCACTTACTTAGCTATACTTTTATGTAAAGTACTTATGTATTAGACGTAATAAAGGAGGAAAATACACACCTGCTGAAAAGTGTATAGGGCAGAATCTCACTTCTTAAATGCAGCAATGTTAGAGAAGCTTCTAAGTCAATCTCTTACACCAAGTCATTATCTTTTAATGGAAATTTTGAAGAATAACTACTCCTGTACAAAGTTTTGTTGTTGTTCCAAATATCTCTAAGTTCTACTTAACTATTATGTCTCTGTCATTTATTATTCAGTATTAAGAAGTTAGGAACTACTATAAGATTTATATTTGTTTGCTTCAAGTATACTTTCACTTTAACTGGCTTGCTTTCACTCACAATTCTTAAATGTTGTTTTTTCAAATTGTTTTCTTATATAAAACCTTTTCACTTTTGTCTTGAGGCTTTCAGCACCATTTGTTTGCATCTAGCTTTTGTTTTCTTGGATTTGTTTCCACAGAAGGAAAGCTAAAGTTCTGGTAGCAAATGTCTTCAGGGGACCTGAGATGCTTATGTTCTTTCAGCCTGCACTGTCAGAAATCTTTTAGTATTACTTCTTCTCACCTCTCCCTCTGCTTCACTCTGCCCCCCAGCCCCCAATTCAGTTCTGGCATCCTTCTGGACAGTTATCTTTTGTCTGTAAGACTGGTATAAGCCTCTCACCGAAAAGAGTGAGGGGGAATGTGTGTAGTGTGGATGGAGTGGAAATGGGCATGACGCCATTGGCAACCAGTCATGATATACAAAAATAAATAAAAAAATGCCTAAAATGAAAGTCTGTCTGCAGTTCTTAAGCATAACTCCTAAACTTTAAAGAAACTTCTCATAAGGAATCAATTTATAACCAACTTAATGTTGTGTATGAGAGATGAATTCTTGCTTTTCTCAAGTATTGTATTGAAAAAAAGAGCTGCATCTTGCTTGGCCTTCTGCTGCACTGTGATTTAGCATCCTCTGATTGTGGTGTGCATGAACTAGTTTGGGTGCTAATTTTTTCCATAAGTTACCAGCTTCATGTACATCGAGAGGGAGATATTTCTTAACACTCTTTGTTTTGACAGACAAGTTGCCTACCTTAATTTTGTATTTTCTGGAAAACTTGCTTTGTTTTGTTGTTTTGGTAGATCACAAGCATTTTGAATGTTCTGTTTTTATTAAATAAATACCTATAACTGGGTATCTGTAACAAAGCAGTTCCAGTTTCTTTAGTAAGAAATGTAATAAAATATATTTCTATTTGTCATGGCTGGTGCAGGAAAGTAAATACATTTGTTTTTTTGGCCTTACTAACCCATAGTACTTAAAATTAGTGGTTCCGAAGTTACCGTTGTCCGTTTTCATTGCTATAAAACCTCATACAGGCTAGAACTGTATTTTTTTTGTAGTTATTCAACCAGATTTATAGGTGATAGTGACCTGGTAAAAGAAAAATCTTACAGTCCAGTAGATGAAGCATTTAAAAGCATCTTTGTTAAAACGCCTTCATGTAAATGAAGTGTATATAGTACTAAACCCTTACAGATGTGTGCTTTTTCCATGATCACAGCGAAGTCCCCAGAGGAAATCTGGGAGCTGTATTTTATTGTCTCAGTGAGGAATATTGCCATATGAAATGATTTGTTCCAGAAATCTTCCCCCAGTGGGTTTGCAGGACTGGCTCTAAGCCTGTAGCTTAGAAAGCAGAAAGTGTCAGAGAGTATCAGAGCAGTACAGGTACTAAATAATGAGCAGTTCATTTGCTGTAATCCCTACAGTACTGCAGATTTAAACTTGTAGCCAGTTTGGCAAAACCAGAAGGATATGGGAGGTATGTCTGTATTTCCTACAGATGAGGAGTTTAGCAGACTTCATATCTTTGCAGGGTTCAACATCTCAGTATGTGTAAAAGAACAACTGCTTTAATTAACTGTTGTTTAGGAAATGAACACAGGGAAATACATTCTAATACAGAGTGCTCATAGCTTGCAGTTTTGATCAACTTTTTAAAGTTATGTAATTTTATGTTTTTGAGCTGCATATCACACTAAGCAGGGATTTTTTTTCCTAGAAAATCGCATATGCACACACACTCACAAAATATATGGCCAGGTTATGATTTCTGCTGTATTAATCAGAATCATTGAAGCTGGACATGACCCTTAATATCATTGGGTCCAACCATTAACACAGCACTGCTAAGTCCACCACTAAACCCAGTCCCTAAGCACCACAACTACATTTCTTTCAAATACCTTCAGGGATGCTGACTCAACAGGTTCTCTAAGCAGCCTCTTCCAATGCTTGATAGCTGGAAGCTTTTGGTTGTGATGTAGTCTTTAGTCCCCTTCCTTAAGCAATAAGTAGCTTTTGAATATTCTCTACTAATAAAGTGATTACTTAATTAGTGAATGCAAGGCTCCTTTGAGTTGTTTAGAATATGTATATAAAATATCATGGTATTTTCTTAGATCATCTCATAATTTCTGAGAAAAATAAGGACAGCTGTCAAAATCTTTACCAAAGAGGAAGGGCTCCAAGAAAGGAAAAATAATAAATGCTTTGTGTTTCTTGCTTGGATTATTTAATTCACTTAAACCTGAGCCGTTGAATGGACAAATGTCTGGCTTTTGTGGCCCATATGTGCCTCTCAGGTGTCACTTTCCAAAAACTACACTGCTGTCATATTAAATGCAAATTTAAAATATGTTCTGTTGCTCTTTCCATCAGAAGCTGTTTCTCTGAGGTAAATCCGTTTTGGTCCCCTCTTCACCTCTTGTTAAGGGCTTGCAGTCAAAATAATGGTCGCGGTTGTTGATCTCTAGTCTGGCTGAGTTTTAGAACTGCTCAGGTAGATGCACCTCACCTCATTGGTAAGGCATTATGATATAGGATTTGTATCCAGTGCAAAAATGCGTAAGATCACAGAACGTGGCAATAGATATTTATATGAGATGTAATTGTAAGTAATGACTTTTCCTGTTTATTTTTCTTTTAAAGTTGGAGAAGAATTAATGAGTCAATGCAAATATTTTATATTAATTCAAAATCCATATTAGTTTTTTAATCTGAACCCTAAGATTTTACACACCAAAAAAGAATCATTTACTTTCCATTGATATGGAAACTAAAAGGTGAGCAAAAATTTGGAAATAATGAGATGGGAATGCAAAAAATGTCAGTTTTTAACTGACCCCAATACCTTTGTCAGACCATGTCAGTATCATCTGATCATGTTTTGAAATTACAGTGCTATTTGTTATGCACGAGTGTGCTGACAATTTACGGGGGATTTTTGTTGGTTTGAAAATTGTGGTCATGTTCTGCCAGAGGATGTACTAATTTAAGTGCCATGCCAAATAAATAATAAAACACAATCTTTTTATCAAAAGACATCCAAACTTTTCAGACTTCCTGGTTAGTATAAACATTGATAAATCTGATAGGTTTTGTAGCTTGGGTAGCCATGGTTGTCATATTTTCTTTTAATACCGAGAATCTCAGAAATGAGGTTATTTTCAAGAATGATTTTGATCTTGAATATTTAAAAGTAAGGCAGAAATATTACCAAAAAAGAGTAGAACATGACGTCTGCCTACATTTTCAGAAAAATTCTTGGCATTTACAATTTAGACTTGAGATAGAAGATCCCTGTTCTAGAAGTTATTAAAAAGAAAGGATATCTCTTAGATAGTGATGTACTTTGTTTAAAAGATATAGAAGCAACTCTGAAAGAATTTCACTTCTAGAGATCAGTGAGGATCTAATGAGAGAAAAATGTGAGTAAATTTAACAAACAGATTAATAAAAATTGCATTTTGTAGGTGTTCCTTTACCCAACCACTATAATGAGAAAAATGTGGTTATTTTTATCTTGGTCCAAAGTTAAAACACTTCACTGGTTTCACTTATTTAAACTTAAATAAAAAGTTAGATATATTAAATATATTTGAATAGATTTGTTGGACTTCCTTGGGAAAAAAATGGTTTGATTATTTGGCAAAAATGCACCACAATAGAACTGTAAGAAAGTAACATTTGTTACGTCTAGTGCTTTGGGTTTTCAGGCAGTTAGAAAACATTTTTGATGCCTTTTTCTTTTAAATAACTGAGGAGTATTTGTTAGCTTGGGCTTGGTGCTGTGTTGTGATCAGCTTAGGGTGGTGGATAGAACAAGCCTCTGTTAAGGGCACAGCCTTATCTGCCTACAAGAGGTTATATGGACATGTACTGACTTGGTCCAATACAGCTTATTCCGTTTCATGCTAGCGGTCTGCCTGAAAGATACTCTTTGTCCTAAAATAGTGTTTCACGTTCACTGGGATTCAAGTATTACCTCACAAGTCTAAGGCTGTTTCAGGAAATGATGAGACTCTTGGATCCCCTACCATGTTGGATAATTTAACATCCAAGGAAATAGTCTGCAAGTTCTTAATCCATGAAATGGCCCTGCTTAATACATCTCCTAATTTCCCAAGAAGAAAGTGAGCACATTCTCTCAGATGTTTGGTGCCAACAAAATCATGGAATAAAATACTGTTCACAGTAAAAGCCAGGAGAAAATTTAGGGCCAAGGCTTCCCTTTAAGGAGGTCCTCTGCAATATCCACTGTGTCTTGCCCCACTGATCTTTATGGCTTTGAGAAATTAATCCACTGATAATTTATTTATATAGGTGGGATACCTGCCTGGGATCTTACTGCCTGGTAACTCATGGTTATGTTCCTGAGTCAGTGTCACTGTATGTTGTTTCCCACAGGCGTCAGTGAGTATGCTCTTCACTGCTGCCACCACAGGTAAGGTGGATGGGAAAGATCCCAGCTCTGATAGCAGACTTCCCTTTAGGCATTTTCCACCTTGAATATGTCCTTAATGATATGTTCCAGGTGTCTCAAATACAGAAATGGAATTTCTGTGAAGCAAGTCTTGTCATAAGCAAAGCTTCATTCACCTGGAGCTTCACATGTCTTTGCTGAGGGCATGTTCTGTTTTGTTTTTCTCGTAAATGGCTAAATAATTAACATCCCAATCTTGGCTTGTCACAGGTACAGTGAGTGAAGAGAAGGCTCTGGTAATCACTCAGCAGAGGCTTTTTGAACCAGGCTGCAGTGGCATGAGTGTGATTTAAGACAGCCATGTTTTACTACTGTGTTGTGTGTATCTGTTCCTTTTAAGGTGCTTTCCCCAGTACCCCCCTCCTCTGCGCACACAAAGTTCAAACACTAGCAATACCCCGAACGTCTGTAACGTGGCTGCCTGGAAGTCCTTGCATCCTCCCAAGGTTACATTATGCAATTTCTGGGGCTTCCAGAAAATACTTTCAGTTTATTTTTAAAAAATTCTTTTATGTCTAATTTCATATTAGGTCGTGGCTACCTTAGAGCTTCTCACAGGAGCATGTGTGACACGGACAATAATTTGGAGTAGAAAAAGACATGCCACCCATTGAAATGTGGTGGCAAATATCCAGACCTGAGTGTGGTCTCTCTCTTTTCTGCCTGGTTGTGTACAGTGGGTGGTGGCTGAGCAGAATGATAGAAACAGGACTTTGAAAGGTCATCTAGTTCCAACCACCCTGCCACGAGCAGGAACACGTTCCACTAGATCAAGTTGCTCAAAGCCCCATCCAGCCTGGCCTTGAACACTTCCAGGGATGGGGCATCTACGACCTACATGGGCAACCTGTTCCAGTGCTTCACCAACCTCACAGTAAATAATTTCTTCCTAATATCTAATTAGGAAACCTACTTCTTCTCCCTTGTCGTGCACATCATTTGGATATATTGGTCTGAAACCAAATCTCAGCACTCCTGTGAATAAATTGCTTGTTTGCAACTGACTTTGTGATGACTTACACTTCAGCATAGCGCCTCAGAAACCTTTGTAATTAACAGTAAGTTTACCTGATAGTACCTAATGTTACAAATGCGTGACATGGCCAGGGTCAGTGTTCAGTATGTATTGAAATACCTGTAGCTGGTTAAGTTAACACCACCTTACAGCTAAGTTCTGGCCTTCCTCCTTTGAAGGATGCAGTGCAGTGTGGTGTATTATTCCCCTCTTTTTGGCCACCTCTTGTTTTTTGTGGACTCTTTAGAGTTGTGTACTTTCATGCTCTTACATATGTTTATTTCTTGGGTTTTTTTTAATGGATGTAATCCAAGAGGGAAAAAGAACCACTGGCACCACCTAATTCCTGTGACTGGAAAGAAAAATTAAGTTCCAAAAATAGTGACTTGGGGTGAAACAACGTCTTTATGACTCTGTTTTTCCTGGACCATTGTAAGCTTGTTTCACAGCCTTAATGTTAATTAAAGGGAACTTTTTTGATATTTAAGTTGTATTTTTTTAATAAAGGGGGAGTTATGGGCGGTCTTTAAAATACTACTTTATACTCAGGAAGTAAAGTGTTTTGGCTTGTTAATTAAATACGATGTTTTGTTATTTATGTAATGAAAAGATGGCAGCTGCTATTTGTCAGATAGTCAGAAAGGACTCAGAAGAAAAATGTTCAGTCCCCAAGAAACTGGTTAATCTGTGTATATCTCACATCTTGGATACTGGCCCATTGTAATGGATCTGAAAGCCTGGAGGCACTGTCTTAGGCCAGGTCTTCATCTGTCACACTGTGTTGTGTTTCCTATTCTGAATTGCACCCATATCTTCTCCCTATATTCCAAATCTCTACAGAAGTTCAAGGATGACAGTGTTAATAGTATTGATTTGAGCAGCAATTTCTAGGTCACAGATAAGTAACACTGCCTGATGTTCTCTGAGAATAGCTTAAATCCTTGTAAAACAGGGAGTTAGAATGTGTTTTAATTTATAGACAAAGATATAATTGTTTTAGGCAAAACCATGGGTTCTTGCAGATCGATACACACATGAAGAGAAACTGAGACACACTTTTTTTTGATGTACAGCTGCTTATTTATGAGTTGTGTACCAACTTTTTTCTTGCCTGAATGCCAGCAGAATCAGACAGATAATTTCTTTGCTGATATTTCAGAGTTACTATCAGTCAGTACTTAACCCAAAAATTCTTTCTCTATCAGTTATAGACATTTTCTGGAGCTTTCTTTTCTATTAATTTCTATCTGCTGTTTTCTTCCACATGAGAACATACACATGCCTGTTTGAAACAACTATCAGCAAAGCATTTGAACTCCTTCCTAGATTCTCCTAAACCTTTAATTTTGAGCATGTTTTATAACCTTATAATTTATAAGCCTATGATTGGTTTTAGACTTTCTTTGCCTGTGTTTTTATGAAAGCTTAAACACAGACGATAATGCCAAACATGAATGACATTTGATTAATTGATTACAATGAAAATAATATTTCAGAATTGTTTTTTGTGATTGTGGGAACAGACGTGACCATGTGACTTAAGAAGTCAAAGGATTTTTTTTTAAATTTCACATTAGTGCTGTAGACTCCGACAACTAAATTTAATTTCCTCCCACCTAGATGTTACTAGACTGTTACTATAGACTGCCTTCAGAAAGCAGATCAAGGGATTCACATGTTGATATGCAAATTAAAGTAGTGTCCATGCCACTTTTCCAAAAGCAGCTGACTGCAACTGCAGTGTTTTAAAGAATACCTTAGGATGATTTGCAGGCAAAAATAAGACCTTCACCATTTTACTCAAAATGTAAATTTTGTGTGAAATAGGATTTTTGTTACCTCCAGTAGTTACAGAAATGAATAGCTTTTAAACCACTGTATGAGGAAAAAGTTAAAATTGCAACAATCCTATTATCAGGGTCCCTTTTGATATCTGTATTGTTCAGAATTTACATTCTGTTTGGGTAGTTTGCTGGGAAAGCAAGAGAAGTGTTGTAAAAAATTCTACTTAGAAAATGTAAGCAGGTTAAACTGCATAAAAATAAGACTTTTTTAAAAAATATGAATATGCAATGCTACCCAAAAATTCTCTCTGCACATGGACTTCTGTTCTATGAACTTCAGGTTCTCAAGGACCTGGTGTATAATCTTGATATTTCCATTTAGATGAACCAGCTTTGAGTCAAGCTTGGAAGCAATATGGAGAGGGCAGTAGTCTGTCTCCATATGTGAGTAATTATTCAGTGCTTTCAAAAATATGAGAAAGACTTGTTTCTTAGTTTGGTAAAAGAAGTTGAAGTCAAAATATGATACTCTTCAGACAATGATTTACCAAGATTTAACAATAAAATGTCTTTTTATGCCTTTTCTTGATGATATTCTCTAGTGAGTTGACCCAGGCCAGCAGCTACGCACCCACCAACTGCTTGCTTCCTTCCCCTGAGAGGAATGGGGGAGAGAACTGGAAGAGCAAAACCAAGAAACTTGCATGGGTTGCGATGAAGAGAGTTTAATAAGTGAAGGGAGGAGGAAAAAAAAAGTGATGTAAAGCCAGTCACTCACCACTGCACAGTCAACATCCAAGCAACAGTAAACATACTGAAGAGAGTAGATATACTGAAGCTCCAAATGACTGTACTGGGATGTTAGGAAGGATACCTCACTTTCCTGGTAGTAGTGTGTGCCAATAATGAGAGCTGAGATCAGTCGGGCTGAGATGTGGTGTTTGATGTAATTTGATACTTTATTACTATTACTGTACAGTCAAGCTTTAAATTTTATCTGTGTGGGACTTTGAAGGAAGTGTATTGGGACAGGATTCTACTGCTAAAGTTGAAGGGATGAAATGGAGAGGGATTGACTTTTAGACCATTAATTTAAAAAACAGATGTGATAGGTAGAAGGATGAATGTGTTTTGCTATTGGAGTGTTGAATCATTGCAATATTTTGGGTAAAGTTTCAGACTAGTTTCTTTGTGGCTGGTATTCATGCCGTGGAATATTTTCAGCTTTCATGAAAAGAAAAACTTGTTGATTAGCTGAAGCAAAGTTGACTTCCTGTGGGCATCTAAGTTATGTTAGTGGGCCACCTGAAGTATGTGTTTTGCTTTTGTGAAACATAACGTAGGAGTGTCAATACTTCATGTCAGTTACTGAATTAACAATCTGAGTGCATGACTTGAAGATGTGTGAGCTCTCCTTAAAAATCAAGATGATGACATTTATGTATCTACTCTTTTTTTGGTAACCTGATTTTTAATATGTATATATGAAAATACTTGCCAATTGCCAGAGACTTTGAGAGAGTAGGGTACTGTATTTTTATTAAACTGTTGTTTTGCTCTGTAAAAGAATTCACAAAGTAAAATAACACACAGTAATTTCTGCTTTGCTAAAATGTCTTATCTTGGGATCTCAAAATGCTTTATAAATGCTGATGAATAAAACCTCTTTTCACTTCTGCAAAGCACATGATGTTATTCACATATAATGTGTGGAATGGAACCCAGATGTATTAACTTACAGTCCTGTGCCATAAGCAGCAAATTATCTCCTCCCATCTGATTTTATGTGAATTGTCTCTGTTTTCCAGCTCTTCACTTTATGAGACTTTTAAGTGCACAGTGTAGTGATTTACTGTTGATCACTTTTCTAACATTTTATTCTAAATGGAACAGCCCTGCAGGTTATGAGTTGTGGAATGACAGAAAACAGGAGCTCCCCAAGTTCAAGCAGTTTTAAAGTTGAAAGAGTTACAATAAAGAAAATAATTAAATGAATGGTGTCAGAGAGGCCTGGTTTTACTGTATAGCTGTCACCAGCTCAACTCTTAACATCTTTGTATTGACAAATTTGTGCTTGTTCCCTTTAAAAAAACAAAAAGTCAAACTGAACTGTACTCTATCCTTGTTGAACTTGCAACTAACATGAAGACCTATCCTTTTTGGTTTTCTTTAATATCTCTTTTTTTCAATTGCAACATCTAATGGTGTGGTCATTGTGTGTCTGGTACCATTGTAGCATTTGTAGCATTATTTCAAAACTGCTGACTCCACAGGTTTGAATAAGCTCAGCACATCTGTGATGTCCTTTAAAGCTATAAGCAGAAGACAAATATCTGTTACTGCAAATGTTGTTACTGTGTGCTAAAGACATTTACAAAAAAGTGCTTCAGAGATTAAGGTTACTTCTGTACTCCAGGAGATCTTCTTGTGGGAAGGTCTTTTATTGGAGGTGCTGTGCTGAGTGTCTACTGGTCTCAAGTTGGGAGCGGTGCAGATGTTTTGGGAGATTCATCCTTGATCTGCAGAAAAAAACCAGATGTATCCACAGATATAATTTAATTTGATCTCTGTAGTGCCTTGCTTCTCTAATGAAATAGTTTAGCATATACAGTTCACATGATTTTAAATGGGTAGCTTGGAGGCCCTTAGCATTGGGGTTTTGGAAGAAGTGCTTCATCAAGCACCAGTCTCATTACATCCTGCTAGTGTACTCTAGAGATACCTTAGCTAGCTTAAACTGACACCAAAAAGAGAATAAGAACTTTCTTTCTCAGATACACAGGCTTGTTTCTTCTTCCAAGGAACGGATTTTGAAAGTAACCATTTTGTTAAATGAGCGTATGCAAACCTGGAGTGAAGAATTACCTCTGCAAAGCATTTGTGAAATGTAATACTGCTATAAAAAGGCCTCCTTTCTCCCCATCACTAAAAAGCAAGTGTACTTGATTCAGAACTGGGTAGAATGAGGAAAACACATGCCTTTTTTTTCTTTTTTTTCTTTTTCCCCTTCACTGCTTAATCTCTATATAACTGAATGACTACAAGTGCTGGTTGGTGAGTTTTTGTGCAGTAAGGATGAAAGAAGGGCCAGAAGGTAAGGAAGGAGCTGAAAAGCAAAACTTTTCTGTAAGGGCAACGCTGGATAAGAGAGAGGGCACTGACTAGTGAATTTGTTCTAGAAATCAGTCTAATAATTTTGAACAACTGTCTTTCTGTATCTTCAGTGTTTTCAAACTTTGTTGCTCTGAGAACAGCAGCTCCATGGTACTAAAATTAGTACGTTGTCAGGAGTTTTGTGCATCTCGAAATCTCAGTGGTTTGAATAGAAGCTGGGAAGATTAGGACTTCTACCTGAATACTCATGTGAGAATGATGAGCTTTACATTTTCATGGTGGTATCAATATGACTGCTATTGAACATTGCTATGTGTGTGCCAACATAACAGGATAATTTCAAAATAAGGGGGAGGGAGTGAGCATTTGTCTAGTAACTTGTAGTTTCTAGCAGAGAAGCCTCTATAATTTTTATTTCTCGAGAAGAGATGGAAGAAGAGAAATGTTATATCAGAGAAACTGGTAGTTTTCTGACGGAAACTATTTTGCCTTTATCTGCAGATCAGTTGATAGATCATTCTGTCTGAAGTTTCCTCACAGTTCTTTGACGTATTTAAAGATAAACTATGCTACTGATGTTGCATAAAAAATCCTCTTGATTTTTGCTGATGCCTTTTCTGAAAAAAAAAAATGCCAAAGTTACTTGGTGATGAAAATACTCTAAAAACATTGGCTGTATTTAAAGGAAGACGTTGCATTTTAAGTGGACTCTCTAACTACTTCCTTTTTTGGCACATTGATAATACAGTGTGATGGTGACAGCACTGAGGCTCTTTTGTAAATTATAAATTATGTAGCTGATTGTGTGTATGTATTGCCTGGTTCTGAGTAAACCTGCCCATCAACAATTTAAACATGGAGACTTTTCTCACCTAGACAGTGTTCATGGTCCTTATCTTCTTTGATTTGCATGGGTGACCTAAGGGCAGCAAATTCTTCACATTCCTCGACTGATCTTAACTTCCTTAATTCAGGATTCAAATTTTAATTCACAGCTTTCTGCAGTGTGCTCTAATTTGGTTGACAATCACTAACAATCTAAAACCTGTTGTTCTGTTTCTCCCCTTTGTTTTTAAAATCTCCAGTTGTTTCTTATCCAAATGTCCCTATCTCCTTGAGGATTTGTTTTGGTTGTTTCATAAGAAGACTTTAGATTTCCTTGTCTTGGGCTATGTGACTATTCAAAGCCAACAGAGGCTTCATTTTCACTGCTCTTTGGTTTGGCCTTTGGTATTTAATATCAAGGTTTGTCCCTCCTGTTATGGACTATGCCACTCAAGCATGGGCAAAACATATGAAGCTACTACTTCTGGAGATCTGAAGTTCCTGAGCTATGTTGTGTTTGTAAATTGCTGAGTTCCTGATGAGGAAAGGCTAGTATTTTTGCTAATTATAGAGATAAAGTAATCTCTTTACAGCCTTTCACTTTTTCTTTTATCCTAATAAGCATAAGACACTACAAAATCTGAACTAAAGAGGATTATGTTGTAACAATTCTGATGATGACAGCCAAGCTACAAATGCAGGTTTGGACTTAGCTCCAAGGAAGTTGTGTGTCCTTACAGAAATAAAAAGTTACCAAATTGTCGGTAAGCTTGAGTAAGATTAGGCATGGCCAAGGAGCATGTATGGCCAATGTGCAAAATTCTTAGTGGTAGGGCTTTTGAAATCTGAGTATGTCTGATGAACAACTTACTTTTGCTTTAAAATAAACAATGGACAGTAAATTTAATAATGAATGCAATGTAGAAAGCGAACAATAACCCAAAGAACACTCCTATGCACCCACCTTCTATTTAATTAGTCTGAAATGACCAAGTGGAACTAACTGGACAAATGATTCAGGCCTCAAACAAATGTACCTTCCAAAAAAGTTAAAAAAATTGTTACAGGCAAGTTTGTTTCCCTTCCTGTTTTTGAAAGATGGGGTAGAGGTTGCAAGGAATGACAAATTAAAAGAAAAGTTCAGCCACTAAAATAATCAGAAGTAACTTGCTGAAATATCAGCCTTTATGAAGATGTTTTATATACTATGACTATGCAGTGTATTCCAGTAAAATTACAGTAATTACCTCAAGTTTTGCTGAAAGTATCTGAACTGTGCTCCATCCACCAGAGGCACAATTAGCTGGCACTAAATGAGGGGAAGTATATTTCTCCTGAGATCAGGAAGCCTAAACTGCAGCTGTTGTCTATGCTGTGTATGTGAGCAAAGCTAAATAACCTCCACTGCCTTTGTGCTTACGGAGTCGTAAGTCAGAGGAAGGCAGTTTTCCTGTAACCTGCTCTTGATTGTACTTCTTTTGATGGTTAGCTTTATTACTTATGCTTTTTTTGTACCAAGTCCAGTTAAAACAATTGGACTCTGAACATGCTTCTGTCTTAAGAAATGTTCTTATAACAAGTAGCATATGGAAGCACAACCTATTAACAGCTGCAAATTTTGTTGATTAAACTAGGTGCAGACAAATTTACAAGAGAAACTGTTCTGTGAAAAATTCCAGTTCACTTACATGCAAAGGTATCCTGACTATTTTCTTACCAATTTCCATAGCTTCTTGTCAAGAATAATACAAAGTTTCTTGCAAAGTGTTAACACTGAAGGTTCTAAAAGCTAAATGTTTTAGCAATTGTTTTGAGTAGTCTTGGTAAACAAACGTGTCTATGCAGACACCAGGAGATACTCTTAGCTATTGCACACCACATTCTTTTCAAGCAAGCTTTCAGATCCTTGTGTGGCCACACCAAATTTTGTTTGCAACATCTGCTGAGATGCACTAAAAGGTAATGGAAATTACAGGACTCTATTGCCTAATTTTTTTCCTTACAGAGTTTAGTGAAATTTAGGAATTATATTTGTAACTTGTTTTGACAGGAATACCATAGAAGTCCTGACCAAGCAAGACTTTAAATTTTGAAAGTTTAAGGTATTTTATCTTACAGTCTCAAAGCACATTGCAAATAAATGTTCCCTTAAAAATCTGTTTGATATTAAAAAAAATAATATATAGCTAGGTAAGTAAAGCATGGAAAGCATAAAGTACTGCTGCAAAGATTACTTAAATGAGTCAGTGGCAGACCCAGCATTGATGAAATAGTTGGGAATGTCAGAAGATTTTGATCTCAGGTTAGCAGTGAGACCAAATGCAATATGAACTGATAGTGACATATGCAATGTTTAAAACAAGACCAACTTTTTCACTTTTGCATAAGTGTCTGTAATCATCTGTCATTATTTGGTTTTGGTTAAAATACAAATACATAAAACTTTCTTGGATTGCTGTAGAAGCTTTACTCTGCTTTAATGTCCTGAAGTGTGTTTGCAATGCTCATAAGTGAGTAAAACCAACTGTGGTAATTGCTGCTTTGAACTCATCAATCAGCCTGCAGGAGGAATTTCTGTTGAAGTGCAGTGGTACAAATGGAAACAAAAATTTTTATAGATTGAAGTTTCTAATTCTTAAGTTGGAATTATATACATAGAAGCTTAAAAAATGTCATACTGTCAAGAATTTACTGAAGTATGTGATCCTAAATCAGTAACTGTGTCCATACATATAAGGAACAAGCCTATGGTGGAGACAAGGTAATAAAATTTAGAGTTAAATGTCAAACAAATGTAGTTCTTACATAAATATTCTTTCTTGTGAATTATAGATGGAATTTTTGTTATTCGGTGTGTATTACATGAAGTGTGCTTTACAAGGAACACGTTATTTCTTTTTCTTCTTTGTTTTTGTCTCATATATTTCAGTAGAGATTATATATTTACACACATACACATATTTTCCTTATTTTCCAAGACAGATACTTTAGATTGCAAAAGGGTGATTTTTTTGATTGATTGATTGATTGTTTATTTTTAAGTGGAGAATAATCCAACTGTTGCAAACTGTATTTGTTGAATAACAGATTTTTAAAGGAGAAAAATTAAATATTAGAGAGCACTGTAGATAAACTATCAGAAGAGCTTCCAGACTTAAAGAGGTATTCGGCTGCTGGTTAAGAAATACTGAGTTTTTCAACTGAAAGTCAGCTATTTGTATCTAGACCATGAGCTCAAGTGAATCAGAATAATGGATCAATATTAGTCATCTTGCTATAACCCATGTGAAAACAAATATAGAACTCTGTTTAAAAATATCAAGACATTATTGAGGGCAGTAGGACTGAAAGTCAAAAATTAGAGAATTGAGGATTAAATTTTTCTATGCAGTCAAAATTTTCTCTTCTGGTATTATGAGAAAATCTAATCTCACTTTGTATTTTATGTGATATGTCTGCCTCAGTCTGTTCAGAGAATGTCTGTTTGCAGCAAAGGAAACTACAGATCATTGCATCACTGGTGTTGCAAAAGTTGATTTTTCTAAAGTGGATAAGACCTAATCAAGACAGCTGAATTCTTTCTTAGAGAATCAGATATGCCTTTGGTAATATAAACATATATAAGTATGCTTATGGATGACTAAACCATTCTGAGCAGGCCTTTCATGGCTGAACATTAATTGTACATCTCATTTTGTGGGTGCTTGGTTTGTGAGATTAAAAGTGAAGTGCTCACTTCTACAGCTACATTCTGCAGAGGTTGTTCTTTTAACAAATTGCTACAGCATGCCATATTAAATGGACCAGTTGAGTCCTGAGTGCCTCGAAGCAGGCAGCCACAACTCCAGAACTCTTCACATCAGTCTGTTGTGGCTCCATTCCCTATCTATAAATGGATGGATGCATCTCTCAGGATGGAGGTATTGTGAAGGCAAAGCAGCTGTGATGGACTCAATGTAGGTTCCAGTTGCTAAAGAAAAGAGTAGTTTGGTATTCAGAACAGAACTTTGTTGGTGTGCCTTAAGTGAGGGCTTGGATGACAGGCTTCAGAAGGAAGAGAAAACAAAACGAGTAAGTTTTGGTTGAGGCCCATCCTCCATGCTTGTAATTGTTTGTAGCCTTGTTTTGGCTCGTGTGCTGGAAAGTTAAAACAGAATACATCAGGTACAATCAACTTCTATGGGACTAAAAGTGAATTATAACGGAAAGTGCTAGTTAGCAAAGGGAGCTGATAACCCCATCTGCAATATTGCCATATTGCCACTGAGATGGAATTTTCCTAAGCAGAAGCCTCGTGGCATAAAGCGATCTTGTAATTCTGGCATATTGCTCAAGTGTCAAAAAAAAGGAAAGTAAGCTTTTCCCTTTCTGAAAATTTTATACATTTTATGAACTTTGTGACAGAAGGTGGATAGAACTCCTTTTTTAGCAGCCTCCCATTGCATCAAGTGTAATGCAGTGGTATTTTCTAGTAATGGTTACTGCTAGGATTAGGTTTGTAGGTAGAGTTATCAACTTGTATTAAGCCATCTAAGGTGGACTAAGCACTGTAATGCTAGAGGCAGGACAACTTGATTTAGGTTAAAATGCCAGCTTGAATGACTGTGTCTCTGCCTCCTGCAGCACACAGGGCAAACTGTATTTAGGACTGCAGAAGAAATTAATGTGCTGCTTAACATATTTTCTGATTAATCTTGTATTTTTTCAATTCTGTGCTGTGGTGCTTGTGAAACCCGATGTCAAAGCAGATTTGATTCTCTTGTGCTTGAATCCTTAAAAGCTTTTTAAAAATGCTCATGATTTCCCAAAGCTTGTGATTCTCTTTTATTTAGGAGGTAGGGGGAGATGTCATAAGGTGAATGGAAATTGGGAACAAGAGAGAGATGGAACAATTGTTCTTGCCTCTAGAAAGAATGACTTGGAACTTTGCATGTTCCTAGGCAAGAATTTTTCCTTTTGCAGGTTAGGTCACAGGTTGTTAATTACCTCAGAGTGCAGAATAAAAAAAAATAAGAACACCCCACAATAGCTTTATTTTTAATTATCCACTGTTCACCTTGAGCTGGGGGGGAAATAATGGAGAGACTTCTCAAAAGAGCTTTTTATTTAGATTTGGATTCTGTTACTTTGTTCTGTTTTGGAACACAGAAGCTTTTAATTTTGCTAACAATTGTATGATAGGAAAGAAATTGTACAATATGAAAAAAAATCCATTTTGAGAACATCTCACCAGTCCCATATGTAACTTAAAGCTGAGACTTAGTGTACTTAAAGCAAGAATTTTGCTTCCTTCAATATGAAAATTGAAGTGCATGTCTTCTTAGAAAATATTTTTTGCAATATTATTGAAAACTTCTATAAATTACTTTTTCTCCCCCGGATGATAGTGAAATTAAAATAATGTAGGTCCTTCTTTGAAGTGAAAACAGGAAAAACTTATAAATTATGTTGCTGTCAACTCCTGAATTTGTGTACATATTTTCATTTATCCTGAACTCATCCTAACGTATCCTTCACTGCATGTATTGGTACCTGAGTTAGCCAAGGTCAAATGCAGTTGCAGCTTACTCCTATGCTTGCTTCAGGTTTGAAAAGACTATTTTGGGGAGAACTCAAGTTTTTAGCTCTAAATTGTTTTGCAGTATAAAAGGGGACACAACATGTACACATTTCAGATAATTCTGAGCCTTATATAGAACTTCACCAATCTTCCAAGTTTCTAAATAAAAATACATTCAGTGACGTGTGTGCTTCTGTCTGTGGTCACTCTTCTGGTTAGCACTGCAAATCTTATGTGCTGTGGCATGCACATGTAGTAAACATCAGAGCAATGACTTGAATCCTCTCTTCTTTCCTCATTCTTTGGAAAGCTGAGGATCCAGGACAGGAGATGTGATAGAGTATTTGTAGTGGTTTGTTATCTTGAGATGACAGTGGCATGCAGACTGTATATACACGTTTTAGTATAGAGGAGGTAGATTTGACTTTCAATGGTGATTGGTAGTCCTGTAGGGATGGATCTGATAGATCTTGTACACATTATACACATACCGGATGACTGGAAATTTGCTCTATTTGGAGATATCATCTGTCACAGAGTTGCCCTAACAGCTTGCTCTGATTTTTTCCTTTCCATGTTAGGTTGGTGCAAATAGGACAAGGACCATACAAAAGCAGCTTTCTAGGACCATCTGGAATCTGGCTATTCCCAGCTGCTGCAGGTCAGAGACTAACTGGTCTGGTGTTGGCAGGTTTAATGTAATGTAGTGGTCTAAGAGGAAATCATTGCTTTTGTTTGATCTTCCTGTACTTGTTTCACAAGCTTTCATATACCACTCACTAATCAAGAATGCAGCTAAGTGCTAAGAGAAAGGAAGTAGTCCAGCTGCTATTGCATTAATCAAAGCACACTAGGAATTTATAATCAGCTGTATAAATAGACTTCACAATAAAACCAATCAGTGTAGTGTCACAGGAAGTGGAATCATGTACCATCTGTATTCTTCTTTCCCTCTGAGTGCATAGCGTGGCGTTCTGTTGTTGGATCTATTTGATCATCAGAAGTGTGAGCTACATAGAGGGAAGTCCACCTGAGACTGCAGGTGCATGTGGTGCATCCCGAGCCTGGGATGTGCTGCCTTTTGTCCATCAATCTTAAGTACTTGCTGCAGCAGGTAATTTTGATCCTGTTGATCTAACAGTCTGTTTTTGTAGAACACTCAGCAATTCATCTACTCCTCTTTTTCTCTATTCTTCCCCAGTCTGCTTTATCACATCGGGTCACTTGTACACAGTCTTTTTGTGTGCCCTTTAATAAGTTGCACTCCTTGGCCCCTCCCTATCTCATTGTTGCAGAGAAGAAATGCCAAGCAATGGAAGAGCATTTTTTGCTCAAAATGAAGAAAAACTTAATGTTCTGTATTGCAGAGGGAAGAGGGAAAATTTGCATATTTTTCCTCTTTGTGCACCTATGTTGTGTTTCTATATTGTCTGTCTTAACTGATTCTGAAATTACCAGGCCACCGAAGCGAGCTCTAGTTACTTTGGTTACTGCATTCTAATTATTGCATTTGTTATCTTTTTAGGTTGTCAGGGTGTAATAGGGTTGGGTAGGACAAGATATGTGGGTCTTTTATTTTGATCTTCTTGCTGTGTTAGGCTATCAGGGAAGTAAAAGATTTTAATTTTCCAAACTAGAAGAGGTTGAAATGTGTGCTAGTCCTGTGACAGAAGGCCCTTCTATTTGTGACTGACTTGTTAATAAAATTAAGGTTTGGAATTTTGCTGGCTAGGAAAACATCATTATTTTGGTGACAATACTTAAGCTTGAGTTTGGGTTTTTGTTTTTTGGTTTGGTTTTTTTGAGGGGGGTTGTTTGGCTTTATGGTTGCTGGTTTTTTGCTTCTAGCTGTCTCTTTCTGTCCTGAGGCATTTTTTTCAGATACCTTCTCAAGATTCTACAACTAATTCCTAAACTGTGTCTATTTCTTAACATCTATCTTTTATAATCTGGAATATGAATGAGGAGATATTACTTACTATCATGTGCATTTTGCTCTGCAGTGGAATCTTTACCAAAGTTCACAGCTTTTAGTTTTTTCTGTTTGAAACTAAACTATGGTCTTAATAGCATGTTAATAATTTCAAATACCATTCTTGACTTCTTTTCACTATTACTTTTCATCTTGCTCTTAATCCTGCTTGTGCTCATGGAGCTATTGTAATTTGATAATAAATAAGATAGTATTATTTCTTCTGAACAGTTGTGCTTTTTAAACCAACCAACCAATCTCATTTTTAGGAATCTGAATCATACAACTGTACTCTGTGTCATCCACCAAAATCTGTAGGGTTTTGAATTCACTAGATATACTTCTTGATAGAGCTGCTTGTTTCCTTGGGGACAGTGTTCAGGGCTGTGCTCTGGGCCTTGATGGTGTTTATGGTCTCTTTGTGCTTTGAAGTTACACTCACAGAGAAAATTAAGAAAAAACATTTGTGTATTTCAAGCCTCATTTTACAGTATTGTATTTTCTACTTAGGTGTCTTTTTTCCAGCCAGTCAAATTGCTCTTCTAAGAAACATTTCAGATTTCAACTCAGTCTCATAACTTCGTATCTAAACAGCTTTTGATTTCTTCATTTGAAGCCTTAGACAACACATTGTTTTGTTTTCTGGGCGAATGTTAACACTCTGCATGTTAGTAAAGCTTCAGATCTTTCAACTTCTATTCTCCATACCCCTCGTCAGTCTTCATAAGTTTGCTCTGTGGTAGAGTTTTTCACTTGCAGAATTGGCTTGCAGTTTGTAGAGAGACTTCTAAAAGAAGGTAAAGCAGAGATTTTTGAAAGACTGCTACTGAGCCTCCATATGTATTTGGATTTGCTCAGTTCTTGCGAGTGATCTAGACTAATTTGGGTGGGCTTCAAAGGGACTATCATGTTGCAGTCACCGCGTCTCTGTCTTCAAGAAACAACTCTTTCATAGCTATATCTGAAAAAAGGCAGTGAATCAGTTGGTGTCCACTTGTGTAGCCTTCTTGTGACAAGGATTATAGTATGTGTAAAGTGAAGGCTAAAGTTTTTGGTTTTTTTATAACAAAAGCTTTTCTTTGGCAATTTCTATAGCTCACTCTCAAAATCAGTTAGCTTTGAGGTTTTTTGATCTCATCTTTGTCATTCCATGCTATGTATTTTTCTTCTACTTTATTTTCTTTTAGTTCTATTTTTCACTTAGATATATGCTTATTTTTTATTTGCTCATAGGCCATTCATAAATACTTAATACTCTGTGAATTGTGAGGTGTATGCATGAAAAGGGTTTATTCTTTCTCATTTTAAAATGAAATATGTATATAATAATATGTAATTCTGCTTTTTGTTATGTAAATGTGAAATACTTTGGTTTTTTATGGTGTCCTGTATCTTCGCTTGAGTTCTTGGATGCTTTCTATATTTATATTGGGTGCACCTTGGTGGGGTTTTTTTTGTCTCTGGTTTTTAAACTTTACCTCTTCATTCCTTCTATGTTTATTCTTTCCATGTTTATTTTACTTAACTATGCTGGTATTCAGTGTTTGCTCTCCTCTCAGAGCTTTTTGTGTTTGCATTTACCTGTGCCCTGCCAGTGCATTGCTGAATATTTATCCACGTATCTTTTTCTTAGTATTCAAGTTAGTAGTATAATCAGATTCACTGGCATCTGATTCATAACTAGAATGTACTTCTAGGAATTTAATATAGCCAAGTTTTTATTTTTTAATTCAAAGTTCTCCTCTTTTTACCCCAGTAACATGTACTTGCATTGGGTTTATGCACCACCTGGCACTAACTGCAGGGCAAATTTTCTATTTGCTCTGGTTTTCCTTGTTTCTGTGCAACCTACTTAAAGTTTAAATTGTCTGTGTTTGTGATCATTTAAGCTGTCCTAAAATTAGTGTCAGTAATCATGCAAAATTATGCAAAATGCAGTGCTGACTTTTTTATAATCTGTAAATCAGGCTGTGGTCTTGTTTTTTCTCTTCAGCAAGTTCTAGCTGTTTTCAAAGTCACAAGAAAGTATAAATCTGCTGTTAAAGTTGGATCTCTTAATGCTACAAACTGCTTCACAGCATGTGGGTCTCTCAAGTTTATACCTCACAAGTTCTATCAAGAAAGCCGGTTACAGTCAGCAATAGTTGACAGTCTCGTTGGTAGCTTCTGGAGATCAGAAAATAAGTAAAAATATATTTCACTATGTGGTCTGAACACTTTTGTTTCTTTCACTATGTAAAGATGGTTCTCTTGGGCAAGGTGGAGGCAGGGAGAGTGGGATTTGGTAGCTTTAATTAAAATTGCCTCCATTGCATCAAATTGTTTGTACAAATTGATCTCCAGGAATGTCAGACAACTGAATTGTCTCTTACTAAACAAAAAATGTCCAACTAAAATCCTTGTGTGATGTTTTTAATGTAATCCTAGCTCTGAATCTGACATATAATGGTGATAAAAGTGTAGTATAAACAAACACAAAAATACTTAAGAAACTCATGGGAGAAACATAATGCAAATCTTCCTTGGGTCACATTTTTCTGTATTTAATTAAATTTAGTGATTTTTTTTTTTTAATAAATAATGCAAACCACAGTTGTAAAAGAAGGAGAGCAGATTCCATTTCCATCTTTTTGAATAGGCAATCATTCTTAACATTATAAAAAATACGCTGTAGAAGTTCTGACTCCTTGTAACGTTGTTGTCACAGTCAGTCACCACTAACGCAACATCATGGACCGTGTCCCTAACGGTGGTTTACAGTGCAAAATCGTGTTCCTGCAAGAGGGCAGTGGAATGGCTGAGAGCTTGAAGGCTGCTGTGCGCTGCTGGTGCTCAGAACTGCCCAAAACTAACGGGAGTGAGCTGTACGCTGGAACCAGAGAGACCTTATTTGCCTTATGCTCCTGCCTACCCACTTGGTCCCTATCACCCTGACTCAGAATTAGGGTGGGAATGTTCATAGCTGAATGTGGGAATATCTTTTCTCCGTACTTTTGCACATGGAAAGGAAGACCTGACCTTAAAGTATCTACAGGTAGACATTTTTGTTAGATTTGTTCCTACATATTCATGAAAACATTGTGAAAATTCTTACATCAGGTCTCATTTTTTCAGAAAACCATAGCCTATTTGCATGATGCAGTTTCATATAACTGGCTAGAAAGATACCTATAGACCATGTTTCTGAAGTATATTTGTCTTTTTCAAAGAACATTCTGGATTTTAAATATGAAAAATCACCTCTGATTTTAGGTACTTCAGTTTTGAGTTGCTGCTTAAGCAAACAAGCATAGATTATATTGAGCATCATCAATTGCTTTTGCCCATTAGGTTACCTCCATGATTGTGTTACTGCCTCATCTTGTTTTCCCTACTTTTCTGGTTTTTCTTCTCTTCCATCTCTACTGCTTTTTTTTTTTTAATCCTTTAACATTACCTTGTCTGATGGAAACAGTTTTCCATTTTGAAATGCTTGTGAATGTGCTGTATACCTTTTAAAAGCACCTAATTTGTAAGTGTCAAAAGTATGTTTTGGTTTTCAAATAGAACAGCTGAAAGCTAGGCTGACACAATCAACCATCTTGACACCTCCCTTGGATAACAGCTTAGTTTGCACAACTTGCATTAGTCTATGGTTGATTGTTTCTTTTTTTTTCCAAAATAATTAGAAGTCAGTAGTATGTAGGCATTAGAGTCTTCTCTTCCGCTCCTTTTATATTACTCTCTTTTATTCCTGTGGCTGAAACAACCTGCTGTGCTGAGTATAAAAAAGTAAATTGGTGTGGCAAAGTAAAAGATACTGTAGAACTCATGCATACTGTAATATTCTTAAATCTGATAAATATATTAATGTGTATTTATGCAAAATAAATTATATGTCATGTTCAAAGTTACCTGGACATGTTTTTGTTGTTTGAACCCATGTCTAGTGAATTACACAGTAGGGTAAAAATGGTAGCAGTGAGTTAAATTTTATTGAGTTTGGCTTCTTTGGTACTCTCTTTCATTAATGTACATAAGCAGATGATAGTGTTTATAGGTCAGTGTTCCATAAAACCTTAAAGGCATTTTAAGAAGAATGAGAGTCATTCAAATTCCAGTTTAATTTCTTTTATTGTCTACGGTTGCATACATGTGCTCATGGAGATTTGCTCTAACATACCTATTTTCATGAGAGCACTGCTCTACTTTTATGAATTCAGTAAACGTTTTAATAAGCATGACTTTGTTCTGCTCTTGGGGAAACTCAGACTTATCAGTGTGGTTTTATTGAGGAAGGTGAGCAAAGGTCCTGTGGGTGTGCCAAGTCAGCAGTCTGTGCATGTTGGGGCCAAGAAATGCGTTGAGGAGACTGCAAGTTTAGCAAGTCAGAACATTTTCACTATTTCCATATTTATCAAACATGTCAAGGAATGTGATCACAAAGCCTTCCAAGGGATTAGCTGCTCTAGTATTTTGATTGTTTTAAATTTTTTTAAAACTGTGACAAAAGCGAAGTTTGCGAAGTGCAGCAGTGCTTTTGTATCTATGAATGTAAAGAATGCCTGGCTGAGCTTTGAGATCTGTTCTGAATGGCAGGCAGAGTTCTCTGGATGTGTATTCACACCCTGCAGCTGATGAGGACTTAGGCTTTTCGAGATGTGTAGCCTTTTGGCACATCTCCCATAACCAAAAGCCTGGAATGAATTTTCTGTAGAGTCTGTAAATATTCCTCTGTAGATCAACTCATTATTAATCCTTGCAAGCACACACGGGCTCTGAGCAGTGAATTCAGTCTCTTTAGGCTTGCAAGTGTTATCAAAGCATTTTGAATACATTGGCTTAGCAATGAGCACAAGATTTGGAAAACTGGAGCAGACACATTCTCTTCCTATCAGTACTGAGCTAACCAGAAAAAGAGAACAAGACATGAAAGAACCCAACCACATAGGAGAGACACCTGTAGACAGAGGTCTGTCTGCAAAATGGGTTTGATTTCATGACTAGCTTGCTGAAACCTGACTCTAGGAATTATTCAGCAGATTGATCTATCCCATTAAGTGGTGCTGTGTACTTTTTTTGTATTAACAGAACGATGGTAAGTGAATTGAAAATTGTATTTCAGCTGTCTGAGGGTGAAAATTATAGGTAAGCACTGGAATGGGTGGGCAAGTGTTTGCTATTTTTGATTTTTTTTTTTGATTTCCAAGAGTTACATTCCCCAAACTTCATCGTTTATTCCCGTAGCCAAAGATAACGGATCACATGCATGTATGTGCATGTGCTCGTGAATAGGCATGCAAAATTAACTTTGAACTTCTGGCCGGTTTCAGCCAGATTTGTCAGAAGATTTGAAAAAAAAAGTTCCTACAAATATGGTGAAAGTGGATAAACAGCATAAAAGCGTGAAGAAAAACTGTATGTGCTTGTAACCATGAGGGAACATTCAACAGGTCCTCAAAACTCTTAACCTATTGCAAATTAATGAGAAAAATAGTCTGAATGTAGTAATAGCATGTTCTGGCTCTAAAACCTTTGGAAAAACAGTTCCAAGTTCCGTTTGAAGATCTGATTTTATGCTTCAGAAAAAAAACCTGTGGAATAACTGGAGCCTTTGTAATTAATGTAGGAACACTGATCAAATATAGAAAGAGTCCTTTTGATTTAGTGTATATAGAAAATGATTGCATCTTGTTTTTATTCACAGTGGTTAAAAACTCAGTCATGTTTTTTACCATAGGCTTATTGTGATGAAATATTTAACTTTTTTTTTCTTGTCATCTTTTTCTTGTTATTTTGACATTTTGAAAGGTGGGGTTTTTTCTTCAAACACTTGCATTTATACATTTATGTGTTCCAGCTGGTAGTTCATGGGCTAAATCCATGAGAAACTTTGTGTCCTGCTGTCTTTTTCTTGAGGCGGAAAGGACCACATGTGAAGGCTATACTTGGAACCCTGCTGATTCCTGCAGCCTGAGTCACCTGAATGTCAGTGCATGAGAATAAGGTGGAGGTGGACCTTCTGGTTGTGCATTTGGCTTTGCTCTTTCAGCTGCTTGCTTTGCTTCAAGGCTGGGCGAGCTTAACTAGAGAAAGAAGTATTTTGTGCTTAAATCTTCGTCTAGAAAGTTGAATAAAACATGTGTGAACATTGAGTGTTAAAATACTGTTTGGAAGCTTGGTAAAAACCAGCGTTTTTTACTTTTTTTAAAAATAAGTTTTAAAAGAGAAGACGTTTGGTCAAATTGGCCATCATTCGGACTATTAATGAAATCATCAAATATAATTTAATATTTATTAATATCCAGAAGGTGCTAATGTAACTTTCCAAATTAAGGTAGGAAGGATAATTTAAGCATGTTATAGATTGCTCTAGCCTAGCACGTCTGCCAATAGCATTGATTTGTAAAAGAAAAAAACAGCTCTTATACAGTGAAATCTGCCTGCACTGGTGAACTATTTTAGCATCTACAGAGCCCAACCTGTAGCTATATATGGTTGTTGCTGAGACATCTCTAGTATATACAGGGCATGAGGATGAAAGAAATATTTGCTGCTAAAGCCTGCTAGAGAAGTGAAAATACCAATAATGCTATTTCTCTCTTACCTAGCATGTTTTGAATCTGAACAATTCAAAGCACTTTAATGTCACTTAATTAAGCTTTAAAGTGTACCTCTATTATAGATTGATTATATTCCCTTGTTTACAGATGGGAGAAGTATGACTCAGTCCAGTATAAAACATTGCAAGGTGAGCTCTTGAGAATAGCCAGAAATAAAGTGCCTGTTTTCTCCTTTAGACTTAGATCCAGCAAATGCTTCTGCAGGCGTTTAAATTTCTGCACTGTTCACATGTTTAATCCTAAATACCTGAATGAATACTGGTAGGAGTGGGAACAATTAGGAATCTTGCATATTTCAATCTGGGAAATGGAAAATCTCAAACATATTTGAGGCTGGTCTTGGGCTTTGCAGTCTAAAATATATGAATAAATAAATCTGCCTAGAGTAGTGACTTTTAAATGTCCTTTCATCAGCCAGAGGAAAGTACTGTATTTTGTTGCAGCTCTGAGAGTTGGAGACTAGACATGGTGTCTCGATAAGTGTTCTTGTGCATTAATTTTATAAGCATAATATAAATGTTCTAAAAATACTGAAGGATATTTGGAAACTGCAGAGTACCATGAGGCTGATTTCTCAAACTGCATCACTGCTTATTTTAATACAGCTCCTCCAGTCAATTTAATTTCTGCCATGTGTTTACCTTGCCCCAGTAGCCTTACCATACATTTTGAGACAGCTGAGAAGCACAAGCAGTGTGCTTTGCTGGGGCTGTGCATAGGTGTCTTTCAGCCCTTCCTGGGTCATTGCTGAGCTGCTGCCTGGTGTCTTTGAGAGCCATAGGAAGGCTGTTGGAACAAGCTTCTGTTTGCTTTGTGAGTTTGTTTTAGCATCTGGCTTTGCCATTCTGTGTTGCAGTGTGGAAATGCGATTGTGAAAAAAGGGGCTGCTGATATTGCAAAATGTTTTGGTGGCACTAATACCCAGAGACAGGGCAGCTTGAAATCACAATGGAGGAACAAAGCTGTTGAAAAATCATTTGAAAAATGAGGAAACGTAATCAGTCATCTTCCACCTAGTCCACTTGTCACAACAGGGTGGCTGTTTTGAACGTAGTGAGCTGTTTATATTTTAACTGTAGCTGATGTTAAATTAGTGAAATAATAACTAAAGTATAGTTTATATGTCAGTGAAGTGCTCTGCAGGGGATGTACCTTTTAAATGCCTGAATACAAATGCAGAAGCAGACACATAATTATCTTTTCACTTTTTTTTTCAGTTGCAGAGAAGTATACACTTAAAAAATAGTTACATTGTAGTATGAGAAAGCAGGAAAAACTTTTGAAAATTATTTTAAAGTTTGCAAAATTATATGACATAATTATTTAACCATTGTCTATTTGGTGATTGTAACATAACTAGTTTATTCCCAGTTGAGCTAGTAATTAAAAGTGCAGCAAAGCAGAATACTTTTGTTTGGTATTGCAGAAGGGAAGAATGATATGTTCCTTTGTGTTTGGCCCAGGCAAAAGGGTGCTGTAGTCACAAAGGAAATAATGCAAAATCACCGGCAACCCATTTCATGATTGTTCATGTACTGTATGGACAAACTTTACTCATACATCATGCCCATCACATAGAAGCACCGTATTCTATTTTTGCCCTTTGGCTAGGATCTCAAGTGCCTGATAAGATGACAAGACGGAAGTTTTTCCTTGAAAATGCTCTTCTTTGATGGTAGGTACTGTTAAGGTAGCAGATACAAAAGCATCCAGATATTTTTGTATGTCTCTATTAGTTTGTAACCTTCAGGCATATGCTGCAGCATGAAACAGAGAGAAATAAAAGGTGCACCTATGCCTAGTAGGGTTGTGTGGCAGTAAGGGACATGGAATAACCTGATGGCCTCATTATTTCCCTGACCACTTGGGTAGCTGAGCATCGTTTAGTGTGACAGTAGAGCTGGTAGTACCTAATTGCTAGTGAGATTAAGAATGAGTTATATACTCTATTATGTACTGTGATCCTGGGTCCTGCAGGTAAGAGGCACCAAGTGTGCTCTTGTCTCCTCTGCCCAATGACTTGCACACCATTTATTCATGATTTTATTATGTAACTTGAAAGACTTCAGTATAGTCACTATTGAATGTCAGATATATTTCCAACTCCTTATTTCTCCTACTTATGGTCAGTTTAAAAGTGAGGGTACATTGAATTTGCATCACTTCAGTAAGTTTGGGATATGCTGCTGATATCTGGAGGCTGCGATGAGTTGGGGACAGAAGCTGAATCTTGTGGACAGGACAGAAAGAGAATGCAGCTGATAGTGTGCAGGCACACCAAGTAGGGTCCTAGAAGTGCACCGAAGTTTCAAATTCACTTTAGCACCCCTGTCCCCACTCTGTGTCCCTTCTGTACAGACGATTTCATGCAGATTGCCATATTTAATTTTAGCTTTCTTTGTTCATTGATTTCTACCACATCTTATGAGAAATTCAGAGAATAAAATATACCTAATACCTGTGTTTTGAAGAAATACTGATCACCCATCACTGGTGAGAAATACATGAGCTAGAGCTGTGCTGTAGTGGTCAGGTGTGTGCACAGTGTTTTTTATATAATCTGTTCTTAGGAATTTTGTTTTGTTGAAAAGGAACAACACTCACCTTGCTATACGTGTTCTGAGCCAAAATTGAGCTTTTATAAAGCTCTAAAAGGCCCAGCAATTTAAATAGCAGGAGCATTCTCCCTACCCTGTGACTTGGTGAGAAAACACGGATGTAGCTGAAATGACAGAATGAGAAACATGGAGTCTAGCAAGGGAAGGGAAAATAATGTATTTTCCACTTTGGCTGTATCCAACAACAAAAAATAATCTAATTTCCTTTTTCATCTCTGTGTAATGTGGTGGGAATCATAAGTAACAGAAGTATTGGCAAGTACAGGGAGAAAGATACAAAGATGGTGAGCTGGTTGGACTGTGTTTGTGGTTGCTTGTGCAATCAAGTCAGTCACAGGTTCCCCTGCCTCACCTCTTTCACATGCTGATAGAGCCAGATTTCTCTGTTACTTTGGAGTACTGATAGCAGCAGCCACCTCCCTGATTCTATGGGAGATCATCTTCCAGGAAGCTGACAGCAGATATGTTTACCAGCAGCAACAAGGGACTAGAGTAAATTGAAGGAAGATTTTTTTTTTTTCTTTTACCTGAAAGAGGGAATGAAGTATTGAGATGGAGCCTCCTGTAGAGGACATGGTAAACCATGTGATTTTGTCTTGGTTGTGATGTATTAAAAGTTGCACCATTTTCTTACTTAAAATATGGAATTTGTGTTGTTTAAAATGTATGTGTTTGAAACTAATTTGGCTATTAAAAAAAGTCATGCCAAGTAGACTGACCCTACATAGTTTTATATTGAAATTTCCTTACTCCAGTGGTATGTAGAATGGTAGAATTTGAGTAAGGCTGAGAAGTCATTAGGTTGATGTTTGTACACATGCATGAGATGAGGTGCCTTGCGCAGCAGAATGCTTACAGTCAAAATGAATATTGAAATTTGGGCTTGTTTAGAAATCCCAGTTCATAGAGAAGGAAAAACTACTTGGTTAAAAATAGTCAGGATGAGAATGTAGAAAACCTTAACAGATGGGTATATGTGTTTTAGGACATGTGCTCTTTGATTTCTTTAACCAGAGATTCACATGCTTAATTGATTACTCCATAACTGTTTCCCACATAATTTCTTACAGTTTTTGCTGAAACATCCCATGCCAGCTATTGTAGAGACAGGACACTAGACTTGGTTGGAAAGAGCAGTAGGGTTTAGTGAGCCTCTGTCCTGTTTGTGGGCTGTTAGAATCCCTCCCTGGGGTGGCGCATGGCTGCAGCGTGGGAGGTGTAACCCCCGTAGTGTTTCAGACTGCTTGCTCTGTCACGGTTTTACTTCAGCCCATCTCACCCAGCCCCTGCCCCAAGGTTAAGCGTTTTGTCTGTTCTGAGGGTCCTATTAATTTTTCACAAATTTTCCGAAAGTGAATGTAGAGCTTCTACATGAACTAATAAGACACATTTACTAAAGTTTTCTAGAACATTTCAATCAATCTCAAGATTAGATTTAGTTTCTTAGGCCAATTTTTTTTTCAGACAGATATAGACCTGTGTCGGAAGCGCTTACCGTGATACAGATGAGAGTTTAAAAATAAATTCCTTGTTTTTCATTTGAGGGAAACCCAACTGGGAAGAAAGTTTCATTGTGTCCTGAATGATTGCAAAAAGGCCTTTAGAATATTAACCTTATCTATAGATGTTTCACATACCACTTCATTAGCATTGTATCCCAATGAATCTTTCTATTTGTGACTTCCAGAGCTGGAATTTCTAGGGATGACACAGTAGCTATCAAAAATACAGTTAGAGTTAATTATTGTGAAATAGGTATTTTATTGGCACAGATGACAAGAGCTGAGAAATACACACTATCTTTCATATGTGCATTTCAAATCATTTTCCAGATGAGCTAATTAGGCTTCCTAGATAATTAGATGTAACTTATAATGGGAAGTGACTTGCCTAGTGTCACATGGTAAATCAGAAGGTACCTACAATGAAACCTGAGACCTAGCTCCACATTTCCTGCCATCAGCATGCAGTTCGTCTGTACTGACATTGCATCTAATTAAGATGCATTTGCCGAAGACCGTGAAAAGTTGAGGATTTGAATTTTCAGATCTCTGTTGCAGCTCGTACTTCATTGTACAATATTTCACAGGGCTGCTGCAGAAGAGGAGCAGAACTCCTTTGCTGAATCAAGTAATGCTTATTTAAGAAGGCAGGCTATGGCAAAAGTGGGGAATGGCTGTGTATTCTTGTAACTAGGTGGAAGTTTTGACATTGTCAAATTGAGTCTTGCTTTGAGAACAGTCTCTAGATTAAATAAACAGTAGTTTGATGTTCCCCTAACACAAACGATTTCTTTACTTGAGGCGCTGCAATGTGCGTGAATGTTTTTTGTTGGTTCTTTGTTTGGGGTGTTTTTATTTGGTGGTGATGTTTTCTTTTTTTAATAACTGAAGATTGCATTGATCCTGAAATTTTAGTGTTTGTTTTTCCTGATAATTTCTTTATCTTTGTGGAAGAATAGACTGATGTTTTGTCTGTAGATTACCCCCTTTTGGTTGCTTTGAATGCTCTTATGAACTCAAATCTGTTATTCTTGGAGCATTGATGTTACTGATAATGCTGAAGAATGGCATACTCTTTTGGAACTGTATGTATGTCATTTATGACCTATGGAGGGCTCAAGTGCTTCACGTGTAATGAATTAATATGCCTGTGGCTCTTACCTCTGAACTTCCAGTGTGAAAACCATGCTGCTGACCGTGCAGAACTCACTGCGGCACTGGAGCGCGTAGTGACACTCAAAAGCAGTAGGAGTGACTTCGAGTATCTTTGCTTATGTTTGAAAGGAACCTTTTAAAGGCTTAAGCTAAAAGTTGTTTGCCCGACTTCTTTGTAGTTTACTTTGACACCTGTGCTTGTCGAACCCTCTGGCAGCCCCCTCATACAGCGAGCAGGGTTAAGATGCTGACTTGAACCCCCTGGAAATGGGAGGAGTGATATGTGGACTTCAGAAAGAGACTCCTAGCTTGTGAAATTTTATCCAGTTTCTTTGAAGTTTTGGGGACACCATTCAGGAAACTGAGTACGCTTCTGTTCAGAGATCTGCTTTACAGAAAGGGAGAATTCGTGGTTTTATGTTATGTGGATCACCAAAAAAAATTTAAGATGGCATTTTTCATATAACAAATCTAAGAAAAGATGATGTTAGTGAGGATAATATTTTTGCAGTCTTAAGTTCATTATGGTAGGAATAACAATACAAATTCTCTCTCTAAATAACGGTACACCTTTTTGTTTTTTTAAAAGTTCCCCTGATATTAAATAAGAGCATGCAAAGGACTCTTTCAAATCTTACTACATCATTGATAACTTTTTTTAATTAATGGGAGTTATGTGTTTGCATACATAAGCATAAACGTTACTTGGCAAGAATTACTTCTTACCACATTGTTCTTAAGGTACATGTAGAGAGGCAAATCAATTTCTCCTGGGAAAAGTAATGTTGATGAAAGTATGCAGCAAATCAAGGAATTAATTTAAATAATGTGTTGTTAACCAAACTGAGTGGTGAGGCAACATAAGCCGTGATGAACAATGATTAATTTATCTTGAAGACAAATTCATCTTAATTGAATTACAGACACTGCAAGAAAAATGGCACTCAAGAGCTAGATTTTTGCCAGTAGATTACCAAGCAGCTCTTCTGTGTCCTGTGCATTCTGTATATGATGACATTATGACTCTACAGTTCTGTCTTATGTAGAAAAGATTAAGTAGCAGTTGTATTAGAGAGAGATCATTGTTGAATTCACATTTTGTAATGCGACCAGATTCTAATCCATTTCTGTAAAATGATACCATGTTCTGAAAACAGTTCTACCATCTTCACTGGTGCTACCTGTAGAAAAAAAACTACTGCTTAACATGAGCAAGGATAGCAGATTGTAAATATGTGGCATTCTTCTAACACTGACGGAACCAAATAGCTGTAAGATCTCTAGCTGAGTTCCAGTATAGGGTGGGATTCTTTCAGGCAACAAAATACATTGATAACTTTATAACTCATTATAAAAGTTCCTTTTTGCTCTCTGGTATTCATGAGACATTAAAGATCAGGTTTGAAGACAGCCAGGCAGACTTAGCATTTTGTTGCTGCTTGGAGCAGTCCTTCATCTTTTTCCTCCCTTGCTTGTTCTGATGTTCATCTGATCCCTTGGTAAGTTGATTGAGGTTATCAACTTGCAGAAGGCTCATTCTGGATAAATTAGCTTTGGCCAGTGAATTGGCTTACTGAAGGATTGCATGAATCATAGCTCGTACAAGGAAGCATCAGGAATGTGTGGCTGGAAAGGGGAATGCTAAGAGGAGTAGGGAGTATGGGACCTCTTTCCTGCAGCAGCTGATCTCTTTCATAGACTCAGTTGAGTTCCTCTTACTGCACCTTATCATCTGACTGCTTTAGATTGGTCTAGCTTTCAGAATGTCAGTCTTTAAAATAACCAGTATCTTCAGAGAGATTGGGCTACCTGAGAAGAGTAATGACTAGAGAATATTTCAGTCCTACCAACAATTAATTACTATGTCAGCTGGGAATATGGACTTTCTGCTGTTGTGATGAATGACTTTGACATTTTGAAAGTTGTGATGGTAAACAGGAAAAACTTTTTACTTTTGAAGTATTTATATACTTTATGTATTTACATATATGTATTACATTTATATTTCTCATTTACTATTATTCTGCCATTCTATAAAATTAATTCAGTTGTTTCAGTCAGAGATACTGTGGATGTTGTGTTGTAGCAGAAACACAGTGTGTGTGTAGGGACACTGGCCCTTGAAGAGTCATTCATGCTCCAGTTCTTCCTGGACTGGGGTCAGGAGCAGAGTTCTGTTACTGTACCAAAGAAGTATATGATGCCTGTCTCCTTAGGCAGTCCAGAATTCTTTAATCATCTGCAGGCACAGACTTTTTATGTTTTCAGAAAAAATACAAGTGTTTAGACTCATTTACAATGTACTATTGGGTATGGTGCATTTATCCGTAAGCACTTGAGCTGGAAGTAAAAAGTGCAGAAAGCCTCAGAGGCTTGCTGTTCCTTAGTGCATCTGAATAACGGGTGTTCTCAGTGCCATTGATTGCCTTTGCAGTGTGCCAGAGGGGTGCTGGAGCTTATGCTGACAAGGCTTAGACTTTTCTATTTTTTTTTCTTTTTATTCAAAGGCAGGATACAAAAGTACCAAGAGACTCTGACTTTTACTGACCTTCTAATTGTCTGTGGACAGACAAGAAGTTGCATATTTCCATTTTAAAGTTGCAAAAATGCCTTTGTTGACTATCTTAAACAGGATTTTAACATATTCCTCCACCTTTATAATTCAAGTGCTATGCCTGCATTATACTGGATTGTAGCCTTGCTGCTGTGACCCTGTCTTTTTATTATCACAATACTGGTTTTCTTGCATGTCCAGGTATAGAGGACTTCCATACTTCAGTTTTGTGACTCTCAGTAAGCATTTACACAAATGACAAGGCGTGGTAAATAATCTTTTGGGATGACTGTTTAAACTTATGTTTAAACTTAGGTTTGTTTATGTGATGATCAACATAAGCATATGAAATTAGTGTGTCTGACTTCCAGCAAAAGCTTTTTTTAAAGAGCTCACAGAAATAACGGATTCGTTCAAGTGCCACAGAACACAATCAACAATGAGCAGTGTAGTGTTAATTGTGCACGTCAGCAGTGCAATATTACATCTTCCTGCGGTGGCTATCTTGTTGATACCCAGTTAGGCATGATTCTTCCTTGCTTTTTATTGGAGAAACTGTGAATTGTAGTTTGCTAAAGCTTTTCTTTGACTGTTCATGTTTCCAGTCTATACATGTGCCACGAACAAACACCCTGTGAAGTCTGTCTCAGTTTCTTGAATCTTTGATTAGAGGCAGGTCCAGATATTCTCAGAACAACAGTTTTGTGGGGATTTCACAGGCAATAGCTGTATTGACATAAAGTAGAAGTAGCTTTGTGGTGACAGTCTAAGAGTAGGAATCACAAGGTCAGAAATCTATTCCTACCTTTGTCCTAGACTTAGTTCTTAATATAGACAAGTCACAGCATGTCCTGGCTGTGAAATAGGGATTATACCTGTCTGCTTAAAAACTCTGTAAGTTTGCTACCCTCTCTAAAGAAAGTAGGTTGTAAAAGAACTGCAAAATGCCATTTCAACTCTGTTTGCATTTCATTTGAAATCTGGATTTTAACTGTGAAGGAAAATGAGTATTTGTTTTATTGTCTCAGACCCCTTTGGATCCAAAGTACTGCAGCTGGAAAAAGCCTTTTCCATAACCGAGGTTTCCAATTTTCTTTTTTCTTTCTCTGATGTTTTGAGACCATTCTGATGTTGCTGCATCTCCTTCTGTCAGTTATGTCAATAGTTTGCTTGCTGGTACTTTTGAATTTTTCTCTAATATAAATTTTTTCCTGTGTCTGATATGCCTTAACATCTTCAGAGGTGAGCCTTGGCTGCTCTGTGTGTGCAACATTAGAAGTCGTGGGGGCAAATAAAGCCAAGAACCATTTGACTAATGGCATCTGGCTTTTTGTTGTTCCTTATTAAAATATGAAAATGAGAGAGATGAGAGAGATAGATGTTAGTGTCACTTTTGTCCTTGTATTTTTCATCAGTGATCACCTTTGAACTTTACAGATTGGAATGTTTTGGTTCCTTTATGTAATTTTTGCTGTTGGTGTAAAAATTTTGAAGCCACCAGGTATTTTTTTTCTTTTTATTGTTATATTCCTTGGTTTGGCTTTTATAAACTTTCTGACCCAACCTCTGTTTTAATTTGCTTCAGTGCTGCTTTGCTTCTCTCTCTGTATCAGGAAAGTCAGGAAGTGAGGACAAGAAGTCCTCAAGTGTTCACAATATGGAAGTGTTGGTTGTACCTTTGATGTCTCTCAAAACATGCAGCTACTGTGCTCTTCACAGCTCATCTTTTATGACTCATTAGCACCTTTTTAGAAAAGGTTGCTCCTCCTAGGTTAGGGGAAGGGTGAGGGAGGAGGGGGATCCCTGTTCAGTCTTTCCATGTGTTTTGTTTTAGCCTTCTGTATTTATAATAGCCTGGCTTGAAGGCGAGCACCTTCCTGTGAGTGCCACTACCTATTTTTACCAGATGTCCTTCCTTGCATTGAAGACTTAAAACATCATACTTGGAGATTAACAGATAAAGCAATTAACAAGGCTTCAAACGGCCTCTGGATGGAACAAATATGTTTGGGCACCTTTACGCAGTGTTAGTAAATTGCTGGAAGTTTGCTCCTTGTGCTTTATTTTTTCTTCTTTCTTTGGACTATCTTGATAAGTTACCTGTTTCTAGAGTAACAGACAGATTAGCAAATTACATAAATATAAAAAATACCAGTTGTTCCTTTTTTGTAGCTTGCAGTGCCTGGTAGGAGTTTAAAATAACAAATATCCATCCAGGATTGTTTTTCTGGTTCAAATGGCAACTGTTTGAAACATCTGCTGACTAGTAGTGTATGGGTAACATACCTTATTAGAAGCCACCTGTGTGGACAGTTGTATCTGAGCCAATGTGTTTTAGTTACTGGTTTGTTACAACAGGCTATGCTGCTAGTGTTTGCTGAAAAACCATGCTTTTGGCTGATGTTTCTCAACCTGAAAGCATGTAATTTGGCTAAGGGAGATACTATTTTCTTCAACATTTGTGTAGCAGATAGGTATGTGAAGAGCAATGAGCTGTGCTGTAAGCAGCCTGTCCTATTATGTATTCATTTTTGAACTAAGCTTATTGCTGTTGATCTTACAAAGCATTCCTAGATATTGGCTATGTCTGCCTTTAGAAATGGGGCTCAGCATGAGTTAAAAACAGATTTTGAACATGCTTCTAACAACCTTGTTTATCCTTACTTGTTTTCTACCTCCTTTGTCAGTATATTAGTATAAATCATTCTAACGTGCTTGAAGGAAATGGAGCAATGCTGAGTAACAACTGCTAAGGAGTGAAAAATCTAATAAAATTTCACAAAGCTTTTAGAGCTGAAGAGACATATAAATACTGGCAGTTATGAGGAACTTTGTACCCATCAATGAGGTAAAATGAAATAATACAGAATAATGAAATAATACAGAAATGGTACTTTTGTTTCCCTCTTTCAGTAGTTTTGAAGAATTCCTCATAACTTAACAAAAGACAATATCTGTTTTCCATCTAAGTCCAGATCTTACAGTCAAAATGAATCAAATGCAGAGGAAGAAAAGGGTTCATGGGGAGGATTGTTTTCAGTTGCCCTTATGTTGCCAAGGCCTCTTTTGGGGATTTTTTGTTTCCTCAGTATGTGATACTGCAGCTCTCTTAGGCCTCTAGCCAAAAGGTGATTGTGATGCTCAGAAATCATCTTCCCTCTTCACTGACACTCCGCTTCGCCTCCCTTCAACTTCCTCTTGAGCATCAGAAGACAAGAACACCCTGCAGTAGCTGAAAGTAGGCCAGATCCCTAGGACTGTCTATGCAGTGGCAAGGATCTGAAAACTGAGATTCTCAAGTTGTGTCTTCCTTGTAGTCATTATTCAAACTTCACTGAAGTTTTTATCCTTTTAGTTTTAGTATCCTCAACTATGAAATGGTAATGTTGATAACACTCAATTCTTAAGTGCGTGGTAGTAGAAAGGTAGTAATTCTAAAGGTAGGAGTGTTTGTGAGAATCCTTTATTTCTTAGGAATGCTGAGAACTAAAAAAAAAACAACCCAACACTGTTGTTATTATTCTTAGATTTTTTTTTTTTCTGAATGGGAAAACATTCTTGGGAGATCTCCATGAACTCGCATATTTGTCTTCATCTTGAGACATTTGACAGCAATGCCAAATAACACTGGAGCTATTGTTAGAAGGTAACCTGATACTGTTACTGTTCCACCTAAATGGAGTTGTGTGAGACAATGCCAGCTCTCCTGTTGAAGGAACTCAGTCAACTGGAAGAGTTTTGGTTTCCTGCATTATTAGTTGCCAAACAAATGACAAGAACTCATTTAATCCAAATATGACAGCTTACTCAACAAGCATCTGAAGGAATGAAACATAAATGAACTGTCCTTTGCGGAGGAGATACCTGGACTATGTCACAAGTGAGAAACACATTTTTTGAGCTGGTAGATTTTACATACACGGAAAAAAGCCTATTTCTTTCAAAAGATGATTAAATTAATGTAGAATGAGGCACTACAACATTTCACTTAGAATATTAATAGAGAGGAAGAGCAGCTAGTTTGGATCAACTGCATTTCATGGAATTCAAAAGCAGTTTTATTCTGTTTCAGAAACTTTTCACTGTTCCTTTTACCAGATCTTTTACTCATGTGTATGCTGGATAGATACCAAATGGCTTAATTCACTCACAAAATTAGAAGAATTAGCTATTTCAATTGACCTTGGTGACAAAATACCTTGACATTGAACTGCTTTTCAAAATTTGAGTTTCTTAGAACAAATTAGAACTGTTGGCTGGATTTGTGTTATTCAGTTACTTTAATTGAATTTAATTTTTGGGCCAGAGGCTTAAAGCGAAATGGAAAAAGGAAATGGTGTTAAGTAAAACTTAGAGATGGGAGGATCACTACTTTAAATTTAGGTTGTAGAAATTCATACACAGAGAGACCAATTTGTAGCTTTTGAAGATTCATTGCCATTGGTTAACATTAAGTACTCCTCTCTAAGTCATACAAGCACAATTTTTAGATATGTTTCTGTTTACTTCTATGGAACATGTGACATATTTACCATTTAAGAGGAAATAAAGAACCTGACAATATTTATGTAGAATCTACAGTGTTTAAAACCTTGGTACTTTGTACAGGTTTTAGCTCTTCTCATTTTCTTTTCAACTTAATTAGATGTAATATGAAACATTGTATCCTAAAGTACAGTGCAGAACTTTTTGTAAACAAACAGCTTTGTAAACAAAGAGCTTTGTGATGCATTGGCATGAAAAATATTATGGAATTAAAGATAGCGTTGTTTGGTTTAGACACTGCTAAAAAACAGGTGTTTGGCTGATGTCGAATACAGTTAAAAATAAATTTCACTACTTTTCATGTATGCTAGCTAGATATAGTGTAGGAAATGCAACAAAACATATAAATTTTATAATCTACATTTATTGTTAATTTTGTAGCAGCATTCACTTAACCGTAGAAAACTTCCTAGGATTAAGGACCAGATAAAGTTAATTGACTGCTCTCAGTCAGTCACTAATCTTCAGGGACTTGTTTTCAGTGCTTATGCCTAATTTCATAGGATGCAGTGAATTTGTATTCACTGTGTTTATTGTAAGTTTTGTATTTATTGGATATATTACAGAATCACAGAATAAGCTGAGTTGGAAGGGACCCACATGGATCATGGAGTGCAACTCCTGGCCCTGCACAGGGACACCCCAACAATCACACCGTGTGCCTGAGGGCATTGATCAAACACTTCTTGAGCTCTGTCACATTTAGTGCTGTGCCCACTTTCCTGGGGAGCCTGTTCCAGTGCCCAGCCACCCTCTGGGTGAAGAACCTTTTTCTAGTATCCAACCTAAACCTCCCCTTGAATCAACTTCGTGCCTTGGGTCCTGTCATTGGTCACCTCAAAGAAGGGATCGGTGTTCTTATATGTTATGTGGAGAGAGGAGGATGACCACAATCTTGGCAAAGTTTCAGTCAGTGGTTGTCTCCAAATGTCTGTGCTCCAATATCAGCAACTAATTAAACTCTTTGTGTACCTGGCCCTGTAATAATTGGGAATTGCATGTTGTGGTTGGCTGTATTTCTCTGCAGATGCAGTGCGGCTTACATAGGGAAAGTGGTTCCTGCTTGTGGCTATTGTAATTTATCATATAAAAATAGTAAAAATTTTTCATGTATTTCTGAAAATGGTACATGCAGATTTCACTGGGTGCCATTTCATGCTGCTGGCACTCACCCAACCTGTGTCAAATGAGAATGAGCTGGGCAAGGCTTTCAGACTACCTGGTCCATTATGCGCTCATTCGACAACCAGTTCATTAAAACTGGGGTATGTGTTCCATTAAAATTGAGACAAGTCCCAGAAATACAAGCCAATGATGTCAGCGGAATGAGTTCACTCAATTTTTAGTTGGTATTTTTAAGATCAAAAAGTGTAGAAATTCCAGTATTTTTGCCAGGTCCCATTTAAAGGGCAGCTTCTATTTCTGTATGAGTGGAAGTTCTGGTAGATCAGCCATCTTTATTAGTAGACAGTGGGAGCTTTGAACCATATTCCTTTGATAAACTGGTTGGAAGGAAGGAATTTCACTCAAGGGAAACTTGGTTTTATGGTGTCTTTATAATCTTTACTGTAGTCATCTTTAAAACACATAATTACATCATTATGTTCTCAAGTGTGCCAGGTGTTTTGAAGTCTGTACTATGAAAAATAACTCAGACATGTGAAAGGAAGAGGAAATATGTAACAAGTGTGATCATAGTAGTTCAGTAGGTAATGGCATGAGGCAAAGTGACTTTTATGGTTTTCTTGGGTTTGGGGTTTTGTTTGTTTGGTTTGGTTTTTTTTTTTTTTATATATGAGAATGGCTAGATTTGGGAGAAGCTTCAGGCTTGTTAGAGAAAAAGGATTTTTAAATGACGCTAAGAGTGAGAGAGACAAGGAAGGGAGTTTGAGGGAAGAGATGTGTGTAAGTGGCTGATTCTGTAAGGCACATTCCTGGCAGAGGAAATATGCTTGGCTGGTTTGTCATTGCTTTCCCTCCCTTTTCCTCTTCCTTTTCTACTCAGCAGTCATTTTCCTTCTCTCTTGCTGATCCCTCGCAGCACCTGGAAAGATTCCGGTAAATAGGCAGAGAGCTGCCTACTTTTTCTCTGGCAGTTGTCTTTAGCACTGAGCTTTTCTGGGCTCCCAATAAGGACGCTGTTGTTGTCCAAGCAAGAACGATGGCAGGTCAGGCTCCAGAGCTGTCATGGAAGATTCCTAGCAGAAGGGGAGTGCAGGGGAGGGCGTGAATCTCTTCAAGATTTCCAGCTCCAGAAGCTCTACGTTTTATGGAATTAGTACTTCCAAATTTTTTCCTCTTTCTTTTATGGGCAGGATTTGCAAGTGACTTGACATGTTTGGAAGTATTTAATTTTTCAGACAAAACAGGAACTGTTTTATCTCTAAATAATATCTCTGTTGTCATCAGACAAGCTTCCTTGCTGGTTGAAGCAGGTGCAACTGTACTGACTTGAGAAAAGTTGCACATATGCCAGAGGTGAATGTCTCCTGTTTCCACCCTCATAACAGTTGGGTAAATAATGATGCACACAGTTCTCATAAGGGGATTATAGCAAAGCCACAATGGAGTTTATTCAGTTCTGATAGAATCAAGTGACTTCACTTTATAGGCTGATAATGTGATTTACTACCATACCAAGGATTCAGGTCTGAACCAGATCCAACTCGTTTCACTTGTGTGCACAAAGCATTTAGTTTGAGATACGTGTTTTCTGTCGGCTCATTTATGAGTTATTTAGTGCCAGCATGTTTAGGATCAACCATCCAAGATCCTCTTATGTCTAAAAGGGTCTAAATTAAGAGCTTGTGATGCAGCAGTTTTTACTGGCATGGGATATATACAGAAGTGAAAATAAAATAATAAACTTTTCTGCAAGCATGTCTTAAGTCATATTGGTGTGTTTATTTCGGACTCAGTATGAGGGGCTAGGCGAGGGGCTTGTCTTTCCCAGGCTCTGTACACACTTCATTAGGGTTACTTTGTTTATATTATAAGGTCAAATGTGATCTTGGTGCACAGGCCTTCGACTTAAACAGAAATTCCCTTGATTGTTAGTGAGAATTTTTTTTCCTCTCCCCTCCCAAGTTACTTTCTGATGTCTGGCCTGATTGAAAACAGGCAGAAACTGGCATGGACCAGTATTATGTCATCCTTTGCTTATATTTCCTACCCACTCATTCTTTATTTTAATGTTATATGAGGTCTTCAGCAGAGTGTGACATATTGTTATAATTACATCATTTGGAAATGTGTTTATCCCCAAGAGCTGTAATTTGATTTAGGAACTGTTTACCCTGCTTTCAGTCTGTTATTCATAGCATAGCATGACCATCAGGCTTCTGCAGCAGGACTTGACACACCACTTTAAATATTTGCAAACCATAACACAAGAGTCCATTGATGCATGTGGGGAGGAAAGAAGGAAGGGAACATGATTTAAGATTTGATAAAATTCTTGCAGGTTGAATAAACTCTAATAATATTGTGGTAGTTTCTATGTAGAGTATTCATTCATTCATATCTCTTTGCCATATAAACAAATGCATTTTTATGAGTGTTTTTATATGTTTCTGTAGGGTGCTTGTAATGGAACTACATGTCTGGCCCTTGGCCTTGTGTAATGGGAAGCAATAACTCTTGGAGTATGTTTGCTAAGAAAATTGCTGTGACTTTTAACCATGTCTTTTGATGCCTGTAGAAAAACTTATTTAGTTAGAACACAGAAGTCAAGAAAACTTCAGAATAGTGTTCAAAAACATGTCAAGTGTGCTCTATGAATTAAACAGCTGTATAAATGTGGGAAACTGCCATTTTTATGATGATAAGAAGCAGAGTTCCATGATGTTCATCAGACGTGGAAGAGCTGCCCTCCAAGATGTGAATTTTAAACTTGGTCCATGTTTGAATCCTGCTGTTGCACAAAATGTATGTATCATAACAATATATCAAAAGGCCCAGAAAAAAGTGTGAGTTGTGCATTTAGAATGAGTAAACTAGAGCTCTTCCCACAGCATTGCTTTACTGTCTCTGGTGGCCCTTATGGGTCGTTAAAGGGTTTGCTTTTAAACTTCCGGCTTAATAAATCTTGTTGGGTTTTATATTGATACATGTGAGTTGAGAAAGAGAACACCAAAACAAGTAAATGAATTAAGGCCCACTGATCTTGTCTTTTGTAACTAGTGAGGGATTACTCATGTGAAAGGAACTTTGTAGGGCTATATCTGGGACTGTGTTGTTTTGTACTGTACTATTAGAGCATTACATATGTATTTCACTCACATTTTCCTTCAAGGAAGAAACATTTACCACGTATTGATCAAGGCTTAAAGTTCATGCATGGAAAAGGAGTAGGGCTTAACTTTTCCTGCACTTGATTCTAAACTGAACCAGAACATTTGTCTCAGTACTGAGCCTAGACAGATCAGATGGCAACTCCTGACTTCCTGATTTTCAAAGATACCTGGCCTGATGTAAAGGTTGACTCTGCAGTGTGTTCTTAAAACATGTACATCCCCCAGAGGAAGTTTGGGCTTCTCTGCTGGCCTGACTCTGCTATCAGCCTGTTCAACTATCAGTGACAGTTTGTGTCTTACACAAAAATGTCTTCTTCTTTGTCAAGACTAAGAATAAAAGTTGTTGCTTTATGCAAAATGTAGTGTTATGACTGTTTTCTGCTTTTGTCTTGTCATCCTCAAGGAACAATAGTGTTTATTGGGGTCTAAAAATGGGCCTCTCAGAGCAAAGTAAAGGTCACACTGAGGATTAGATCTGTATTTCCTCTTCTGAGTGCTAATTTTAGTTGTGGACTTGGGGTGTTGAAGGGAATGCAGCTGGTTTGGTGTGCTTACACCGTCCTTTCCAGCTCCCTTGCTGCCTTGTGTTCAGGATTGGGGAGTTTCAGCAGACGTTGCTCTTGTAGTCTGGCTGAATCTCACAAGCATAGAAACACACACCTTGCAGAGCTTCAGGTCAATAATCTTAGTTTCTGACATTTTCTACTTTCAAGCTGTTAAAAAATTGTATAAAGGCATGGGGTTTTTTTTTGTTCTTCTGCTTAGGAGGCAGTTTAAATTTGCTTGGTCATCTGAGTTGCTGAGTTCTTCATCAACTCAGGCAGACATTGAAATTCCTCTTACACTCTGTTAAACTCCTTTTAACCGGGCACAGTTTTGCCACTTGGCTTTGTTTTTTTGTCTAAGCATAGGAAACAAATTCAGGAACTCTTACTATTTCATTTTTTGGTTTTACTCTTGCTTACACTGCTTTTTTGGAGGATTTAAAAATTTTGCTGAAGTTACTTGTTCATGAGATTTCAAACTCGTAAACCTGTTCATTGAAGAACTTCATGCCATATCTGCATAGAGAAACCCCCCACAAAATCCCATTTTTCTTCTGTCAGAGCCTTGCAGTCCAGGTGTGTGTTTATGAATGGGCTTTGCTTTTGTATTTCTTGGAAAAAGTACAAAACGTGTTAGGGTAATAATTTTCTCTTTATTATACTGTTTGCTTCTAGGCACTTCTTGCTTTCTGCAAAAAATTCTTTTTGCCCTGTACTTTTAAGTTTCTCCTCTCGCCTTTGTTCTTCATTGTCAGTTCAAACTGCTGCTGTATATTACCTCTCTTTTTTAAACTTGCTTTTTGCGCTTTAGTTTTCACTTGGGAGATTGGTATGAAAAAGGAGGCTGGTTTTAGATTATTGTGTGACATGCTTGCATTAAATCTTGACTCTAAAGCCAGAGAAAATTAGTTCTTCACAATCATTTTCACAGGGAAAACTTGAAATTATTTTCAGTGTTGCATAAGAATGAAGTGCAGCACAGCTGTTGGAGAAGAGCTGGCTGGAGGCTGACATTAATAATTCTGGTATTATGCTGGGCAGGAACAACTGTGATGCTTAATCAAGAAATCTGTTTTGACACTGTGGAGTAACATCAGTGGATATGAATGTTAAAGAGAAACTGTTGAAATTAGACGTAGGTATTAGACATAATTTCTTTTTACAGTGGCAAATAATTAAATTGAAAACAGCAGTGTCATTGAAACTAACAGAATCCAAATATATTTGAGTTTTCTATGTTAAAAAGAAACCTTTTTGTAAACAATGCGTCCCTCAAACTCTTAAACAGTTTTTTTCTCTATCTTTCTCACCTCACCTGTTTTAAAAGGAGGCTTATTCAGGATTAGTGTAATGATCTTTTAACTATTCTGATGTTTAGAAAAGACATCTCAGTGTCTTGGTTTTTTGAATAAGGGCTGACTGCCATGTGAAAACTGTAGTAGCTCATACCCTTGAGCTTACACTCTCCCCCAAAAGTTTTGTTTACATGCCAAGGGACCATGTGCAAAATGTTTTCTTCGAGGTTTTTTTTACTCTTGGGTAAAATGGGACACTGGTGTCTGTAAAAAAACTACTCTATTAAATAGCTAAATGTACTTTGTAATAAATAATGCATTTGCTATGAAGTCATCAAACTTCTATTGCTTTTTGCATATCAATGGGAAATTAATTCTGCTGAGATATTAAATCCGCCAAAAACATGGTTTATTTAAAAATATTATTTCAAAATTATTTTTCTGAATTATTTATGGAGTGGTGATTTATAGTAATGTGTAGAATTTGTTATTGTCACCTCATTTCTGCTCTGCTTCATTATAGAGCATTTAAAAATTACTTGCTGGAGATGTTTAATGGATGTCATGGTCACAGTGGGTCAGCAAAGTGTATTTTTTCATGTATTTTTTTTCTTGTCTCTGATTTCTGGAGTTAGGCATGTTTATATGTTGTAAAGTTGTGGCAGATAGTGCTAGGTGACATGGTTACAGGAAAAGATCACAAAGATTGTGAAGAAATGTTGGAGTCACAGAGTGAGTTACAGATCTCACTTCCCCCTTTTGAGAAAAGTGCAGGTACACTTTTGCAATAGTCAGCTTGTATGTATTGACCAAATTAATCTTTTGTGAAACAGTTCACTTAGATAAATTTGGATTATTTTTGGTCTCCTGAGTCTAGTTGATAAATCTGTATCTCTAAGCAGAAAGAGTACATAAAATTAATAAACTCTTTTATTTCTTAAAGTATTTTAAAGTAAATTTTTATATTTGTCTGTCTCAACCATATTTATTATGTTTTGCATCAAAGCAGTTTATAAGGTAGAAAAATGGGGGGAAGTTAGTGGCTTTCTGTTCATAAGTTACTTGAAAAAATGGTAGGTTCTAACGGTGAAACAACCAGCCATTAGAAACTGAATTTCACTGCCTTTCAAAATGAAGCCTAAGGTTCCCCTTAGCTTCAGATGATCACTTTTCATGTACATGCCTACTTCACATGGAAGTGTTTTGGTATTTGTAGAGGGGTTTTTTTGAGGACAGTATTTCAAAAACATTGAGGAAGAGCAAAGCATTAATGTTGTTCCTCAGATGTTTACCTAATAGAAGAATGCACTGAACTAACAAATATTGAAGAGGAATATATCCAAAACCCCAAGCTTTTCAGCCTTGTGTTTATTGTCATCCTCAAGCTCTTGGCTAATTTCTAGTTGTGTGTAATGTCTCAAACCCAGGGCTCTAATTCAGAGGTAATTATCATATGATCAAGCTGTAGTTGTTATTTTAGTGCAGATTTGGGAAATTAAAGCTGACAGCTGTTTTCCAGCTGCATTTCAGCTGCACTCCATTAAAAAGAAAACAGAACAGAGAAGCAGCAGCAGCAGCAGCTTTACAGTTTTTTCCATCATTGCTGAGTTTGGTGAAGTTGCCTTATCTGGTTGCCCTGTGAAATATTTACCATGTGTCTTTGGAGCCTAAGTAAATAAAACAGGAAAAGAAAGTTCAGTAAATAGGCGGAAAGATTGACAGTAGTAGACTGAACACACAAACATATGTATGTGCACTTGGCTCTGCTGAATATTTAAGAGCTCAGCTATTAATTCCTGCCAGACTTTTGCGTAGGGTGGATCAGAGGTTGCTAGAGAGGTCAGTTCCCTTAAGTAAACCAAGTTCAAGATACATTCAGTAACTTCTCTGTCACTTCTTATTAAAAGCTATCATATATCTGACATATAGAAAACAATTTTTAAAGTTTTAATAGGCTGTGATTTTTGTAGAACAGTCTAACTTAGGTCATTAATTGCTAAAGCCAGAAACCCTGGGGCAAAACTGAAAGTTAGAACTATAACTGATTGCTCTGTAAAAATGCAAAATGTACAAGCTATGCAGATGAAAGCTGAGGTACACTGTCAATCTGGGCTTCCATTCTAAAACTGAACTTTACCTTCCATTTAGAAGTATGTGATTATCATGGGGTTATATTTTTCAAAAGCTGCCAACTGATTCAAGAGCTACTGATGTTAAGGCAATATCCTGCAGTATGTAATTATTTTGATGCAGTTTTCTAGTATTCTCTGATTCATTTTGCTGAATTTTTATTTAGGTTCTTAAAGATCTCTCAGCATTTGTTTGTGTTTTAACCAAAAAAAGCCCCAGTGGTTGTGTCCTCTCGGTCCACCACTCCAGTCTGAACTCATGCACATGGTACAATTGAAATCTCTGTTTCTTTGATACCTGGATGAGAACTTTGTGGTTTGGGTATTTGAGAGGAAAGTATCAGATGTTTGTTTTCAGAGTTACGAGTTGACGTACTTGTGAGATGATGGTGAAGAGCTGCTGTTACTCAATTTTCTCTCCAACCTCTCCAGTGCAAAAAGAATCTGTTTTGTAGAAAAAATAAAGATGCCACTCCTTTGAGCTGCAAGCAGGCCAGAAAAAGAAAAAGTGCAGTGGATCAGCTTTGGAAAAATGGCTGAGTGGGCTGAGTGATTGTGCATCTCTTTTTCTTCTTGATATCCTGTAATTTATCTTTAGAATTGCAGAATATTGATGAATGAATCGAATAAAGAGATAACAAATCTTCTAGTCATCTTCTAGTGCCATCTTTAACTGCTGTGCTGCTGCATGGTGTGAATGCAGGACTTTAAACAAAGCCAGGAGCAATGGCATGAGGTTAGGGAACACATGGACCACATTGATAGGAAGCATATAATTGACTCTCGAGCAACTTTGAGTGAGGTTGATAAATAATGACCATAAGTAGTATGTATATTAATAATATGACTGGGGCTCTTGGCAACTGAGTAGCTGCCTCTGTGTCTTTCTTTGCTGGAGCTTGCAAGATGCATATAAAGTGATGCTAATGATTGGGGGAAAAAAGGGGTATAGCTTAAGTTAGCCCTTTCATTTCCTTGTTAAGCAATACTAACTTATGCCTGTTAACACAGAAAAATGTGGCATGTTTGAAATTTGAATGTTTAAATAAAAAAAAATTATTAAAGCAAAGCCAGTTTTTACAGAATTTAAACTGGCTGGTTCGACAGTACATGAAGCTCTCGTTTTTGAGAATTGTTGCATTTTTTTCGTATTTTGTAGCTGGAATTGTTACAATGAATCTTAAGGGACTCAAAATTGTCTTTTCCTCATTTAAATCCTAGAGTTCTTCTGTAATGTGTTTCATATTATATAAGTTGTAACTATATTTCTCTGATCAACATCTCTAGTCAAGTAAGAGAAGTGATCCCATCTTCTGAGTTAGACAAGTCAAACACAAATCTTTCTCATGCTCATCTTTTCCTGCCTAAAAGACTAATTATCTATTGTAGACATCATCATGCTGAAATCTAGTTTGTTTATTGCAACAAAAACAGATTTAGTTTTGTGTTGACAAATATTTCACTTCAGGGATTTATTTATTTATGTGATTTAGTAACAGCTGTTGTACTGCAAGAGAACATCAATGGTTTGCGTCTGGGAGCAACGCCATGCCCGTTCTTCTTTACAAGCTGTCTTTTGCACATCATTCAGGGAGGGGATGGAGAGTTAATCATTAGAAAATTGATGGAGGGGATTGTGCCCATCAAACTGAAGAACTAAAGAGCATGCACATGGCTTTCTGTGCTGAGCATACATATACCAGCAGGATAAAGTTTGTGCTTCCATAAAACCACATAGAAACATAGAACTTTGGTGGTGGAAAAAGGCTATAAGACTTCAATCAGTTCCACATTCTCCCCAATCACAGTCAGACCAAGACAACTCCCAATGTGCTGCAAATCCAAATAACAAATCAGACCTTTATGCAGATTATAATGGAGTCTTATGTAACTTTGTAGCCATTTTAGGAAGGTTTCAGCATAGGACAGATTTCAGAACTGAAACAAAATGGTTGTAGTTGAAAGGTTAGGGCCAGGGCATTTGGGTGGAGGCAGAATGCATGCTTGGATGGAAGACTCCCTACATGCTATGGAAAAATACCAAAAGGGATAGCTGCAGATTTCATAAGGTAATTGGATGCTCATGGCCTAGATATAATTTTCAAAAGTGATTCAGGTCAGAAACCCCATATCTTTTAAGCCAGTGAGATGTTGCAAATTAAATGCCTTGGCTGCTTCTTAAGAGAGCTGAATTCTTCAGCCATTTATGGCTTTCTGTGGCTGAGTAGAGCAATGTCAGTCTGTAACCTTCAGGAAGTCCGTACAGAAAAACCTGGCAACTTAGGCTAAGTCTGTCAAGTACAGAATCCAGTCTTATGACAGTCCATTAGTGACAAATACTGGAGTTTTCAACCTTCTGACTGAAGTTTGTAGTCAATGGATGTTTTGTTGAACCTGTCGTCATCTATGGCAGTTTTTCCTTTTGAAGGCTTATGTGTATTTCATGGTAGGTTAGCTGAAAAGCGGGAGCAGCCTGTCTGACCTGAAAGAGCACTAGTTGTGTTGGGATTTTAATGAATATGTTGCAAAACATTCTCCAGCTGTTGCCGTTGAGAGGAAAATTATCAGGGTCTGTTGAGCAGGCAGAATTACTTTTAACTGTGTGCTCTGATACCAAGCAGATAAGTTTATCTCTGAAGCTTAATAGAAACAATTGCATTGTGACAAAGGTGGAAAATTTGTTAAGTTTGTATAGGTCAAATGTGACAGGACAGCTCCTGTGAAGGAAGATACAGTTTCTTGTGACTTTATTGCAGTTCATCAGTATTTCACTGCAGCTTGCGAAAAGTATGTGATGATCAAGTCAGTCAATGAAAATGTTGACAATATTTTTGTCTGCTCATTGGCTACTGCAACACCTCTGTGACTAAAATCTCTGATGCACAATAGAAGGAAATATGCATATAATCTTGTTCAACATATTTTATCCTATGTTTTTGTCATGCTGCATGTTGTCTGTTATGCTCATTTATTACATTTTATTTCTGACTAGACTCTAAACTCAGTGTAGATGACTCCTTGTTTATACAGTTTTTTATATAACAGAATAAAGCAGTCTTGTTCCTTGTCAAATCCTTTTACTCATGTGCAGTGTAGATATTGCATTCTGCTTTTCACATCATCTATGTTCCAATAGAGTTTTCAATTTTATCTGAACATAGACCAAGGCCTTCAAAACTTTTCTTTGGTATCAGCATGTGTAACAGATGGAGTGTGAGATTCTACCTTCAAAAATCAAAAGGTCATCCAGGAAAACAATTTTTTAAAAGATTGTTCCTTCTTATCACATGACAAGATAGTTCTTACATTTGTTCCATGAAATAGAAGCCTGAAGATTGGGGTAGTTTTACATTTTGAATGAATGACCCCTCACTTCAAAAGAAAATATAGTTTAGGTGGTCAGGATAGGCAAAGTGGAAAAATGGCAAAACCACATGTACTATGTAACTGCCTAATAGAACTGAAGCGGCTGATTTTGCTCGTAAAAAGCTTTGTCACATTGGAGTTTCTACCAGGATATAGCTGATGTTGCTGCTGTTGTTGGAGACTTAGGATGATGTCTCAGCTATCTGTTTGCATAGATTAATTCTTCAGCACCAAATCAGTTTAAAAGATAATTAAAATATTTATGTGTGGGTGAGTGGACATTGATCGCTAATGGAGATTATTTGGTGTTGGCAGTGTTAGGCAATTTTTAAAGTTGATACTGCCTAACTTCCAGAGTTGTCAAAGAAGTTGGTGGTGGGCTGAAGTGATTTCAGTACAGTGCTGTGAGGACTGAGACTAGAGTTTGGGAATATTTCAGCCCTGTGTTCAGAACTGGCATGTCATACACTGTTCTATAGAAAATATGTATATGAGCATAGGGCTTAGTAGCATGAGATGATCTGTGACTCAGTTTAAAAGCAGAGATGGGCTTAACAAACTTTTGAAGCCAGAAAACAAGAAAGCAAGCTAGGATGTAGATGGACACTGGAGTAATTTTTCAGGCCATGAATTTACGAAAAGGGATTCTTGAGTCCAATTTGACAGACCTTGGAAGGAAAAAGGTTCAGAAGACAGAAACAGGCACAGATACTGCTCTGTCTGCTGTATATATTCCATTTTTATATTCCTTATATATTCCATTTTCCCCCTGCTGTTTAAAAAAGAAGCCCCATGATAACTATTTGTGAATGCTTTGGGCAGTAGATGAGATAAAATGAGTTGCTTTTAAAATTTTTTGTGAAGCTTTGTTAAATCTTGAAAAATCATGGGAGCAGTGGATAAACAACTAAAGAAGAGCATCTTAAGCTCTGAGTCTTCCTTAGCTTAATCTGAAGTAATATTACACTTGTGGGAGATATAGACCACCATCCCCCAGGTGGGGAAAAAGATGGTTTTGTCATGTAGCATTCAGGTTTGTTCAAGCTGCCAAAATTGTACAATGTCAACTCAACTTTTTGCCCTACTGAGAAGTGCCGAGAAGGGAAACTGGAGTGGTTTCACTAGAGGTCTTTTACCATGTTTTTACTTTAAAGCTCTCAGGACACTGTACAAGAATGGATACCGAAGTTTGATGAACTGAATACCAAAAACACTTCATAGAAGCAGATTGGATTTCTGCATGGTTGGGGCAGTTGTACATCAATGCTTTGAGGTGATTCAGGGCAGCAGATTCCCCTGGCTGCTGCTCCTTTACGTAGTCCATTAATAGCTCTCCATTTGACTGCTTTTCTGAGGTGTTGAATTGGAAAGGACTCTAGATCTCCTGTTTTTATACTTTTTGAAAGTGTTATTGAAAAGGTTTGTATGTAAGCTGCTGTTATTCACATCACATCCAGTGAAGCATTTTAGCTTTCCTCAGTCACTGTGTTTCCCTTATCTTCCATTTATTTCTATGAGATCTTTGTCATGACCAGGCTCGCTACATGTTTAGGTGTACCAGTGCAAGAAATTACCCATAGTGTTGCTTGTTGTTACCATCAAGTTGGCAAACAGATTGGATAAATACTCTTTGGGCCATTCATCAGAAAGTCATCTGGGCTGGCCTAAATGAGAGGTTGCACTGAAGCAGATGTGGAGCACTTGCATCACCTGATCTGTTAAATCAGCTGTTGAGGTGTAACAGCCACTGACAGAGGTTAAACTACTTTCCTTTTTCCAAAACACAGGATTTGTCTTTGTCCTAATCCAACACTGATCTATGCTTCCTCAGCTATATCTGACTTGTGAACAGTGTAAAGCACCATTGTGAAAGCTAATTCTGCTCTCATTCATTGCTCTGTACCCTGTTGGAGTGGGCCCATCCTATAAAGGAGATCTTTTCCAAATTGTGGACAACTCATTTTATAATAAAATACCTTAGAAATAATTCCCAGATAGGAGTTTAGCCTGAGTATTGAAAACCATGTTATGTTTTTAATTACTGACAATTAATTACAATAATATTTTTAATTATTAAGTATTTTTATGGATCAGTAATATTTTAAAGGCACAGTTTATTTGTTTTTAGGTTATTTGGAAGAAGTACTGTTGTTTATGCAGCTGAAAAACTGTGATGTTCCCTGGGGAGAATTTGGGTACAGACCAAAGATTTCATGGGATTTTGTAAAAAGAGGCAGGAGTGACTTCAATTTGATTCTCAGGAAAAGCACTACTGTGCTGGGTTAATGTTAGTGATTTCTGTTAGGTTTTTGGGAGTATTCAAACAATGTCTTCCAACCATTTAACAGACAGATTTGACAACCTGTAAGGAAATACAAAGTTTTTTTTTAATTGGCACTTGCTTTGTTCTTTGATGCATTGTGTGGTGTAGTTTGCTTTCTCAAATTAATAACGACTATGTATGTTACTTTATAGTGTGGTAACAAGCATTTTTCCTTTGTTTCTTCTGAAGCGTAAAATTAAAATAAAATTGCATTAAAGAATCCAAATTATTTTCCACACTTCTGTGCCTAGCATTGGCTTGGCAATAATAGCAGCCTATTACTGGTTTTCCTCTTTTAATCTTGTTTTAATTTTTCTCCTCCTTGCCAGCTATCCTTTCTCATGCTGAAAGGATAGCCAACTGTGATATGAGCTTGCAAATTTTGTTTCACTTGGAAGGAAGGATGCAATGGAAAACACAGTGGTCATTTCTTAGCTGGTAAAAAAAGTTTTTTAGAGCTCATAATACAAGGAAGTTAAAATTTGAGGAATTTTAAGCATTCAGTCTTTGTGTTAACTTAAAAATATACTTCCTTCAATATGTTTAAATGACACCTGGATTAAATGTTACTGTTATGGACCATCTGCATGAAGTTTTGGGGTTTTTTCCTTTTTTTTGTGGGGCTTGTTCTAGCTTCTTTTATTATGTACTCATATCCTTCAAGGCTCTACCCTTTCCATTGTCCTTTTTGTGCTCCTGTGGTATCTTACCTTTTGAATTTATCTCCTCTCTCCAGGCTGGCTTTTATGTCTGTCCTGTTCTGTTTCATCTCGAATCTGAAACTGTTCCTGGACCTTGTAGCACAGCTCAGACTCAGTTCAGTGTTGAAATCCTTGACAATCTTAGCCTGGCTCTTCCCCAGCATTACAGATGTGCTGATGTGATGTCTCCAAAAGACCTGAATGAGTCTGGGAAACCGAACAGCTAGAAAATAATTAATCTCTGTAATTCTTGATCTGAAATCCAGGGCTGCAGAGCTGATCTGATGTCTGGAGAATCCTCTGCTCCTGAATGTGATGTAGCTCTTGGTTGCCTTCAGACGCTTCTTCCCATATGAGATTCTATAATATCTTTCATTCCTAAAGGGGTTTATTCCCAACCAGAAGCATATATTTCTGAAAGATGTGCTACCATAAAATACAGTTCAGACCAATACTTAGAGTTATACATAACTCCTGCGAAGACCCATATATTGTTGTCCAGTTTGACTGCAACAGTGCAATGACTTGTGTTTCAGAAAGTGATTTGCAAGCATTTTGTCTGCCAGGGAACCTTCAGAAAGTGTTTTCTTTGTTTCTTTTCTTTCAAGTGTCAGGGAAAAGTGGATATAATAAGTAATTACCTGCTGGCCATGTCTAGGCTTCATGTACTCTTTTCCATAAGGTTGCCCTTGGGAGTATTATACTATAGTTTTGGCTTTTAAAAGCAGAACATGATAACAGTTTTTCCTTGTCAACTGATATGGTTGTTTATACTACAGAATACATAGAAGTGACAGGTTTTGGTGAGATTTTTAAGCCCTTCTTGTAGTTGAGTGTGTGATCTTCCCTCTCAGTAATTTTATATCTGGAATTCAGTTACTATTTAATACATTCCTTTCCTACTTCTGCGCATGTTCACTTTGAAAGTAACTCGTGTTTTGCTAGGACCATTCTGAATCCACTCTTTTCTTGCCTGATTTTCCTTAATTCTACTTCGTTTTACTTATTCTTGTGACCCATTTCTGCTTTGTTTAGTATCATTCTAAACCACTGCAAAGTTTGTATTGCTCCAACTCTGAGATTTATGACTTCTGGCAGGATTTAAGAATGGGATTTTCCTGACATCTAGGTCAGAAGTAAGTCAGGAGTGCAGCAATGAATGGGGAAGAACAGCCAGAGGCCGAACCTTGAATTACCATAACTACAGGATGGAGTAAGAAGTAGTTGCATACAGCTATATTCATTTACTTTTTACCCAGTCTGCTGTGTGCTGTTACTGTGAGCTGCAGAAGAGCTGCTGTGTTCAATTCCAGATGTACTGTGTGTTTTCAGATCATTGGACATGAAAGGCACAGCAGAAACAAAAGTTGCTATTCTTACTTTTACCCTCTGTATAATTAATTTCTCTTTAGGGAAGCAGAGCAAGATAAGAACATAGTTTCAGCTCAACAGAATTTGAGGCACAGGAACATATGTCCCACTGGTCGACATTACCCTAAACACAAATATTTAAAGGTGGAGAGAGCAGAGCAAAAGCAAATGAACTGTGTGCCATTCTATCCTCCTGTGCTTGAGAGCAAGCTGTGTGTTTGTTGAAGGAAATGGTTCTGCTGAACTAGTCTTGGTGCTGTTTCAAGCCAATTGGTGATTACTTTTTCCATGGGGATTGAAATGAATGTGTTATAGTTTAAAATAAGCTGCTGCTGCTGCTATTCAGAATTTCTGTCTGTTAGTTGTTTGTTCAGCTGGGCTTGACAGCTTCTGTCGTAACTGCATGGAGAGGCACTAGCTCAGCTTTAGTTTGGCTTAAGTCCCCTCTGCTTTTCCCTCTCACATTAGTGTGCTTATTTTCTTTCTGATCTTGAGAACTGTAATGTACGATGAAGGAGGTTTATAAATATTAAATTTAAAATGAATTGACATTTATTCTCTACGGCTGCAAAAGAAATAATGCATGGATTTATTGTGATCTGGGAAGTTCTTCTGAATTTCTGAGTACTTAGCCCAACCCTCAAAAATGCTGTTGACTTGAAGCCAATTAGTGTGTAACCTGGAGAGGAGAGGAAGAGGGGAAAAAGGGAGAAGATCAAAAAGGTGAAGTCACATTTCTTAGTGTTAGTTCATCTATAAGGTTGAATTTGTCCAAGTTGGATCTGGAATCTGATTCAAATTTGAATTTCCTCAGACTAAGGGGGAAATAGTGAGCTAAGGTTCCCTTTTAAGTGAACAGGCTTGGACATTTGAAGGAGAATTCAAATCTGAAATCAGAAATACTCAAATATTGGTAAACTAACTTCTACATTTTGGTTCATGTGTGTCTTATTTCATTATCAATTCGTGCAACAAGATAGTGATAATCAATACTCTGTAATCTACTCTGTAATCCAGGTTGAGTTGTGCTGAGGGTGGGCTATGAATACAGGTAGTTTTATCAAAGAACTGCGTGTAAAGTATATGACTTTTGCTCATGCTCCATAGAGGAAAAATTGCTGTCCATAGTGATGAATAAACTGCTGTCAGTGGTCTAATTTAAGTGGTCTCTGTGAACCTGAGATTATTTTCTTTTCTATTTCCTGCCTGCTTATTTATCATTATTTCTAAAAGAATGGACAACCTTTGTGGAAATTTTTGGTTAGGTGACAGATCTTTTCATTTATCCGATGTCATCAATTCGTCCTCGTTGAAGCTTAGACATAAGTGTTGTTTTCCATTATCTAGGCAACAGAATGGAGCTCTGTCTGTGTGTGTACAATAATGTTTGAAAGGTACTGCAGTGGTTAATGTTTTATTTTAAGTTAACTATTTTTGGTTTCAGCATTCTGGTGGCTGAGGCACCAAAACCATCAATGAATAATGCAGTAGGTAGGGATTTAGGTATTCAGACAGTATTTTTCTTTTAGCTTCCTGTCACTCTCCTCTGTTTCAGACAAAGGATGGAATTCTTTAGTGAGTGTATAAGGTGAATAAATCATCTGGTGGAAGGTCTGAAGTACATGCGAATTAGTTCTAGTTCCAGTTTAAAACAAATTTGTAACTCTCTAAATACACACTGTAAGCAAAATAAAGCAGATACAGTCTGAACAATTGGTTTCTGAACATACAGCACAGAAGATGACCAGCTAATCAAAATTCTCATTGAAGAAATACTACAATATAAGTGTCTCATTAACGTAGTCTTAGATATTGTGTCGAGCATTTGTTTCTGAAGGAAATAATGAATGAGAATGTCATTGCTGCTAGACTCTCAGCAGGTGATCATGGTCATGTTTGCTTTCCAGACCTAAAGATTTGTGCTTCCAGGAAATGTACATCTTTTATCCATCTACATAAATCGGTAGTATAAGGAACAACGGAAGAGTAAGAGTTCCTTCATTTTATAATGTTTACATTAGATTCCTTAAAGAATTACTTTCTCAGGTACAGTTGCATTTCAGAGGTGAAGCAGAGCTGATGGAGCTTACATACCGAAGTGTGAAAAAACAGAGGGAAGTGACTAATTATACACTTTATGGCTCATACAGTAGTTTCTTTGTGTACTGTGGTAAGGTCTAAGAGTCCTAAGCACTGAGATCTGAATATTGGTAGGTTGTTACACCCCAGAATTTTTCCATGTTTAATTTAAAAGGTAATGACAACACAGTCTGTGCAAACTCAATTTGCCTTCTTTAAACTTAGTTATAAATACACAGGTCTTCATGTATATTATCTATCATTTTTCTGCCAGAAGAGTTTTGCTTAGCTGACATTTAAAGAAGTGACTGAATTAACATCACAGTTCACTGTAGAAGTATACTTTCTAAATGTATGACTGACCATAAGATATCATCCATCAATGCTCAGGAGTTCCTCTGAGTTTTGTTAAATCGTATCCTATCCAAATTGCAGAATGACTCCTTCAAAAAGCCTCAGATCTTAGTTTCTGTCTTAATAGTCCATATCTGCCTCATGTTGTGATTGATGTATTATTCTGCACCCCTGCTTTATGTATATATAAACTTATTCTTCTCTGTCTTTGCCTTCATCAAGCCTGAGCCCTGTGAGTGCAGGAAGAGGCCAGCCTGGGAGCTAGCTGCCTTGGTCTTGCAGGACATTTTAGGTCATTGGCCTGCAGATTTATGGCAAAAGCTTTGTGTGTCTTTTTAAAAAATGTTCTATGCAGTCAGTTGCTGGAGGCAGTAAAGCTGCCATTTGAGTGAGCAGAGCAGCATTGCATAAGCCTGTGGGATGTTTAACAGCAAATATCCACTGTACAGTTAAAGCTTCGCAAGACTTTAAGCTGAGGTCAAATATCCCTGGAATTTAACACAAACGATGACAGCACTTTTGTTCCTACCAGACATTCATGGAAGACTTTGTACACAATGATACTGGTTTTTCATTTGTCTCCCACACATTGTCTTGCAAAAAGATGTATGTTTAATCATTGGTGCTATTTCCTTCAGCATTACAAATCTAAATTTGCTGGCAATTCATGGCCACAGAGAGCTTTCATCATCCCTGATGGCTGTGGTGTAAAGATCTGTGTGTAGTGGTCTGGGAACCTGGAGCACACCTTTGTGGGGGGTGGTTTGTGATTTTTAGTTCCCTCAGAGGCACCAGCCCTGCAGAGATCAGTTGAATTTAGTTTGAGCATTGCCAGGGAGTGCAAGGTTGGAACTGGCCAAAAGGCAATGGATTACTTACACCTCTAAGCCTCCTGTTTATGTAGATAAAGCAGCTTTTATCCTTAATTGTTAAAGTAGTTAAGGTGAAGACAAAGTTTGTCCCCTTAAGATTTGTCACCAACGTCTTTCTGAACTACTAGAGAAAACTTGCTTTCTATTAACACAGATCTGGCAGACCTTAAGTACAAGGGCAAACTGATAGCTCTTAAGTGTAATTGTTCTTCTTTCTGATGTGCTGACTGGCAAAATTGGAACCATTTACAGTTTCCACATTCATAGTATTTTGGTTGGAGTGAGCATACTTCCTTTAGGAAATAAGTGCAGCTCCACCTAAGGTTCTGCAGACACAACTGTATGCAATAATATAAAATTAAGGTGATAGCAATTTTCAATAGTAAAGACTGGACTTCTTTTAAAAAACAGTCTGCCTGATTTCGTATGGTAAGTTCTGTTAAGAGCATATAACATGCAGCTAAAACAGTGCTCTTTGGTGTATTTCACTCTTTCTGGATTTAAAAAGTTTTTGTAATAAAAAGAAAGTATATAAAACCTCCGAAAACATTAGAGTCTCAATCATGTAATAGGCGATTGTAAGAGTAAAGATGGTAGTAGTTAGAGGTGTATTTTAATATATATACTTCAATATTTAATGGTTAAGGTGTTCCCTTGAGTATTTGGACTATGCAATTCATGTTAAGTACCTTACTGAGAGAGAGGAGTTTGTGTAACCTGCTCTTAAGACATTGATTTGGTAGTTCTCACATTTCTGACATTTTTGTTTTTGTAAGAAATTGGCTGATGGATGCAGATACTGTTTCTCTATCTTCGTGGTAGTCCATATCATGCAGCAAGGCCTATGAATTGGAAGCAGACTTTGGTGAGGATTTGTCAGAAAGTTTCTGGCTACTCTGTAGCACAAACTGGAGTCTGGGCTTAGTGTCCTTCCTGTTCCCTTCTTCTGCACCACTGGTCTGTCCTTCGAATTCTGCTGGAGATATTTGCAAGTCCATGTCTGTGAGTCAGGGTTTATTCTGCACTCACTACATTCCTTTATTACTTCTGAGAGATGCAATTACAGTCTTTTTTGAACTCTTGTTTACTGGCTGCTTTAGTATCAACTGTTGGGTCTTAGATATGGTCACTGTACTACTGTCCTTTCTCAAAAATGCTGGAAAAGTCCATAATACACATGAAGGGCCTGTGGCTTAGCTGCTGTTTTGACCGAGCTGAGCAAAACTAGTACAGAGTTATCTTACCTAAGAATTAGAGACTGTAGCATTATTAAAAGGTGAAGACACCTTGCAAAGAAGACAGTCCAAAAGCAAACAGGAAGTCAGATCGAAAATGAAGTTGATGACTCCAAGCCCCTGCAAAGTGAAAGACATTCACAAAGGCCAAATGGACTTTTGGGAATAGTGAAGATGTTAGAGATTTGTACAGAAACATTTGCTTTTCCATATAGTAGCTCTCAGACCTTGTATTCATGACAGTCATGATGGCCAAATGCCCAACTTTTTGCTTACCTTACAGGAAGGGTAATTTTGTACAACTACCATCTCCTAGCCACACAGGTAGAAATCTCATAAACTCAAATATTTTGATTACAAAAATATGCTTACTCTGTCCTTCACCCATTTTAACACTTAAGGAAACAAAGATGGAAAGAACTGTCTTTGTTTAAAGCATATGCTGACTGAAAACCAAAATCAGAGAAACATAGCAACAGGTGAATGTGTTGTCAGTGAGAGAATAGTTTCTGACTGAAGTAAACTGATTTATATTAAGTACATAGCAATTTTTGGCACAATTCTTTAGCCTACGAGTGTCTGTTATAAATAGTTTTGTCAATGGGGCCTTTTTCCCCTCAAAATTAATATTAGGCTCTGTAGAGAATGTAGTATAGGCCTTTGAGATTCTTTGGTGTGCTTTGCCTGTTACTAATTCTAGCAGACTTCTATCAGCAAAGAAAATTCAGTAAAGGAAAGTGGTCTAAATTATGAACAGAGCCGAGCTGATTGATTTCAAATTCTTTCCCTATTGATGACAAACTAATGATTTTTTAAGTTATCTTGCAAAACAGTTTTCTCTTTTGTGGTGGCGCTTAATAAGAACTTGAAATAGCCATGTGTGAAGTAGTGTCAGGAACTGGTACATGTTACGATGTGAACACTCACACACCTTTTATTCTAATACTGGCTCTTGTCCTTGCACTAGGAACTGCCTGCCTTAATAATGTGATAACATGATATTCATGGAAATGTGACTCTGAATCCTTAGTTCTATTTTGTAGTCTTCAACCTTGTATCATTATGATGTTTTTTATTTTGGGCCTCAGGTTCAATAAACCCACTTGGATGCTGCTGGTTGTATAACAGGGTTACATGGATGTGTTTGGTTTACAGTGCAAGGTTTTGGTAGCTGGGTGGGCTGCAGGGGTGGGCTCTCTTTGAGTAGAGACTGGGGGCTGCCCACTTGTCAGACAGTGAATTGTTAGGTCTGTGGCATACACAGAACTTGAAAGAGTCCAAAAGTACTTTGCTGTTGCTAGACACACTTTGCTAAATGTGGCCATGGTTGTCATTTACACACTTCAATGCTGCCCACAGAGAGGATGATATCTACAACTGCTGTAGTGTTCTGGCTTTTCCTCAGTGTTCAGAGTGTAGCTCTGTACTTCCTGCTCTTGAGATTTTCCTGTCTTCATGGGGTTTTACCCAAGACTAGAGGATCTGTATGTTTCACGAACAGTTGGCTTTTCATGGTATTTCAATGCCAATGGCATATTATCAGCAGCATTTTAGAAAAAGAAACAGATGAGAGATATGTAAGGTAAGACATACTAATTTGGAAAAATAGGAGCACCTTGTTTTGAAATCCCTTTGACCTGTTAGATTTGATGTGGAATGTGTTACACTTCTGACAGACTGAGTTGAGGCCTTGAGCCAAGAAATTAATTTGAACAAGCAACAACAACTAGCAGATACTCAAAATTTGGTCCAAATAACTCCTTAAAACAGATTTGAGGAACAAAAATAATAATTTCTCTTTACTAGGAGCTAAGTCAGAAAAATTCCTGTTAAATTCTTCGTGGTTTTTTTTTTCATTTTACTCAGCTGGTCTGCAGGTGTAGAGGATTTCAGCCAAGGTTTCAACTGTTAGAGGCTACAGTCATTACTAAAACTCCTGGGCACACATTTCTGTTGGAATGCAGCTGATGTCATGGAAAAACAGGACCTTTTTGGTAACCCCTAACAACCAGAAGTACAGTAAACAGTAAATATTACCTCCACTGAGATACTCGCTTTTAAAGAGACTTGTTAGGATGGTGCCTGTGTGCCAAGAAATATAAACTTCTACTGATTTAATGACATTTTTCCTAAAAGCACAAGCCTACTACTGAGGTTTAGCCATGATTTTGATATGCCTAATAAAACCAGAAATAGTTCTGTTTAAATCCTAAAATACCCAGAATTTACTGTTCTTTCCACCACCTAACAGTTTTACAGTCTTTCACATCAGAAATCAGTGATGGTATGTTAGTTACAAGGGAAATAGCACTGTAATTTTAATCACTTGCAAAACATAGGGTCTTTCCGAGGTATATTTTCCATCTAATTAAATGAGTGAACTGATTTTTTTTTTCCTTGTAGAATTTTGTAGAAATGCAGAACTGTTCAAATATTTTTTCAGTTTAGTTTGTTTTATAAAAGTTCATTCTCAGCTTCAAGCTGTGCATTCTGTTTTGCTTTCATGGGATTACTCGTGACTTCCAAAATAATTTAGATGTTTGTCGTCCAAGGGTAATCCATTCCTTTACGTGATTTGTATGTTTTCTTTTTTGTTTCTTTTTTTTGCCTCTGTTGATAGAAATGCCAACACTGCACCTGTGAAAGCCCCAGCACTGCCACCTTGCCATATAAAGCTTCACCTTCCTGTGTAAGCAGACAGTAAAATGGGGCGAAGTCTGAGCAGCCTAACATACAGCCATACATTGTTTTTTGAGTGCACCAGTATAGCTCCTAGTATACTTCTTGTGACCAAGTTGACCATTAGATACTGTATACATTTTATTCTTCAGCTTAGGTGTTGAGGTCCTTGTCAGTTTCTTGCTTCTAAAAGGGGAGCTACCTATCCATAAACTGCAGTTGTCCACTAAATTGATCCTTGGAAGTATGATACAGATGGTACAGCAGTGTCTGTGACTGCCATTTCCTTTCCCCAGTATTAAATAAGCCAAATAATGAATTTAATGGTTTTTGGATTTTTCTTGGGAGTACCTTTACACTACCCTTTACTGTAAATCATCTCAGATCTTTGCTGTACTTTTAAATAGCAAAAGATTGCAAGCCTTAAGCATGTAGAAGCTGAGGCAGAACCCTTAAAAGTAGTAGCTGCTAAAAAACAATTGAAACAACTATTCTATTCTCAGTTTGTCTATATTGCCACCTTATTGTAGGTTTTTAGATATTCATATTTTCCACGTTTTACTTGTGCATTTAAGGTAAAAAAACTGTGTTATGAGTGTTATGATTCAAACAGGATCCACATATCAAGAAAAGTGCCAAGCATCAAAGGTTCAACATTAAATGAGAAGAACTGGCATGATGATTTATAAGTTAGTTATTTCTTTTCTTAAGGAAACCATGTTCCAATTTCTTACAGGTCTTTATATATGACCATACTTTGTTAATATTTTCTAATAAATGTTTGGCATTTTTATTCTCTCTAGTTCCTGCATAATTTTTTACCAGTCCTTTCAGAAATATTTACTTCCCCCACCCCTCCGACTTAGTGTTTGACATACCTACTAAACAAAAAATTTCTATTTTAATTCTGCTGGTTATTGCTGTTTGCTCTGTGGTCTTGCTGCCTAGATACTAGCAAGTTGTATTGACTTTATCTTTTCCAGTCATACTTTTTAAAAAAGGAATTAATAGATTCTGTAAATCATGAGAGAAGAGCGATTAAGACATGGAGTTCTTCAATTTGATGTTTTCGGTTACTTCCCCGCCAATGTATTTGGAACTAGGACTGACATTACTTGTCCTGAATTTTTCCTCCTCCTCCCCTTTATGCAGAAGAATTGCCTTCTACTTCCTAAATATTATCTGAAATAATATTTTCTAATTGTTTTAGAAAATGATAGGGCCAGAAGATACAGAAAATAAGGTCATGTGCATTTTTTAATGGTGGACTTCAGTGTAGGTATTTAGTAATTACAATACTTGTATACATCAGTGTTTTAAGTATGACTTTGTTATTTTTAACTAAGAATTTTGGGGATATTGTGGCTCACAAGATTCTATATGTAATTCTAAACTAAAAGAATAAAGCTCAAAGAAACCATAGCTTCAGTAGTTGTCCACATCATTCAGTGCGTATGTCAAAAGCACAGCAAATCATAATGTTTCCACTGCTTCCCAGAACATAATGTCCAAATCATCTGCTCTTCAAATCAGGCATTATATTGTCTTCTTCTAACGACACAGTGTGCACTGCTAAATAGAAGTCAACAACTACCATGCAGGTAACTCTTCTGTAATCCAGAGCATGAAGGAAGCTGACACTCTCGCTGGTGCTGCTGTGCGTATTTTGCCCCAGCATCCCTGAGCGTGAGCTTGTGTGCGTGTGTGTGTGTGCTGTTAGGGGGCTGCTGAAAAGCACACTGCAAATAAAGAGAATGCTTCACGCTGTTCTGAGTTTTTCTGACTGGTGGAGGTGCCATCCCTATACTCCTTTAAAGTCCTTGGTGTTTATCACTAGAATACTTCTCTGAAATTTATGTTAGGTCAGACAGAGGTCAGTGTGCCCTGTCTGAAGCCTGAGTTTATGCCCCTTTGGCAGTTTTAATAAAAGACTCATCTTCTCTCATATGTTGGTTTGCAAACCTGTGGCAAACTAGGTAAGACTGAAATGCATACTTGTTTTGTCACTTGAATTAACTTCTGTGCACAATAGTTCCGCGTAGTTGTCATTTTCCCCTGTCCCAGGGGCTATTTATGTTTTGCTTACTAGCAGTCAGTGTATTGCTAATGGCAGTTGTGAACGTGACTACAGGCAGAAGCACTGCTTCAGTGCCTCGTAAACCTGAGTAACTGGTAGGAGATTGCTTTAGACTTCCAACCCTATACATTTTCCAAATAATGTTTTCTGAGTTTAGAATGCATGAGCAAGTGTTCCCTTATCTGGCTTAAATATCTAGTGAGATTTTATCTGAAGACTATTGGGTAGTTCTGGAAACACACATAGAAATATCACTGATCTGTATCCTGATGATAGGGAATTATTCCTCAAATCTCAAGCAGAGAGGACAGTACTCAAGATGTGTACCAGTGTCTTCTGAAAGGATTTTACTAAAACTGTGTAAGATCTCTTAAATAAAGAATTGTTGTAGGAAACTGCTGCTTAAAATGCCTGATTTACATTGACTAACTGTAGCAGATTGGTTTAAATGAGGATATTGTGTCGCGCTGGCTGGGGAAGAGAGGGGAAAAGAGGAAGTGGCCTATTTCTTCCTTTGGCTGAGTCCTAAGAAAGGAATGAAGGTAACTGCGTGACAACTGTCATCACCCAGCGGTTTGCAAAGTACTGAGCATTAGACTGCCAAGCTCAATGTCTGTGCATACAGTGCTACCTAAGAAGCCATAGGTTACTGTGAACTTTCTGTCCTGCCAGTGAAGGTTCAGGTGCTGGTCACTGCTAGAAGCAAGATCACGGGTTAGGTGGTCGGTGGCCTGGGTTATCCTCTTTCTGTGGCACCAAGGGTCATGAAGAAATATCAGTCAAGAAAGCCAAGAGTTGTCACTGCTTTACAGGTTAAATTTTGGTATGCATCTGTATTTGTTTGTCTTCTTGAACATCAGTCCTGCCTTCTGTATGCTGTTTGAAATCTGGAATTTAGATGATGCAAGGTGGCAGGTTTTAATTTCTCAAAGGTTTTGCTTCTTTTTAAAACCCAGAGCAAGTATGTTTCAAGTTTAGTTTCCTTTTCCTAGGTTATTTGCTGGGGGCTGAATGAAACATTGCTATCTAGCAGCAGAGGAATTCACATTAAGCAATATTCATTTTCAAGCTCTTCACACAGAATTATATAGGCTGGAAAGGACTTCTTGAGATCATCTAGTCCAATGCCAAACTTCCTGTGTCATCCAAACATTAAGCTATAAATAGACTGATGTGGGCCAAATTTATTATCAGTCAGTGCTGTATGCTTTTTTCTAAAATCAATCTTTACACCAGGGTTTTCAACAAGCACACAGTGAAAGAAGCTATAATTCTAATAATTGCAAAAAATTTTTAGAAATTGTTTTTGAGGTGTCACACCCACTTGGGCAGTCTCTTATTTGATGTACTTGCTCAAATGTATTTAGATTGACTAAACAAAAACAAGATATGCAGTGTATCAGTGACAAGTGGCCAGTACAAAGCATTTTGTATGGCAATTTGATCTTAAGAAGGAAAATTTTTTTGGCTAAATTGTGACAGCATATCAGAGTTTACATGTGCAAAACCCCTCCACGTTTCAGTTCTGGGTTCTTTGCTCTGCCGGTGAGCCTCAGTTTATTTCTGCTTTGTTAAATACCTTCCTCTTGCAATACTGGTCCAAAACATGCTTTGGGAGATCAATATAGTAACTTGGATATAAGTTTGATATTAAAACTGAAGTTTCCAACACCTGTTTATCCATGATGACTCCTTGTTTGTGGATTTGAAATTTTCAGTAGTGGTCTCGGGATAGTCTAGTCTGCCCAGTTGAGGATATGCATCATGAATGCTTTTTCTGCAGTGTGATTGTGGATTAGAGACGTCACTTCTGGCTTGTGTGCCAGTCTTTGGTCATCAGGTTAAGTAGAGATCTTACAGGTCTTTGGATTTGAAGTCTTTTACTGGAGAGGGCTTTTCAGTCTGCCATTTGCTGCAAATCTCTTTTCATTGTTATAAATGAACTCTTCTCAGTGTTATTTGTCATCCCCATCATTGGTCAGCTACTGACACAGAGGAGGACATGGTATGGCAAATGGCAAAGGCAGTAAGAGGGTGCTTCTTTTGGCCATGGTGGGGCCTAATCAGTTGAAGCCAACTTAAAGACTACAGCCGAACTAAAACACTTGCTGTCAAACACAGAGCTGCTTCTATGAAAATACAAGTAATGGAGTCTCTTTCCCATTCCCTGTTTAGATAATTTGTTACTGCTGAAGGATACAGGCTTTTGGTTTTCGCTGTAGACTTCTTTCTCCAGTACCTCTCAGTCGGTAGACACTAGTTTCTACAATGTACAATTGTGTATTTCACCCTTGCATTTACGCTCACTGGCAGTATCTGCTGGAGGTTTGCTGCATTGTTGCAGACAGTGCCTAAGATCACAGACATGATTCCTGATCAACTGGGAAAGAGTAAGTTAGAGAATATTTGGTCTACGTGTGAGGACTGGCGCCTCCAGCTGCAGTGTTGTTAGTAGTCAGTATAGGCAATATCATTGCAATAAAACATGTAAAGGAAAGAAGTCTGCTTTGTAGCCAGGCAGCTTTTAAGACAGCCTTACAGCTAATGTTCAAAGATTAACCACAGATACTGTGTGCTGGAGGTTGATCACTTCCCATGATAGTTTATGTTTTAATGTGTATTGAACAATAGCAGAACCAGTGGTTTCTACCACAAGAACTCTATGAGCTCTCAGACTTTATTACAGGCCATCCAAAAGAAACAAATTTGGTATTTGCTCTTCATGGTGGTTCCTGATGCTGTTTGCCAAGTGCTGCCCAATTCCACACCATGGTTTGGGAATCGACGCTGCAGAGAGTCATTGAGAAAATGTTAGGAAGGTAGTGAGCCTAAATCTGTAGGATGCATTTGACCTAGAGAGGGATTCTGTGTCATCAGAGACCATGGGAGTTCCTAGATGGCCAGATGCAGCAGCTCCTAGCTGCTCTGCTGATCTGGATGCTGCCCCTGCCTTGCAAATTTGACAGGTATAAGACTATGCTACATAATTAGCAACTTCCCTATACACAGGTGAGCTGATCTGTTTCTCCAGGCTCAAGCAGGGCTCTGAAACACCCAGTCCTTTCGTTCTTTTTTTGGAATGAAGTTGAATCCTTTGGCAGAGACCAAGTGGGAGTGTCAAAGATGGTCTTTTCCTGCACCGCCACTGGTTAATGCTCCTGGGGGCTTTTTTCCTGCAGGTCATTATTTCAGAATCAGATATAAGAAACTTTTTCTTTCCTCCTGCCTTGCCTGCTTCTCTCTCAGCCTCTTATAAAAAATGCCTGGCTCTTCGAAAGTTAAGTTGGCTTTGCACATCAAACCTTCCTATTTGTAGCTACCTGCTCGCAGAAAGGAGGGTGGGAAGGAGAGAGGGTGAGTGGAATTACAAATATACCTACCCTTGTGTAGAGCTGGCCTCAGGCTAAGACAAAGGGCTTGGGAGATTTGAGACCTTCTGGATGCCTCCTGGATCCTTTTACTATTGTGTCATTTCCTTTCAGCAGTATTTGAACCTTCAAGCTCACCTGAGTGTGTTCACAGGCAGCCAGACCAGTATTGTGAAAGAGAAATTAGACACTTAGCCTTGGCAAAGATTAACTCTCATAGCTTGTTTGTACCTCTTCGTCATGCATTTATTGTCCCTTGTTTGCTCACTTCTAAGGAATTTTTTTTTGGCATCTTATCAGATTGTTATGAATTGGAGCAAGTGCAGAATTAAATCATAAGGCATGGATGCAGAGGAGAGTTTGGTCTTTTTTCCTTTTCCATTTCTTTCCCTTTCCTTTCCTTTCCTTTCCTTTCCTTTCCTTTCCTTTCCTTTCCTTTCCTTTCCTTTCCTTTCCTTTCCTTTCCTTTCCTTTCCTTTCCTTTCCTTTCCTTTCCTTTCCTTTCCTTTCCGTTCCGTTCCGTTCCGTTCCGTTCCAGCTCAGTGGTAATGCTAGTGGCTTAGAAACATAATAAACAGGTTTTGTGTAGTGTTTCTTGCTAAGAGCCTGTTTGAGAAACCCCTAATCCTGTCTTCCAGACTGATAACCTTCTTGCCCTCAGCAGGGTGATGAGGACTGGGGGAATTGCTCTGTTCTTTGTGTAATGTGTGCTGAGCCCTGCAAAAAGGTAACTGGTATCTCCACTTGCCAATACTGACATGTCTGGGCAAATAATCCCAAGAACAACAAACCTGCCTATTTAAGTGTTGTGCTCCCTGACAGAAAATGGTAAAAGCCATCACCTTGAATGCACAAATTCTCTCAATTATTTAATCCTTATTAAAAAGAGTATCTTTTCCAAGGTGACTTTAAACTGGGCCTCTTTCTTTGTCTTCTTTGTTTTGCAATACACTGGTGCCTGCTTAACAAAGAAATGCTTGACAACTAATAAAAAGAAGCAATTCACAGCTATTGAGGGATACTTAATCATATGGGAGTGAGGCTTGATGTTTGTGATTTTAAAAGAATATATTTTAAAGTGGAATATTATATATGTATGTATATGTCTCTTGTGTACACAAGAATGCTTTTTGTGCCTGTTTTGCCTTGGAGACTATATTGGAAGCAGGATTTGGGTCTGTGTTGAAGCACTCCAAATTGACTTGACTTTACAATGAAGTTCTCCTTATCTACTGCTGCATGTGCAGTGACTTTCTTCTCTAAAATTTCCCATAAAAATGTTTCCCATAAAAAAGAACTCGGTTGTACCTAGGCTGCAGTTCCAAGGAGCAAAGTGAGATGATGTGCTAGTCCTTTCACCCAGTGCTCTGCTCCTCTGACATACCTTTCTGTAGTTTCTGTGTTCACTGTACCTAGAAAAAAAAAAAAAAATGAAGTCCTGGACAGTTTTCTCATCTTCTCCCCTTTGCACTGGCTTCAGTGCTTATCTGGTCTTCTGCTGAGCCATTGTATGCACTAGCACAAGAAGAAAGTACATGCAGCAAAACAAGTGGTTAATTTTCTGTAAGGTTAGCATGCTGAAATGGCTTAGTGCAGGGTTCAGTGAGCAGAGAAGTTAATATGAACAAGTGGAAGCATTTGAATAGGGATCATGGGAAGAAGATCTCCAGCACTTAGAGAGCCCTGAAAGTTGAAATTGATTCCTGATGTGCCTATTGATGCTGCTAAAAAAATGCCATTTTGAGATTTCACTATCATGTGTGAGTTTAGTGGACTTACTGAAACTGCAGTCCAGGAGTCCTATCCTGTTTTGAAATGCATAATCTTCCAGATGGTATCTTTTTGGTGTCTTGCATAATACTATTTTAATTTCATTATTGCTGGCATTTTTCAGACACTGTCAGAGAGTTTGGATGACTTGTAGCTGTAACCTTAAAGATTAATAACTACAGGTAGTTCTGGTATTTGTTGTGGAGCTAATTAAAAAGCTGGATATTCGCTCCCTTCCCTGTGCTGTGCTTCACAGCCCCTTCAATGCCAGCCTAAGGGTTTGTGGTGTCATGCAGTAAAATAGTTTACTGAAATAATCAAGGCTAAAAATAACCCTCTGAAAAAACGTGGCGTGAGACAATAATGAGTAGCTGAAGGTTAGTAAGGCTGGTGATTTTTTAAGCCTGCTTTGCTGCTGAAACAGAAGCATTATGTAACTGCCCTGACAGTGATCATTCCCATCCATAAATGCTGAAATGACTGTGGCAATCTTTGTGGTGTCTTCACCCAGTGCTTACAGGTGTCCTATAAAAGGCCATTTCTGTGATGCACTTCTCCCCTTGTGAGTTCAGTTTGGTTGGTGCAGCTCTCTCAGGGGCCACCTGTGAGCTGGGTCAAGAAACATAAATGAATCTCAAAAGCCTGTGTAGAAAGGAGAAAAAAGATGGGGTTAGTTTAAATTCTGACCACTGTCCCAGCTTGACATGTGGTGCTGCAGAAGTAGTACTGATGTGAGCTGCTCAGGTTGTCAGTGCTGTACAGGGAGACAGACATCTGTGGAAGCACTGCCTGAGCCTCTAGGGGTCTTTGATAAATGAGAAGGTCCTAAATTGCTGGAAGCATATGTTTAAACTTGAAAGTGTTAAAAGCATACATGTAAAACTGGTATATATGACTGTATTTTTGCCATTTACTGCCTATAATATATAAAAAATTTTCTGGCAGCCAAAATGCTGTACACCCAGTTTTACTAGGTCTACCACAAGCTTTCTGTTAAAGGATGTTTTAGCATGATGACGTGGACACACAGAGGAACTGCAAAGTGTTGAACAAGCCATATCTTAATCTGTAATGTGCAGCTCAGGCTCTTGTGTTTTATGTCCCCATTTGATGTGGATATTCTTTTGACATCAGACTTTGGGCATACTGGACACAGGAAAAGGAGCAGTGAACTTTGCAGATCTGGGTTGCAAGGGACCTTAAAGATCATCTCGTTCCAACCTCCCTGCTGTGGGCAGGGACACCTTCCTCTGGACCAGGTTGCTCAGGGCCCCATCCAACCTGGCCTTGAAGACTTCCAGCGAAGGGGCATCCACAGCTGCTCTGGGCAACCTCTTCCAGTGCCTCACCACCCTCACAGTAAAGAGCTTCTTCCTTATACCCAGTCTAAACTTAGCCTCTCTCAGTTTAAAGCCATTCCCCCTTGTTCTGTCACTAGATGCTCTCATAAAGAGTCTCTTCCCAGCTCTCTTGTACCCCCCTTTAGGTACTGGAAGGTGCTACAAGGTCTCCCTGGAGCCTTCTCCAGGCTGAACAACTCCATCTCTCTCAGCCTGTCTTTGTAGGAGAGATGCTCCAACTCTCTTATCATCTTCATGGCCTACCTCTGGTTTGCTCCAGCAGATCAAATCAGAAATTAAAAGACAGCTAACTGAAATTCAGTATTCCAGTTGTTAGGGTGGAAAAAGACTTTCACTAAAAACTCTTCTTTCGCATTTGAAAAGTAATTATTTTGAATTGCTTTTTTAATTAAAAAATCATGTTTCCTTAAGTGCTGTAATTATTCTGTGCCCAAATTCTGCACTTGGCAAAAGTAACATTTTCCATGAGCATGGGTGTTAATTGTGTTCTATCCACATCTCAGTGATATTGCCTGCTACATTTTCTCAGAATTTCATGTCTTTGTAGCATTCTAATTTCTGCCCCAAACTGTGCTGTGATGTTTGTGACTGTAAACATGCAGTGCATTGGCTTCAGCTTTGTTTCATAACTGTTTCTATGGATTTGTGTTGGTTTAAAATAGTAAAGATTGACTCAACATATTACTCTGAAAATTATTAACAGTTAGTCTGTAGGCCATTACATCATGAGGAAACCAAAGCACACTTGGAGAGCACTTGGAGAGCACTTATTTTTTTCCCTCTCAGGATTGCTGAAATACCAAATACAGATGTTCAGCAGTGCACATAATGTTTGCTAGCAGTACTAGAAGAAAAGAAACAATACAGGAGAAATGCAATACTGAGAAAAGCTTCAATTTTTTTTTCATAGAAAAAACTGTTTGTTTCTCTGAATATAGATTTTAATAAAAATTACTAGTGTTAAAATGGGATAAAGCTGTGCATCAGAATTTCGTGAACTGCTCATAACCTTTCAGTATTGCTGTTTTCTAGTATTTTCAGAGTAATAATTATTATTATTTTGTGTGTGTCTGATTCTGGAGTCAGTGTGTGTCACTGAATGCCTGTGCTTAATACTTCATTTATATATCTTAATGTGCAGTGCCTAGTTGATATTCATAGAATACATGAAATGGAAACATTGATTTAATATTAATTGCAAATTGTATTGCTTTTTCTATTGCTTTCCGCTCCCACATCAGCTTTCTACATCTAGTTTAGATAAGCACGTGGTGGGATGGTCAACGTAGGAGCTTCTCTTGCAGTTAAGTGTCTTGCATGTCCTTAGAACCCCAAATTGCTTTTATGCAGATCAATTCTTAGAGACATCTGTGAAGAAGTCAATGGCAAATTATGTCCTTTAATTGAAATAGTAAGTAAAAACACCTTACAGCTCCGGAAGCGGAGCTTTTTCGAGAGTATTGCCTTTATTACTCTTCCAGGTCCAATTGAATCAGCTGTGATGTGCATTTGTTCTGAGTAACCGTCTCTTGAAGAAAAAGGTCTGTTAAGGTTAGAAATCGAGTTCTTTTCTATTACACTAAATGAATTGCTGCTTTCTGCTTGCCAGAGGCACTGCTTCAAAACAAAAGCAAGCCAACTCACAGGGAGTTAAAATATTTTAGTCCTAAGTCGTCACGTCTGGCTGCAGAGTGACCTCAGCCTTCTCCCGCTCTGAATCATTGTTGAGAACTCACGTGGTCTAAATAGACTGAGGTAGGTTTCAGTCCCAGAAACTGTTTGTCTTTTCATGTGTGGTGGCTAAATGAGTACAACCTTGACATTGTTAGAAAGGGCACAGCTACACCCAGTTACTGTTGGTGTAGTAGCAGATTAACCACTCTAACTACTTTCATGTGTGTAATCTTTCTAATCTTGATCAGGTGGCCATGTTGCTTTTCTCCTGTGGCACGTAGACAGAGCTTGATTGTGGTTTTAATTCTGTAACTGTTTTTATGGTGGTAGGCAGACAAAAAAAAAGGAAAAAGGTATTGCATACGATGTTGAGAGGGTTAGGCTGCAGTTATGGGAAAAACCACAAACAATGTATTTGAATTAAAGGAAGTTATTAAAGTGATTCTTCAAGAAATGTCTGAGAGAAGTGCTTTTCATACTTACTCAAATTAATGTGAGCATGATGCAGTCTGTCTGAGAAAACCAGCACAGTTTCTGGCAGTAATGTGTTGGAGAAGAGATTCTGGAAGCAAAGAAGTTTTCCTGACTGATGTTTCTTGCATTTAGAACCAAAACCATAAGTTGTGCAATTACAGAACTAACTGGTGAAAAAGGGATTAACACCTTCCCTTACTGTTACCCGTTAGGGTATGAAGGAGAACTTTTTTTTCTTTTAAAAGCAGAAAGGAGACCTGGTTTCTCCTGGTACTTGTGAGTTACAGTAATCCTAGTTAGGCTGTTTCGAATTTGCAGAGAGTGTATATTTGGTTTTATTAGTTTTGCTTTCTGTTTTGCCAGCAAAGATGAGCTTAAGAAATTCATTGGTACCTCCTTAGTTACTTCCAGCTCTTTATTTTCTTCTACAGGTTTGTGGCACTCTTGCTTAAGTTTCTTTGTCTCTGAAAGGGAGTAACAGTTTCTTGAACAATTTTTTTTTTTTCTTTAGGTAGCTTTCCTGAGCTTATATTTTCTTGTAATGGGGGTGTCCTCTACTCCCCCTTGCTTATACTGTCACTCACTTCATGACCTCAATACAAAACATATTCAGGACCTCTAAGATACAGTCTAACAAGCAGTGTTAAGGTCTCGTGAAAGACTATATTGTAGTGTAACATGAATATATTAGCTGAGTAGTTCTGTACTGTGTTAAGTATGGCAATAAAACTATGGTTTTATCATGCTTGTAATTTAGAAGGATAAACATGAAGCCTTCAATTTAGAAAATAATGGAGATCAAATACAGTAGCAGTTGCCATTGGAGCTGCATCCACAAGTTGCTTCTGTCATGTGGAACAGCTACCTTATTATGCTCTCCTGCTTTATACCTACACTTTTTTATCCTCATGATATCTGAGGATTAAATGATGTTATTGTCAGTAAGCTACTGAATGCTGTTACCAACACCTGTTTCATGTGACTTACTCTGTTCTGTATGTAAGATGTTTGGTTTTTTTTAAACACATAATCTATTTGGGAGTAATATTATTTTTTGTATTAGCTGATGTCTAGGAGATACTCTTTATACATACTTCTGTGTAAGACACTGTCGTGGTTTAACCCCAGCCAGCAGCCAAGCCCCACACAGCCACTCGCTCACTGCCCCACCAGTGGGATCAGAGAGGGAATCAGAAGGGTAAAAGCCAGAAACCCTTGATTGAGATAAAGACAGATTAATAGGGAAAGCAAAAGCTGTGCATACCAGCAAAGCAAAACAAGGAATGAATTCAGTGCTCCCCACGGGCAGGCAGGTGTTCAGCCATCTCCAGGAGAGCAGGGCCCCATCATCTGTAATGGTGAATTGGGAAGACAAACACCATCACTCCCAATGTCCCCCCTTCCTCCTTCTTCCCCCAACTTTATATACTGAGCATGATGTCACATGGTCTGGAATGTCCCTTTGGTCAGTTGGGGTCACCTGCCCTGGCTGTTTCCCCTCCCAGCCTCCCGTGCACCCCCATCTTCCTCACCAGTGTGACAAAAAGCAGAAAAGGCCTTGATTCTGTGCAAGCCCTACTCAGCAGTAACAAAAACATCTCTATGTTATTAACTGTCTGTTCAGCACAAATCCAAAACATAGTCCTGTACCAGCCACTGTGAAGAAAATAAACTCTAATCCAGCTGAAACCAGCACAGACATTCCTAAGCCTGAAATTGTAAAACAAATTGCCACAAGAGCTGTAGCCATACTGTGGCTCTCATGTCCCTGTAACTTCCACAATAAATGCACAGTAAGGAACAAACAATAGAGAGAAGTGGGAACACATCAGGATAGAAGTTATCACAGTATAAGCATACTCTTTCGCTCAGCAGGGCCCAAAGAGACCACAGTGTCGGCCAGGCAAGAGGCTGTGGTACAGTGCTGGTGCGGAAGTGCCTAATGCCCTCTGTGACAGTCCATTAGCATAATATATTTGCAGAGTGGGTATTTCTGGGAAGGAAATCTGCATTGAAGTGCAGTAACACAAATTACAAGAATTTTTCATTGAGTCTCCCATAACCAAATCACACATAGCCTTCAGTGTTGGAGATATAAACACAAAGCTTTTATCTTTACTAAATGAAGGATCTGACTTGTGCTTTTTGGAAGGTATTTATTGTCATTAACATTTAAAAACGTTGTCCTGTACATTTAGTCTGTTGAATAAGAGCACTGGGAGCAGAGAGGTGGAGCAGGCCAACAAGTGAAATTCTGTTTGGCTTCTCAGATAGCAGATCTCTTTAATGCAGTCCATGTGTTCATGCCTTTAGGTGGTAGCGGTTTCATACTGGGGGAAGTAATGATTTGCAAATAACTATTATTTTGCAATTCAGTATTAAGATGTATGTGTAGGGTTAGCTAGAAAGAACTCATTGCCTGTGCACAGGGAACAGAAAAATCTAATATTGGGGGTTACTAGTTTTGGTTTGATTTCAGTGCTCATTTACTCTATGACACAATAACCCTCTTTGTACGTGCGTGAATAGAAGTGTGAACAGGACCAAAAGCAGGTGCTTGTGTTACAGAGGGGAAAATTTAAAACAGTATTTGTAGGCTATCCATTTATTAAGTTACTTGAAGTTGTTTCATAAGATAGAAGTTGAAGTAGAAAACAGCAAAGTCCAGCAGTATCTAGAGGATTGGTCTCAGCCTTGCTTCAAACCTGCACACTTAAACAGATGTTCACAGGAGATGAATTGTTTCTTCTGTTAATTTTTAGCTTATTTAGAGTCTGATTCTGCCCCTTTTGTAGTGCCTTATTCAAGTGTTAAAACTGACTGTGGGTACTCTCCATAAGCTTCTGTGAAATGTAACTATTTGACATGCAAAATACCCATCAGGACTGTCTAATTGGGTCTGTTGGTGTTGTAGGAGAAGACTCACATAGCTCACAGATTTGTGCCTGTAAGTGTTAGTGATGGATAAGCATGACCAGCCAGTAAATGGACTTGATGTCTTTGCTTGTCCAGTACTAACTGTTCTGTATGGAAATACATGAGGCGGGTGGTACTTCAGCTTGTTCTTTGTGGTTTGTAACACCCCTTCAGCTTGTTCAGTGAATGTATGTGCAGAGTGAACCTCGTTAGCCAGTGAAAATGTGGGAAATAGATAAGTAAAATTTTAGCTGATACACGTGACTGTGACATGTATAGGAACTTCATTAAAACCATTTATCTTAACTAACAGTATTGATTCCTTTTTTCTTTTATTTCCTCCCCTTTTCTTTTCCTGAGAGGGGATGTGTTTAAAGTGTTGATTTGGCCAGAAAATTAACTAAAACTGATTTTAGTTTATATATCATTTTGGAAATCAGATATGCTTGTTCTACTTACAGAAATAAGTTTTTGTGTAGATTGATTCAGGGGGACAAAGACACCTTTAAGAAAACAATAAATTCAGACTATTTCTCTTTCATGAATTAATGTTTCTTTTTCAAGTGAAAAACGGTCTCATTACTGGTGTGATGTCAGAGATGTGACTCCATGTAAAATTTACAGCCTGATAATATTAAGAAAGGCTGCCTTACACATGGATTTACAAAATTGGGTGTGTTAGGCAGGAATCATCAAGGAAAAAAAGCAATGGAACCTTCTCTTGTCACTTATCCATTTGGTTTTCTAGTTGAAACAGCAGTTTTAAGATACAGCTAGGCTCAAGAGGGGACAAGCCATCTTTTCCAAGAAGTAGCTTTTAAATTCTGAGAAGCACACCTACTTTGCTTAACGATGTGAAGAGAGGAATAATTCTCTACATTTAATATAACTTCCCAGTATAAAATTACATTTAAGGGATTGTTTGGAAAGCTGGTCAGGACTGTAGCATATTATTTTTTTAAAATCCTGTTTCTATGTGCTCTGATTTCCATGGCACTATTCTTTAGGGACAGCACATTTGTTACAGGAGACTAAATTGTTTCCTTTTGCAAAGCCTTACAGGCTCTGAAACTCCCACTGGCTGTTGTCCAGAAAAAAAGATTTGTGGGTTCTGCCCAGTGTCTGCAAATGTGTGATGATATTTATATCCATTGAGTTGTTTTCACTGTAGCTAGATCTGGTAAAACACTTGTGGCTTTACTGCAACTAAGAGACTTGTGGTAAAGACTGAGAACTTTGAAATTAAGTTTTGTGCTTGAAGAGACGTTCTGACTTCCACTGCATCCGTGATTACTGGGTGGGAAGGAGGATCAGCCTAGTTACATATCAGCCTTTGCAGAGAGGGGCAAAGTCAGCAAACCTTTAAAGAAAGAAGTAAATCTTCCATTTTTTTGAAAGCACTAAGACTGTTTAAGTGTGGACAAAAGCAGAATATTGTCTCAACTGCAACTTCAAAAGTGATTCACAATTTTTTTATTGGTAGAGTCCTTAAAATCCAGTTCATTCTGCACAGCTGTAAGTTGTGTTGATTCAAAAGTCTTTCACATTCAGACTTCTGTAAGAAAAGGTGCCTTTTTCTTCTTATATTTTTCTAAACTTGTGAGAACAAAAAGAAGGGCAGATGTTTCACTTCTGTGTACACTTTCATTTCTTCTTTCTCTTTTCCTCTGCAAGAAGCTTCCACTAAGAAGGGAAAAAAGGCCAGTGACAAAATCACTTTGTTCTGGGAAGCATTTCCAAGCATAAAAACAATACCAATGTGATGCTTTTATAGAAAAAATTTTTCTTAAATTGTTGATGATTCACTTGATCTTCATTGGAAATATTTTCATATTATTTACCACTTCCTCCAGATACAGCTTAATTGAATGGTTCTTTCAGATTTTTCCATATGGGGTTCCCTTCCCTTCTCACTTGATATATCATAAAGAAAGGATGGTCATGGCCCCTTGAAACTTTGCCACCTTTGAGTTTGAAAATCCACAGTGTAATTGGTAGATAAGGGTACTGTGCAGGCTTGCCCTTGTTCCTGGCTTTGCCCTATGTTTTCTGTGTAGTCTTAAATAATAGCAGTGGTCAGTCTATCTGCAGGTTTCCTACTTTCTGAAACAAGACATATGGCTACCTTAATATCTCCTGATTTCCATGGTTATTTGAAGTTAATGAAGTCTGACTTTGAGATCCTTAGAAAGATGTTTTTCTATGGAAATAATTTTCTTTGAATATTTTCTTCTAACTTAACACTTTTCAAATGGATTTATGGCATTAGGTCTAGAAATAAGTTGTATTGGACGAAGCATATGTAGCATAAGACTTACTGGCTCAGTTCACTATGTGTGACTGTAACTGGCTGAAGATCCAAGTACTAGTGAGAGCATGTGGTAAATTTTCCTTGGACCTGGCAAAAGTTCCCATATTTGGAACTTTTAAAAAGAACTAGGTTGGTATACTGGAAAACATACTGCAAAGAAGACAGTGTTTTATCGTTAGAAAAATTGGCTGGTTTTTCCTGTAGGTCTCTCTGTGTGCAGCTGGTGAAGTTGTAAATGATAGTTATTCTAATTTGCCTTAATTTTGTCCATTTTGTTGGATGTGGCCTACAGTATGACTGAAGCCCTGAGTCTCATGCCAGTGAAAATGGCAATTGACATTTCCTTGTTTAGTTTCTCTCATTCGATGCAGAGTGGGACTTCCAAGGGTGTAGCTAAGAAAATACTGAATTTTTTTTTTCCCCAGAGGAAAAGTTGCAAGCATCTGACAGTAGGGTGGAATAGAATAGTTATCTTGATTGTGTAACTCCAGCCTCTGGCTGTGCAACCCTGAGAACACTGGAGCAATAAATGAATGCCGTGTGCTGTTGACTAGATAATGTTGTTTTTAGGCTGTGGACTGTAGACTGACTTTCACGCAAGCCAATGGCGTGGGGCTTTCCCACACTTGCAACATCACTGGTTTTCCAACACGTCTTGTGTACAGAAGGTAAATTGCAACTGGAATGCCCTCTGCTGAGGTCGGCCATCAGCTGGGCAAGGCCGCGCACTGCCCCATCAGCAGTGTCTGTCAGCACGAGTGTGCACGGTACCACACAGTCATTTTGAAATATACACCACAGCCCTACAGCTGGTACTTTCTTTTAGCTGCGGATTTGTAACCTGCTCCTCTCCAGCTGGAGTTTCTGGGACATCCTCCTGCAGCAAGTGTGGCTGAGAGGGCATCTGGGAGCTAGAGGAACTGGGAGTCTGACCTCTTCCCATACAGGGTTTCAAGTGGACTTGGGTCAGATGCATGAAAGTGGTCAGATGTATGGGTTCAGATGGACATGAGTGTGATTAACTCAGGGTGGTAGCTGGAATACGTGGATGTTTGTGCTTTGAGACCCTCAGGCTGAGAGCTTGCTGAGGGGCCTGCCCCAGAGGTCTGTGTGCACATGTGGCATTTGCAATGAGGCCTTTGGAGCCGCTAGTTTTGTTCAACTCTGGAGCTAGAAGGTTTTTTTTCTTCATTTACATTTTTCTTCATTCAGCCTTGGAAATGGCAGATACAAGTCATGAAACTTAGATGTAGAAATTGATTTAATCCAATTAAATCTCCTAGGAAGTTTGTCCTGCAGTTAAAACTACTTTCTTTTGCTTGATAGCATTGAATTAAGTGTTCTGGAAGGAAAGGAATTTAAGGTCTGAATTGCCGACTACTGGAGTTCTCTGCGGTCCTGGCCTAGGGAAACATTTCCAAGACAATAGCTGAGATTTTAAGTCTCAGTATAGTATTGTATTTTGGAGGGGTTTCTGTAAGAATAAGTGTTCAAAAAAGCATTTCTACTTTTGTCAATCTTGTGTAATCCAGGACCAGTTCATATTATTGATTACTACATTTAATCAGTTTTGACCTGGGAGGAAGTGGACGAGTGAAATGAATAGTAGAACCATTCACAACTGGTTTTGTGGCAGAACTTGCTGGTATTTGTTTTTGGGAGACTGCAAGCCTCACTGCAGTCTATACTATACCAAAAATAAAAGTGAAGCATCATTATTGTTAGAAGTAGCATGAATTAATATTGAGTTGAGTGAATTTATCATACATGTGCCTGTGTAGGTATGGTTTCAAAGGGCTAGAAAATAAAGGAGAAAATATTATGAGGTGAGGTTTTCGCCACTGTAGCAGGAGCAGAGCTGTGTTCCTGGGAAGGGTGGTCTGGATGTGTAGTACTTCTCTCCTGCTGTTGGCGTTGTGCTGTGTCACTGAGTCACAGCTTCTCAAACCTCATCACATGTAAATAATACCTTTTGGGTAGCGAGTGCATTGTTGTTTTGTATGCCCATCCTGCCAAGGGATCAGAAAGTTCACTGGTCATTTTTTACCTGGAGCTTTGGAAAACACCCTGGTGTCACACAATGCAATATTGCCACTCTTTGATGTTTATACTAGCTGCTTTTCCTTTTTAATAGTCACAGCAGGAGGAAATGTGTGAAATTATCTGCATGGTAGAAGGAATTAAAGTGAGTAAATTGATTTCTACTCAAGTTTCAAGCTTCTGGGTTGGAGTCACAAAGCAGTAATCATCTTCTAGCTGTTTTTAATTATTTGTTTTGTGGCAGTTTCCTTGTCCGTGAAACTGATATTTACTGTGTGTTAGCCTAAGAAAATGAACAATGCTATTGAGGCTTTGAGCAGTATGAACATTAACAAGTACATTTTTTTTGTAGGCTCTGATGTGTTTGTCAAGTCCAAGAGGAAGAGAGTGAATGAATCAGGATGTTATATTGGGTCTGTGCGGCACAACTTTTTTTGTTTCAGACTTCACATGACCGCTCAGTAGCCTCCAATATCTCTGTTCCCTCCAAGAAATAAGGTTTCCTTGCATCTCTTTCCCCATAAGTCTAAAGGAATCCTGGAAAGGGACAGATCCCAAGCCTATGTGGTTTACTGAACTACTTAGCTGAGGTAAATTTGAGCTTTACCCTCCACATATTTTGGTCCTTATCTGCAAGGAAGTGGTCTTTTTTTTACATAGGAATGGATGGCTGATTACTTAAGATGGATTGCATTTATGTCTTCTTCTTTAACATAATGTGTGTACTTAAGGCTGATGAATAATGGGCGTGGCTTGAAAAAGCAGATGTGTAGAAGTGTGAACATGTGCTAGCTCAATATGTCAAACATGCCCGTGAGACATGGCTTCATCGGGATGGCTGGTGGGACTACAGACACCTTATTACTGCTGCAGAGCGTGATATCCAAAATCTGGGTTGCTCATGTAGAAATAGTGCACTATGTATTAAAGTCTGTGTGTCTACACAGTGGTTTGGGGTTTTGTTTTTCCTTTGGAAGTAGTTAGACTTTGTTATGTAGATCCACTTATGATTTTATTGAATTAAACAGGTACCAAAGCTACAGTACACTTTAATGTAGCAGCTAAGCTTTAGGATGAACTTATCCCATATTAGTTTTTCTAGCTTTGCTGTATTAATCCTGGCATCCATCTCTAAACTTCAGTCACTCAAGAAATGCCTTAAATCTAATGTTCAGTAGCTCCTTGATCTTATTACAGATACAATTTCTACATGCAGTGTAGAAACTGTGTTAAACTAGAGAATGGGACAAATTATGTCTTACCCAAGAGTAGTTTGGAAATCCGCAAATAGAGGAGTCAACAAATAGAGGAAGACTTGTGTTACTGATGACTGAAAAGCATGTTTATACTAATTCCAGGAGCAAGTGTCAGCAGAACTTTAAAATAAGATTTTTCTTTCCATTATTGAAAATGAAAAAAACCTGCAAAAAATGCTATGCAGAAATCAGGTGGTGCAAATGAGATCAGGCATATTCAGAAATGTATGCCATAAACAGATTTTAAAGGGAATAGCTAGAGATGCCCTCCAACATCCCTAGGTTAATGACTGTAGTTGATAGGAAGTTTAAGAGGAATAGCTCAGCCACCTTCTAAATTATCATGTGCTCTCCTGCTGCTACTATCAGGGACAGGGTGCTGGATTAGATAAGCCATTGCGCTGATCTGACCGTGAAGAGAAACTACTTCCTTATCCACAGCATGCAGTAGGCAGAATTGCACTGGAGCTCTCTGCATAAACGTTCACTGAAGGTCTTTTGAAGCAGAATGGGCGTGTCGAGTGTGTTGTCAGTGTGTTCATTTGGGGTTGTACAGTGTAGGATGGGCAGCAGAGTCTTGATTTGTGAATAGCGTTTATGGGCACTAACATAACACAAATGGTATTGGTGGCCTACAGATCTGACTACTGGACTGCTGTAAGGGTCAGTGCGGTGGGAGCAAGATCTATTGCAGACATAAGTGGACATGAGAGGAAAGAGTTGAGAGTCTGGTTGTAATCATTAGACTACTCTTTTGAAATACCAGTCCTAGATCCTCCTCAGACTGGTATTCTGTGCAAATGGACATTTTTGTAATTAACATCTATATATAAACTGGTGCATGTTCAAGAGGAGTAGAGGCCAGAGATAAACAGAAGGGCATAGAGAGTCTGGATTACATCTTAAGTCATATTTTGACTAGGAGAAAATTTTCCTTTTGAAGTGGGAGTTAAAAGTTTGAATCCATCTAATATAGGCAGATGCTTGTAATGAGCTTCTGGGACAGACATCTGCCTTCTGGGCCATGCACAGGGATCAGTACCTGCTGCTGGCTGGGATTACTTGACTAAGATCCACAGGGGATTAGCAGCAGCCTGAACAATCTACAAACCACATTGTCCCATTCTGATTTTGTGTTAGATTTGAGCACAGTGTTTGATTTAGCACAATGTTCTTGCTACATTTATTTATTACACAAGCAGTTATTTAAAAATTGTAATTAATCCTATATTGTGTTACAAGACAGCTATGGATATGAACTGAATTATTGCTATACAGATGATCTTTTCCAAATTTTTCTTAGTTGTTTCAGTGATTTTGCAGCTTTGACAATTGGTTTTAACAGTTTCTGTAGCTGTACCAGGAAAATGCCTTGTATTTAATACCAGATACTTCCTAGGAAACAGATAGGCCTGCCTGAGGGTTCATGTTCAGCTACGGCCTAAAGTATAAAGGATTTTGTAAGTTATGTGAACTAGATGCTACAAAAATATTGCTTTTCAAAATAGAAAGATCTGAGATCTAGAAGCAACCGTCGTTTCAGTGCCTCACAGAAAATGTGATTAAAAAGTGACAAGGAAAACATTTCAACTACTACAAATATTTCTTCTCCCTATTGGTTTCCAAAATGCCAATCAAGTATTAGTGTAATGTAATATGATTAGCTTTGAGAAGAGTATGTCAGCATGCCCAGTATAGCACTGTATGCATTACATTTTAAATTCTATTTCTCTAAAACCACAGACTCAAATTCTGGCAGGGTTGACTTAATCCTCTGTCATTCCATAGGAGATATGAGTTGTCCAGTGCCCTAAATATCTGCTGGTCTCTCTCCACTGTTTATTTTTCGTCGGTGCTTTTCTTCACCTTGACACTCTGTTACCATGAGGCATTTGTTGGTTTGTTGCTTATTTTTTTAATGAAAGCCAGCTGGTAAACTTTACTTAGTTGCTTTTGGGCAGTTTTTTCTGAGGTAAATATAAAAGATAAAATAATTCTCCAAAGTACAGTTCATTGTAGAAGAATAAATATTTTTTCTGTCGATAGTCTTGTTTTTTTACACTCTTACTGTCTATTGTCCCTCCTCCTAGGCTTCGTTATTTAAAGAAGCTCTGCAGTTACTTCTTTAAATCTTTCATCAATCTCTTCAGTCATTAAAACTTTTTTCTTTCTTTTAGAACTTTTTCCTAAAAAATTGTCACTATCTTTTTCAGAATCAGCAGGGGCTGGGTGTGCTCTCTGTTTGAAGGCAGCTTCCTTTGTGCTGCAGTCATTCTGAGGTGCCTAGCATTGCTGGGTACCAGGTTGTGAATTTGCCAAATAATCCAGGAGAGCGTGAATGGGGCTGGGACACTGTTTGGAAGAGCAGTCTCCACAGAAATACTTGGTAGGACAGTATGGTGGGACAATAGATCTTGGAATATAGTTTTAGAGAGTACCGTGTGGTTAAAGTCAGTTTTTATGAAGAAGGGTGAAGCCAAGGCCCAGACTAGTTGCTGTGGTTAAAGTATTTATTTTAGGGTTCTTTTACACAGATTGTTACTCGTTAAAGTTGCTGAATTTTCTTTACTTATGTTGTCCTTGCTATAAAAGGTATGGCTTTTGGTGTTTTGTGATAAACAGTTGGGAAACATGTATGCTCTTGAAAAGCAGCTTTCTTCTGACCTCAGGTGTTGCTATACTTCAGTGACATTATAGAACTTATGTTTACACTCAAGAGTCATCTTATAAGATCAAGGTGTTAAAAAGTATAAAATGTCTATTTATATTAGGTTGTAATTCCATAATGTCTTCCATTGAACAACTTTACTGGAAAAATCAGTGCCATTCTCTCTCTTCAGAAGGTGCTCATGTTTTCTCTGCCTTCAAGAGAATAGTGCTGTTGATCTTCCATTCGACATCAGCATCGCATTACACTCATGTAAAATGTTAGTAGAAATCCAACCTACAGGAAGCCTATGGAACTAGGTTGTATAGTTTCCTTTTTTGGAATGAAAGGCTTTTAGAAATTAAGATATCAGTATAACAGCTCTTGGCACACTGTGTGTTTTAATCCAAAGCAGTTTCCTTAACTACTACATGAGCAACTTCAGATACTAAAACAATTTTTTGAAAGTGCTGTCCCTTTCCAGCTGGTGACAATGATTACCCTGGATTTACCCTGTTTGTAACAACCACAGATAACATGTGTGGTTTGTTAAAACAAATACCCATCCTTAATTTATGCACATATGCTTTAAGGGATATACAAGCCCCACAGAACAGGGCAGACAGCAGAGAACAGTTCAGTGACCTTCCTCTACCCTTCTCTCACAGAGCACTGCTGGATGTGTATATTGGCAGAGATTCAACAGCTTGGTCTTGCAGGGGTTTTGTTTTTAGTGGGTTTTTTGTGTTGTTTTGGTGGGGTTTTTTTCCCCTGTTCTTCAGAACCCTGCCAAGTTTTATGATATCTGTGTTGCTTTGTCCACTGGTTAAAAATTGTATAGCAGCTACCTCTGATGACTTCAGAAAAGCTGCACGTGTCATAACAAACTGAGTTGTGTAGCATTCCCTTATAACTTGCTTTTAAAAATGTTTAGGCATATGGCTGACTGATCAGTCATTAAGTCTTCTAATCTTGCCCAGTGAGATTTGGAGAAACTAGAAACTATTTTTGCAAGCAGAAAAAAACCCCAGTGCAGATGCGAATGCTATTTTTTCTTTATTGAATTCAGACAAATATATTATCTCTCAGGACATTAGCAATATATTTTTCACCTCTCCTTTAGAATTAATCGCTTCAAGGAAAAACTGCTGCTTTTGAAGCATGTGACCTTAACAGATGGATTCCCTGATGAGTTTTCTTTCTTTTATTAATCTCATATAGATTTAGTTAGAGTAGTATTTTTGTCTGGATACTTACTGTTCCTGTGTAAGTTTCGGTTTGTGAAAGGAAAGCCATTGAGAACTCACAAAATTATTTGTCTAAATTTTTTATTGCAAAATTATAAGATAATGAGTAAGTTATTAAAAGTAGATAAATAAATGTTATATTAATATACATTCCCTGGAATGGGAAACAAAGTACAATCCAGCTTGCCTTTGTGTAATTGCTTCTATGCTATTTGTGCAAACAGGAGATAGGTTTGCTTTTGTTGTTCAGCCACAGCTGAAATATGATTTAAAATTGCTCAGTGATCTGATATATTGATTTAAAAATATCTGATGGTGCCATTTCACAATATGACTGTATGCTAAATAAGTGTTCATTGAAATAAAAGGAATGTATGATGGCACCATGAAAATGGACCTGGGGGCCCTGGTTGGTGACAAATTAAATATGAGTCAGCAGTGCCTTGGCAGCCAGGAGGGCCAGCTGTGTCCTGGGGGGCATCAGGCACAGCTGGACAAGGGATGGATTGGCCCGCTCTGCTCTGCACTGGGGTGGCCTCACCTCGAGTGCTGGGGGCAGTTTTGGGCACCACAATATAAAAAAGGTGTTAAGCAATTAGAGACTGTCCAAAGGAGTGCCAGGAGGATGGTGAAGGGTCTGGAGGGGAAGCCACATGAAGAGTGGCTGAGGTCACTTGGTCTGGTCAGCCTGGAAGAGACTGAGGGGGGACCTCATTTTGGTCTTCAGCATCCTCACGAGGGGAAGCGTCAGGGCAGGTGCTGATCCGTCCTCTCTGGTGACCAATGACAGGACCTGAAGGAATGGCCTGAAGCTGTGTCAGGAGAGGTTTAGGAAAAGATTCTTCACCCAGAGAGTGGTTGGGCACTGGAACAGGCTCCCCAGGGAAGTGGTCACAGCACCAAGCCTGACAGAGTTCAGGAAATGTTTGGACAATGCTCTCAGGCACAGGGTGCGATTGTTGGGGTGTTCTGTGTAGTGCCAAGAATTGGACTTCGATGATCCTTCCAGCTCAGGTTATTCTCTGATTCCGATATCCAGTCCTGAACCCCTTTTTAACTTAGAGCTCAGAATGAAAACATTCCAGGTTGTTAGGGAAAAGCAAGTCGGCCTTCACCTTATGGCTTCCTTTAGAGGTATTTGTGCTTGAAAATCTGCATGTATTAAATGTGAAACAGTGCAAATGCTGTAGTGTTTGGCTCTTTTTCAGCAGGATAACCTTTGAAACGTAATTCCTCAATGTAGAAAACCTGCTGTTAAGCACTATTGTTCATCTATTAATAAAATTTTATAAAAAAACCCTTTCACTTTTCACAGCTCTTATTAGAACTAATTTAAGGCTGGCAGCAGTGTCCTAGCTTGGGTCCAGCATATAGTTGTTCACTCACCCCTCAAGCCTGTTATTTCTTTTTTTCAGCTAATAACTTTATAAAATGACAGTTTAAGATTTTAGGATCACATCTACCCAGAAAAAGTAATCAGTGCTAGAAATTTCATGTACGCTTTGAGGCTCCAGAGCTGATATTCACAGAAGAGTGAATTATCAGTGGGGATGGTAAAGTCACTGAGTGTGCCAAGGGCTGAAATCTCTGCTTTCTTTACCTGTAACAGAATGACAGACCCAGAGGCATTGCAAACTTTCCCTGTCTCTTATACAAACTTGCTTTTATCGACTTCTGAAATTGTGACCAGTTTTGTAGGAGGGAGAGGTTTAGTCTTTGGTTTTGTTTGGTCCTTCGCCTGCTGAAAGCTGCTAACAAGAGCAGTGGTTGGTGCCAATTGCAGTGTTTTGTTTTCTTCTTCTGTGATCCCAAGAAATGTCTAGTACAAACCAGACCATGACCACCCACTCATTTCACATGAGCCATGGATCACTTGCCAGATGGCAAAGACTAAGGAACGTAAGATTTAATACAGCAGATCTGTCTGTCTTATTTATTCTGTTTAGCTCAGAATAAGGCACCACCGCCTCTCCTGCCTTACTCACCCTGTCCTTGCAGTCAAGGGGTGAGTAGACAAATACTCCCATGACAACTGTGGCAACTGTTTATGTTCTGAGGTATGAGACTTCGTTGTCCTTATCTGAGTTTGCATAAATATGGTGTTAATCTTGGTTAATCATCTCTTTCCTAAAGGAACACTGCATTATAATGTTACATTATAATGTTGTCCCAGGCTGAGTTCTAGCAAATAAAAATCCTCCCAAAAAAACCTTTGCAGGCCTCCTGTGAAAGGACGTGTTTCTGTTGCTATATAAAAAATCTATTGAAAAAGGTGGGTTTGAGTAATGCATTTTGAGTTTGCCACACATATGTCACTTTGTTAGTGATAATATATGAATGTGAATTGACTACAAATATATACAAATTCATCAAAGTACAACTTCTGTCCAAGGTGAACAAAATGCCTAAAGTAGGGCTGAAATCTTGCTGGATAAGGTCATTTCAGTAGATGATAATGCTGATCCAGGAAGACTCACATTTTTAATTCAGTCACTCTTAACATACAATTAAAGTCCATGCTTTAGGTCTTTTTAAATCATGCTCTATGACAAGACCTTAGTATTTTTGCTTTGCATCTAGAAAACATAGAGAAGCAGAGTTAACACAAATCTGGTACATTACACAAATCTTGCACATTTCAGTCACCCTAATTTTTGCGGTTGACATTTCTTAGGGGAGAGTTGAGTATGTCTTTCTAATCTCCTGATGCTTGCCAAAAATAGATGAAAAGAAGGGAAAATTTGAAATTATTTCAAAGAATCATTTCTTCTACTATTACTGTTGTCTTAACTGTTGTAAATGAAGGATTTTAGTTTGTTGAAAGAATGGAAGGAAAGAGCAGTGCGTGTGACAAGCTCACACTGAGCTGAGATTTTTGTCTGGAGGCCCCCTGTAAAGAATAGTATGTCCTTTTTCCTTACCTGTGTAGCAGCTTCACAGTTTCTAGCGCTATGGGGATGTCTGTGTCCCAGTGATCATGTAGAGTGTTATGAACTTGAAAGCAAAGCTCTGAAGTGCTCCCCAAAGGAGGAGGTGGAGTGTGTGGCACATACACGTGGTGAGTTTTTGCTAGTCTCACTTGCCTTACGAAAAGGCCATTTGATAATTATAGTTGCTGTGCTAGTCTCATCATCACTTCTAAATAGAAGGAACTTGAGTGATGTCCTCTGGAGCTGTTTAGAATGCAGATAAACTTTGAAGTATCTTTGCCTGATAGGAATAGTTACAGTAAAAGTTGCCTTTAATTAGTTGAGAGTACTGTTGCAGTTAATAAACCCATAATTGGTGTTGAGTCCAGCCAAGCTTGGAAGCAATCCTCTACTTTGCTTTGGGGGAAGGAACCCACGGTGAAAGGTGACATCAGACTGTTGGCTAGCTCTGCTTCTTATAAGTGTTGCCTTTGCTAAGATCATCTATCCTGATCCAAATCTGGCTTTCATTTGTGTCTGAAAAGATTGCATGAAACTAAACAGAAGTTGCAAGGTATGCAGGACACCTTGCAACTTCTCCTATGTGTCTTGTGTGTGTTTGTAGAGAAAAATTTGAAAGGGGTTACAGTGACTCATATCAGCCTGCTCTCCCAAATACAGGGTATAAGTCAGGTATTTGTGTATTTGGATCCAAGCACTAACAGGGGGAGGAGATGGGGTTGTGCTTTGCTTAATTTAAGGTCATCTTGGAAGAAGAGAAATTTCTCACTATTGATTCTGTGTCAGGAGCTTGTGAGGGAAGTCAGAGCCAATAAAGCAGGGCAGAATTCATCCTTCTAGGTCCTCTGCACTGATCAAAATCACTGTGTAATTTGAGGTGATGAAAACTGCCAGGAGCTCCTACGTTATAAATTCAGCCTTCCTTGAAGTCTCTAAGCAGACTCTTTCATCAGGGTCAGCTGTTGAAGAGAAAGATTTAAGGCTCAGTTTAAGTAAAGTCATCACCACTGATTTTTTCCCGTTAGTAGGTGACTTGATAAAGTCCCAAACACTGAGTATCACTTTCTTTACGAGTCATCACTTTGTCCAGTGTTATGGATGGTAGGTTCCATACTCCAAAACATATACTCATATCCCCAATCTACTTTTTAGTCTGAGTTTCTCCACCTTTTGTGAGGCTGTAAAGGGTGATCCTGTAATGTCTTTAGGAGGTACTCTTTTGGATTTCTTTAAGATGATGATCCCTGGCCATTTCAAATGTAATTGTAAGGAGATTTGCTGAGTAAACAGGACGACTGCAACTCAAGCTAATTTGAAGGACGCAAGGAGGAAACAAAGAGTGGGCAAGAAAAACATTCCATTTTCCCAAGTTTAAATTAAGAGTCTTATCAATGACTGTTCACTCAGCCAAAACATAGTAAACTATACTTCTCTGGTTATTGCCAGGTGATAGGTGCCCAGAAATTACAGTCATCTAGTTGTTCTTTCATGTGTGTGAAATTTGTTGCACGTCTTTGGCAGAAGTTACAAACACCATCATTTATTCAGCACTTGAGGATTTAATGTTTATAGAGGGGGAATTTAGCCAGAGTAGTTTAGCAGCTCTGTGATAAGGTAGCATGGAAAAAGATTATTTTGCCCTGTCCCTGCTGTAATTAATCTCTGTGGTGAAGCTCTTGTTGTCTAAGACTATAATAATGGCAGCATTTGGAAACAATACATTTCATCTGAAAGTGGAAAAAATGCCATATATAAATTATATGTGTGTCTATAAAAAATGGTTTTTAACATTAATATATATATTTAAAAATAGATAAATATGCAAAAGATAAAATGAGAGGAATTTTAAGTAAGAGTTCTGAGCACCACAAGCTTATTATTATAGCAAAGAGAATGTTTTTTTGAGGGGAAGCAAATTCTTTTGAGTTTTATTTACTTGTGCCTAAGTATGTTGCTTTGTTTCATACGTGTTTTCACAGAAGAGTAGCTTAGTGCCAGCCCTCAAAACTGTTGATTTTGTCTCTTTGTCTTCTCTTTAAATAATGCGATGCTCCATAGCACCTTCGCAGTGTAAGACACAGAAACTAAGTGTAAAATCTATCATCATTTGAGTGACACATCTCTCTTAGAGCATTCATACTTATAATACTGCCATGTGATTTGCATGGATGAGCACTAGAATGATGACTAGCACCCTTTTATTTTTTTGATACTGGCTAAGTCCGTGCTTTAATTACCTTGAGGCTCCAGTAGGCACAGGAGTCAGGTACCAGCACCTTCCCTAGCTGGTTATATTTTCTTTTTAGCTGGGCAGTAGAGTCTGGTGCAAAGTACCTCTTCATTGCAGCAAATGTAAGTGTGTCTCATTTACAGCATTTACCTGCCATTTTCTTCCATACCATGTCAGTATCTAGAGTTGCAGGCAGATGTGGGTTTGCTTTGAAGCCTGACAGAGTGTGCTGGTGTTAGCTTGTCCTTGGCATTGCACTAACAAGTTTTCCATTCTGCTTGGACCACAGGCACAGCAGGATTGTGTTTGCCTACAAAAGGTCGTATAGATGTGCCTTGTAGATCTCTCAGGCTGAATGTAGCATCAGAGATAAATAGCCATTATCTATCTGTCTACTGCTCTTACCACAATGTTGAGAGAGAAATAGCAAAGTACTTCAGTATTATCAGTCTGTGGAAAGCCCCAGCTTTCCAAATGGTGCAATCCTTGCTTTACAGAGGCTTTACTTAGGGCAATTTTCTTGCAGCTTTTAAACCTCTTCATTTTGATTAATCATTTTCGTGTCTTGACTTATTCAGTCTCAAGGAAATAGCTTGAGGTCCCAGCTGCATTGCACTATGTATCAGGTAAGCTGGATAGTAAATTGGCTTGTTGTTAATGTGTAGAGGAATGCAAGCGCTGCCAGAAGGATCTAAGCATGCTGGGCTGAGATGTTGGCAGACTGTTGCCAGGGGCTACTGTGGATAAGCCACATATTCAAAACAGGATGTTAATTGAAAAGTCTTTTTATAAGTATTATGAAATGTTTGTTTGTTTTCAGATTTTTCAGGCCCTGCAAGATGTATTCATTAATAGGTTACTGCATTTATGCTGTCTTTAATGAAAGGTGCATAATGTACAGGTTATGTAGCTACACCACCTCAGGCTGTGATTTTTGTCACAATTTGCAAATTAAGTGAGGCTGAGTCTGGAAACTAATTGGATGGGCAACTGCTCCCCTGTGAAGGGTGGGTGTGTGGGTAACAAACCCGTACTCGGGGGCAGTTGCTGGCAGTTTTTGGTTAGAGGTGTTCTTCCCTCTGAGTCAGGTCTGAGCCCATGTCCTGGAGTAAAAGATTACTGCTGGAAAGGGTACATGATCAATGAGATGCAAACCCATGGTTTCAACATCTTATGCTCACCAAAGCACCCTGCGTTTTTTGCATCGAGACCTAGGTGATCCAGTTAAATCCTGAAAGAGCATCTCTGTGTTCTTCCCTAAAATAATCTTCAGATTTGACTTGACAGAAGGACTTTTGCTTTTCATTTTATATGTATTACACTGTATTGTAGTTAAATGACTCATTCTTAGTCACAGCAATGCATGAAGTTCAGCGGCACTATAAATAGTTTCTTGACAGTGTAAGGTCATTGATACAGCATAATGCAATTTTTCAGTGTATGAGAAATTATACAGTAGATTGTATGTGGTCTTTGGATAGTTTTTAATGAACTGGACAACAGCACTTCTACTGCTCCCTCTTCATTAGGATCTCTTTGTGTATAGATAAAAGAATTAATAAAATAATTAGTAAGAGATCTTAAGAGAAGCATTTTTTCTGGACTTTGAAGCTAAATTAAAGGGAAGGTGAGGGAATCATGATTTTCTTCCTGCTGCATCTGTGTTATGGGTTATTTTATTTGACTCAGTAATGGACAGTTGGATTGGATTTTCTTTTTTCTTTCTTCTGGTGGTCGTTTATTAACATGCAGTTGAATGAGGGCTGTGTCAAAAATGCCTTTGCTCTGATAAGAGTCTGTCATGTGTAACTTCTACACTATCAAATGCAAGAAAATAAACATTTTAAATCGCTGTAGGGGAGATGTGCAGTCCAGCCATGATACAGCTCGAGATGTCATCTGCTTGACCTCTCTTTTTGTGCACTGTCCAGGTGTGTTTCCTTACAAAACTGAAGTCCCAAGTGTGATTAAAAAGAGGTCAGAGAAAAAATTAATCAAATCATAGGGTGTGGCCTTGGTAGTACATCTTGTTTTATCAATAGATAATCTGGCTTCAGGGGAAAAATACTTAATCATCTGCCTTGTTGAAAGGGACAAGAATTATATGAACAGGGCACTGCAAGGAATAACATTCCTTATGGAAATTCCTATGGGAAAATATCTTATGGGGGGAAAAAAGGAATTAATCGTTAGAATGCAATGGCTGGAAGAAATGCTAGTTGGCTTCTATCTATGGCACAAACAAGGGAATTAGCTTACTGTGAAAGGTGAAACATCTGCATAAATCCTTACTGTAACAACTGCATATACACATGCAGCAAAGGAGAACAAAATTCAGGAGCAGAAAAAAATACTGAGTTGAGTTTGTACAGGATGACCTTCCATTTTAGTACAGAAAACAGAACTCTGAAACCAGAGCTAGTAAAAACACTTCTTTAAAATCTTGATTTTTATGCATGAATGTGCTATTTTGCAGGTTTATTTAGTATTCATTACAAGGGAAAGACAGGCCAAGATCTGTATTGGGAACTAGATCTGCTACAGGTTTTTGTTGCTTATCTCTTAGTCACTTTTGCCATTCTGCTTCAAAAAGTAGAGCTAATAATGCTTAGCATATAGCAATTATTTGACACAGAGAGAGGTGAAAGTTGATGGGTTTATAGAAGTACCTCAAGATCTGGTTAAAGTCTCCTTCCCATGATATGCAAATTAGAAATAGAATTTCACTTGGAAATGAAAAGCAGTAATTAATGTTGCAGCTCTGCTCACTGGGTGCGCAATGAGACGAATCTAGAAATCAGGTAAGCAAGAGACAAAACCGCTGCTGAGCTCATCTAACTTGGCCAACACGTCCTTACCCCCTTTCCCACCACACTGGAGAGAGCACAGCTGTGTGAGGTTCCCTGCAGCAGGTGAGATGCTCTTTCATTCAGGGGCTGCTGGAGCACTTCCCTGAGAAGAACCAGTGGTGGAATGCAGAGCTGTTGTCTGAAGAACTAATTCCTGTACTTGTCCAGGGGGCAAGACAAAACTTGCTGGGAGGCTTAATTTGAAAGAGTGTGAAGCTGCCGTGCAGGTACTGCTTGCAAACAAGGGTTGTACTCCTGTCTAATGTGTAACAGGCAATAGGATATCAAAGGGATGAAGAGCCTGAAGGAACAGCTGAATATTCATTGTAAATGGCAGTGGGCAGCTGCCAAAGCTGAGCAAGCTTTTAGTAGTGCTCTGAATGAAGAGTAGACTGTGTAGATATGTTTAATACAAAGAGTGGTTAACCCTGCTGTCTTGTGATCCCCGTCCGGTCTCATCAGCTAAGCAAGTTTAGTCCAATCTGTTTGGATCAGAGGCAGCTCTCTTGTTCCGTTACTATGAGGAACCCTTTGTAGGACAGAGTAGGGGTGTGTTTGTTGCGTGGATATTTGTTTTGTGGAGTCAGAGTTTCCTTCTCTTGTCAGGGATTTTTTTTTTTTTGTCCTGCAGTTTGGGTTACATCTAGAGTTTTATTTTTCATTAATTACAATAATTAAAAATCCAAAAGCATTTTTCAAGTGAGTGGATCAACTTTCAGCAAGTAACTCTGCTTTCCCTGACTTCCCTCTGCAGTTCTTTTGGGTGTCCCATCTTTTTTCCATCCTTTCCCCAAACTCTTTCTATGCTGCTGCTTCCTGCCTGCACTGTGGAGAAGTATTTATGCATGTGCAAAGCAATGGGCAACATAAGGACAGCATATGATGTAGCCACTCTGGTTCTGTGAAAAGGTGTTGTGCATGGCCAGCCATGAGGGGGTGACACTTGTTGTTGATATCCCGAAAGTAAGTGGTGGGTGCTGCTGGCTGGTACGGCTGCCTTCTTGTCACTGGCTTATTGGAACAGGACTTTGTCAAGTTTTCTAAACCATCAACTGTATTACTGATGGAACTGAAGGTGTATGAGGAGTTACCTTTTCAATACCACTTGCTCTAGTTTCTCCCCCTCTCAGACAGTGAGTGTAAACTGGTGAATTTTAGTATTTCATTTAACCTGTTCTTTGTTTCGATACAGTAATCCAGCAGTGTTTAGGATTAGAAGGCTTTTAGACAATTATTCCTGTGTGAATTTTATGACAGTCATGAAAATACTTTGTTTTATGAGGTTTTGTAATTCTTTCCTTCCTTATGTTTGTTTTTCTCTCTCTTTTTTTTTTTTGACCGTGGACATTTCTTTTCTACCAGGCTCTCCTCCTAATCCCTGACCCCCTCTGTCTTTGTGATAAGCATATTTTGGGTCACATGAGAAATCAACAAGAGGAAAAGAGTCTAATATATTAATGGTTCATAGTTAATAATCAGTTTTTCTCCAGTGAGGAAGTATCTCCCTTTTTTATTAGTTTTTTTTTAAATTGAAAATATTTGGATTAAAATATCTAGTATGTCCGTAAGTGCAACACCAGGTGGCAGAATAACTTCACTAGAAGTTGGTTTCTTGGCATGCTCAACTTTTTTTCAATGAACTTAGAGAGAAAAACAGATGCCTCTATGTGAGATGTGACCAATTGCTATTCTAAATAGCTCTCTTAACAAAGTGTAACAGGCAATTCCCAAACACATGGAATTGTGTGCTACAAGGTTTTCTTCAGTTTTTAATCTGTTTGCTTTTTATTTCTATAGAATAGTTAAATGCTTATTAAAAAAGTTTCTGAAGAGATTGTAAGTGGTGCCTTGCTGTTGCAGAACAGGCAGTGTGTTAGTCACCAGCTGAAGTGTAGCAAATGCTATTTTCAGCAGAACTGTATCTATGTAAATATTACATAGATCTAATCCTTTCCTTTTAGAGAACAGCATCCATGTAAACATATTGCAATGAAATGCGTTGTTCTGATGAGCAGTTTCGCTGTCATCTTTGAAGAAATAAGCTCCCTGGGAAATTACTAGTAAATCTTGACCAGCGTTGTTCAACAATCAAAGCCTAAAGACTGTGTGAAAAATGTATCTTGTGGATTGGAGAATGGGGAGGGTGCAGCTGTGAATTGCATTTAATATCTCATGGTCTGTTTAGCAGCTCCTTGGCTTTCTCATCTGCATCTCCCTGGGAAAAAGTTACAGCATTCAGAATTCTGAACACCTCCAGACAATACCATTTAAAATAAATAGGACAAATAGACAGCCTATTAGGTAACGGCTTCCTTCACCTTTCTCAAACAGGATGATAGTTTGAGGTATACTTTGGGCTATAGCCAGTTCTTCAGTCATAGCTGGCTGGTCTAAAATTTTTGAGAACTACCAGGACCAGAAACAAGGATGTAATGAAATGGTATTTTCCCACATTGGAGCAATGGAAAAGAGCCTAACGTAAGGGCAGTTACAATTTTTGTTCTTACTTGAAGGTCCGAAATCATAGTGGCTGTGAGATATTCTCTCATTTTTGGTCCTAGTGTGACCTCTGCGTTAGGACAGATTCTCATCCTGTAATTCTACAAACGTTCCATGCACACAGTAACACAGCATGGTGGCTGAAAGGAGTCATCCCAGTCTCCCTCCATCCAGGCTGGGCAGCTGCATAAATTTAGGCCTGTTCAGTTTAAGTCCACAGAAACATCTTCCTGCGTGGAATGAGCAGCAGTTCAGGGATGGAAATGAGGTACAGGAGAGGGCAGGGTAGCTTCTCATTTCAGTCTCATCTTACTCCATTTAAAATATATGTGAACATATGTGAAAATACAGTCTCATATGGTGATTGTTCTGTGTAGAAAAGATACTAGAAGTCATAAAGATTAGAGTTGTGGGGTTTTCCCCCATAATGGGTAAAGATGTCCCCAAGGGAACACAGAAGCAGTAGTTGTGCCAATGGTATGTTTTCTTATTTTAAAAATATGTCTAAAATGGTTTTATGAAAAAAAAAAAACTATTCAGATTACATTTGATATTATCTTCAATGGCTGAAAATGGCCTACACACAGATGGCAAAGCCTCAGAGATATCACAAACTTACATAAATGATCTTTATTATACAGTGCATGTATTGAAATGTGAGATGTTCTCATGCAATAATACATTATACAAATCAACATTCTGAAGAAGGAAAACAACTCCCGGGTATCTCAGCCCAAATGACCTCACGCTGCACATTTGGTGCATCCGATGGTGAGTTTGTGGAGATCCAGGAAGGCCTGAGAACAAGGGAGATGGAGATGGAGGCTTTATGCTAATGCTTATGAGAGAATTTTATTTTGTGTTTTGAAAAAAGTAATGATACGGAGCATAAGTGTACAGGTGGGCTAGCATATGGTGCCTGCATGGAGTGAGAAGAAGAACTTGAGTCTGTTTGTGTGTGTTGTGATGCTGCTGTTTTATGGTGGAATTTTAAGGACCTCATCCGCTTGAATATGAGCTTTGGCACAATTTTTTTTCAGGTTACCCTGTTGATGCATTTCTCTTTAACTTTAGTATCTTTTTTGATCCCCTAATTCCTGGAAATGCCTCATCTCAGTTACTTGAAAATAGCTGTGGGATCAGGATAAGTATTTGTGTAAGATTTTTCATTGAGAACTTATTTAACACAATCATATTGCTTCTGTAAGTGGGCCTAATCCCCTTTCTCTTTTTTCTTGCCAGCAGATTCTTTGTTTACTTGCTTTAGACATACTTCAGGAATTTGTTTGGTTTTATGGTTTCATTTATTTGCTTTTTCAATTCATCACATCTCCTTAGATTTTATTCTTATGTATTGACTGCTGTAGTTTATTTTCCTCTCAATTAGCTGTATTAGTCTCAATGTTCGTTTGCTAAGGTGTAGTTGTGTATCAAAAATAATGTTTAAATCTTTCACACCATCAATTATTAGGGCTGTCTGTGTTTTCTGAGGTGTAGTCTTTCTGTATCAACGGCAGGTTTTTAAAATAACTTTTGCTCTAAAACGCTTTTAACCTCATCTTTCTTTTCTGAATTTATCATTGCTAGGCTAGCATCTGAAGTTTTCAGTTTTGGGGGTACTAGTGTCAGATCATTTGTGATATTTCTTGGTAATGCCAGGTATCTCTGAAATGCTCAGTGCTGACCATTGATTACAGTTTGTAAATGAAGCAATTAAAAGTAATAATCTTAATAGACTTAATTACTTTTATTGTTAGTAGGAGTATTGGTGTTACTAGTCTCAACTTTTATGCTCATTGTCCTTCTTCTGAAGTATGGAAGAGAAATATAACTCTATGTGTAACCTCATTATATTTTTGTGGTTTGAGTTTGCCTTAACAAAGGTTTAACAGTATAGTACGTTTTCTGCTATTCTTTCAGTATAGTATTCCTGTGATCTACTCAAAACCTAGTTCCTCCTCTGTGGTCAGATCCTGGCTTTTGTTCCATAGCCTCTTTTTTTTTTAGCATATATAGTTTGCCTAAATCCTGTTCTGTTGCTACATCCTCTAATTTGCCACCATTTCCTTTAAGCTCTTAATAGCAGTATGCTATACGTATATGTATTTTTTAAAAAACACATATTTCAAATATTTACTTGGTAAAACTTTCTTGAAAATACCTTGTTTCCGTGATCTCTGTCCATCTTCCAGTTCTGGTATAATGCTTTTTTCCCCTGAAGTACTAATTCTTATGACTGCTATTCCAGAGTGTAGTAGCCAGGCTGGCTGCAACTTACACTTGCAAGAACACACAGCCTCTGCCTAGTACAGCAGTTTGTCTTTGAATAACTTTTTTGCATTCCAATATTAAATAGAATGCTACAAATACTGCCAAATTTTTGCATCATCGTCTGATTGAATTCTTTGATATCAACTCAGGAAAGCACTTAAACATATTTTAATGAGTGTTTTAAGTATATACTTAAAATTAAGTACATGCTTAAGTGCTGCCTTGAGTAGGAATACTTGTTCAGATTATTCTTTGGTTCTTTTCTCTCTTCCTTCTGATGTTTTGTTTTCTAGAAATATGTGTGAATGGTGTACTATTAAGTCTTTCTGGGCCCAACATTTTATACTATCTCCAATGAAATGAGAAGAAATTTTAGAAGAGTTTATTAGACACTTCCCTTACAGTCTTCTGCTGCTTTTAGTGAGCTTCACAACCTTCTCTTTCAAAACAGAAAGACTGTCTTGATGTTTCTGAAGAGAGGTAGGTTTTGTCTGGTTTAGAGAGATGTGCAAATGCTTTACTGGCTTACCAATTGTACTTTAAAGAATGCTTCCAATCCTAGTTGTGTGTTCTAAACCATTTTGTCTTTGTTTCAATAATATTTCTGAAAACAGGTGAAGTCAAAAGAATGATTGATGGGAAACAAAGTCCATAAGGGCCCAAAAGACAGTTGCAGGAATGTATGCATGCAAAACCATGATGTTCAGCTGGGAGAAGGAGAAGGAACGGAAGACAAATACATCTGTTTTGGGATATGGCACTTGGAGCATTTATTACAATTTCCTGATCAGTGGTTTTCTTGGTAGTGTTTAACTTAAATTTGGTTTCATCCAACAACACAGAAATACTTGTGAAAATTAGAAAAGCTTTCTAGTTTTGCATATCAGCTTGTTCCAGTATCTCCAGTGTCCAGTCTTAGGCAAGTAAAATACAGTTGAAAGTGGAGATGTGCAAAATTTCTGCAAGGATGTGATTTATCTGAGTCTTCCTCAACATGCCTTTTTTTTCTGACTTGAAACCTCTTAACTTCAAGGAAAAGAGAAAAATTGGGACATGCAGGATGTCTTAGCTGCTAACTTACAAATAAATAGACACTGTGTATGCCAGACCTCATACTGCATGTTCAATGTCCCAGATATGTCAGATTTGCTTTTATATACTGTATAGCACATATTCTTACTTACACTTAAGGATGGTTTGTTGGCCCACTGATGGCCTGAGATAGTATTGCTTCCTCTCTGTTCAGCCCCATGTCCACTGTTTTCCTTGGTCAACTGAAACTGTTAAGATTGGTCTGTACTACCATAATGTCAACGTATCTATGAGATATTTACATGGTATTAATACTCTCTTTGTTACCCATTTGGTTATATGAATCATCTCTCAATGTTCATTCAGCTGCAACAATAATGAACAAAAAAAAGGTGAATCAAAATCCACCCTATCTTTGTGAAACACTGATGTAAACTGTAGCAGTGTACATATAAAGCCGCTTGGTTTTTTGCCAGTCTGCAGTTGCTTTCTTTAAAGCTATTTGACACTGAGAATTGTCATATGGCCTCAAATAGAGAATTATTTCAGGGAATACTCAGCTACAAAAGTTCCAGGTAAGCTATCATTATCTTTGAGTGGTGGATAAACCAAATCAGAAAAGTGTAGAATTTTTTAGCCAGATCCATCCTTCTTCCTGTCATGTCAAAACACTACCCAAAAAGTTCTTTTTGAGGATTTATATAAGAGTATACTATGTTCTGCCTGGTCTTTTTGGTAAATGAATGTGTTATTCTCCTTTCCTGCACAACTACATAGTCCCAATTATGATGCTGTTAGGCAACAGTCTGAACAATTTAGGACAGTCTGGCTCTGAACTTTCTGCTCTGAAAATTTGAATTTCAAAGCCTTCTGCTAAAATTCCTTCCTTCAGCATATTTTTTCACTTTCCAACAGACACTTGTTTAGTTTCCTGTTTTCTTCCTAGAAAAGAGAAAGTAATGGCAAACTTGTGCTTTGTACTTTATAAAATTCAGGTATTGTAGATTAGTGGGCATTTTGTAAAAACCTGTAGTTATTGTTCCCTGGAACTGTCCTTCAGATTTCCTGCCTTTTTATTGCTGTTTATAAAGATCTCTTAGATACTGATGCTCTTTAATGCTTTATACAGTCTCCCAGACTCTTTTCTTCATTTTCTGGTCTGTAAAATGTGTGGTATCATCCCTGTCTATCTTATTTTGAGACTCAGGATCTGACTGCAGTGTTTTGAGAGCCTCTTCTGAAAAATATCATACTTTTTTATTGTGTTTGGGCTTTTTGTTTTGAGAAGCATTGTCACATATGTCTGTTTGTTGTGTGGCTCATATATATATAGATATGATTTGAATGTGAATATATAGGGCATGTTACAGTGTTCATACTGTTGAGTACTTATTCAGTCTGAAGGTGGTTTCTGCCTCAGTTTATACTTTTCCATCTTTTGCACAGCCAGTTTTAGATGCAGGCAAAGAAAGCAGCTGCACAGGGAGGCAGGCAGAGTGACAGGTTTAGCAAATTACTTCCATTACTGGACAAACATAACTCCGCTGCGTTCTTCTGCCTATGTTTGAATGCTGTGTCCCTGGTTTGAGAGGGAAGATGGAAGGAATTGTTGTGCTAGTGCAGAGCTGAGTGGCATTGCCCTTCCCTAGCCTACAGTGTTACACTGCAAGGCAGGGGATTTTTTGAGTTCTGGTTTGACCTGGGACAGAGGAATTGGGAAGGGAGTGATCGTGCCTGGACGAGCCTCTGACATGGTCTAGATCTGGGGCAAAGGGCATGTACATACTGTGTGTGCATGTGTACACTGTAAAAATGTGGTCATAGACTTCAAAACTGAACTGTGTCATGGCTAGACTTCTTGGTAAACTAGATTTGTAGTCAGACCTATTAGTTAATTTTTTTCTACTTTACATTACAATTTCTCAAGATTTCGCTATGAATCCCACAGTAATGGTTATCTGAGGTGTTTCATGCACTCCTGTTACAGTAGTTATTTCAATTTTATAGGAGCTTAAGAAAAAATTTTAATCTCTGAGAATGGAGAGAATCTGCTTATGACACAAACCAGAATTCAAATAAGAATACAGTCCTATACAATGCATTATTAACTCTTCCTTTATATCCTCAAAGTACTACAAGTTTCAAGGAAAATGAAGAATGGATATTGTTTGACCTCGTTCATTTGCCTAAAACATCTTTCTGGTTTTCTGGTCACCCCAAAATAATGCTGCACATTGGCAAGGTGGAGTTGGCAACTATCTGTATTGAGATTATCTTTTAATCACCTAAATGAGGTGCTATCCTCACAGAATTTCAGGAATATGTTTCACAAAAGCTCGTAGTTTAGTACGATCTGTGGAATTTGTGCTACTGTGACCCATTTAGGCATTGGTGAGTAGGCCTGAACCATAAAGGTCATATCCAGCCTTTTACCAAATTGAGGAGCATTTAGATGGGTTGGTTTGCAGTGGGTCTGCATTTGTTCTTGAGGCCAGCTCTTGCTATTTGTAATCAGGATAGAAACTGTGACAAAATGAATGGCAAGTCTTTCTTGTGATGGTCATTGCAGGTACAGTTCTCAGCCTGCACCACTGAGAGTGGCTTCTTGCTTGGTGAGAATGGCTTTTCTATTTATGGCCTCATTCTTTGAAGTGTCGTGAAACTTGAAGCAGGCACTTTGCCTCCAAAGCAGCAGTTTCAGGACTCTGTGCCCCACGGTGTTCTAGATGTGCCAATTCTGTTCCTCTCATTTATATTTGCTGCTTGTATTCCAGGCAGTGTTCATTCCTGGAGGAAGCTTGTATTTGTTTTCCATGAATCATGCCTTCTCTTTAATTATTTGTGCCTCTTCCCCTTTCTCTCTGAAACTTTGGTGCGGACGCAGCTCTCGGTGAGCTATTGCAGGCTGCAGTTTCCTCAGCAACAATTCTTTCTTGGCTGTTGAGATGCAGTTTGGACTGAAATCTAGGTAATCACTGATGTTTTCTCCAGCCTGCTAAAAAGTCAGCTTTTACATCTGAGATGGAGTTTTTTGTTTCAGCACTGACCTAATCTTTCTCTCTGTGTGTATGTGTGCATTTTACCCTGTGCTTTTGCAGAGAGGAACAGAATACTTTTTCATGCTGCTTATACTGATATATACAGCTCCTTATTGAGCCTCGTGTTTCAAAAGCAGTCCAAAGTCTGTACTTGTTGATCTTGTAACACCCTGAAGAATAACTGTTTATTTGCCTTTTGCTGGCACAGGAATGATCTGTGTTATTGAGTTCAGAAAGTAAATTAGTACAGGGCTGATTTGAAGCTATTCTGCATTTTGTTGTCTTTGCTGTTCTGGAACTATTCGTACTCCCTGCTCTATTAAACAGCTTTTAAAACACCCTCAGTAAGCTCAAGAGAGACCAAAATTTTTTCCAAGAACAGAGTTCGCAGCTAACATTTAAATAATAAGCTGGCATCTATTTGTTACTTTCCGTCTGTTTTAAATACAGTGCTAATACTTTACAGAATGTTGTACAACATACCAGAATTTGAACCATGAGGAATTTTTTAGATTTACCCTTCCCAAACTTGCATTGCAAACCAGCAATACTTTCACTCCCAAGTCAAGCAAAGGCAAAGGATTTAAAAAAACACATCAACTCCCCCCCAAAAATATGCTGAAAGGAAAGAAAAAAGCCAGTGGGTTTTCTGGAGGGAAGTTTTAGAAGAGTTTTGTTACAAGACCAACAAGCCCATGCACAGAACCTACAGAGGTCAACTATTACTCCTAAATTGTATTTAGATGTTGCCCAGCTATACATCGGAAGACTCTGGGAACACAGGGTGGTTTGTGGTGGTGCACTGTGATCTTAATCACACTTCACGCAGTGAGTTCAAAGCATTAGGAAAGCAAAATACCGAATCCCACAATACTCTTATGGGGTAAGCATTAGGCCTGCTTTGAAAACAGGGCACAAAGAATTTATTGTATCTGTAAGCAGTTGCAGCTACTTAGCCTGCAAACCAGGATTAGAAAACATGCGATTGGACTTCTGCTCCCTCCTGTTCTCCTTTGAATATTAATTGAGGTGAAGAGTTAATAAGAAGAGAAAAAGACTGAACTGGCTTGTTTCTCTGTGAATGTATTTATGGACAAAAGGATGAAGCTGGACAGAGACAAATCCCTGATCATGTTTCACTTTGGTGTAACTCCTTTATTGTCCTTTAGGATCAAAAAAACCTAGACTTGCAATAAATCTAACGTAGTCTGGAGTAAAAACTGTGTAATATTAATAAAATTCAGAATGAGAATTTACATTGTCAGGCTAGTTTCTTCAAAGAAACACATTGAAGTGGGTATCTAATGTTCTGGAGGAGGAGATAAGTCTAAGAGACACCTGGAGTATAATCTATCTGTTACATGATGTTCCTTTCATGCATGGAATTTTAGGGCTTGGTAACAGTAGATAGGGATTGTTTTAAACAAAGTAACAACAAGTAACATTTGAGGAGAAGTTTATTGTAGAGCAAGCTGTAGTTATCTTTAATTGGACCCAAGGAATAGCTAATGAAAAAATAACTTTATTGAATTGATAGCACTACTATTGAAAACACTTTTCTAGTTGATACATTTTGAGGATTGCAGGAATCAGACAGCGTAACTGAAAGAGTGTATGCCATAACTGCTCTTCTGTCTCCAGAAGCTGTACATCTCTACACCACACAAGGTATTTTGCAAATTACCATCCAGCTAAACATGGAAGAATTTTCACTGAGATTCAGATCTAATTGAGCAGTTAGCTTTAATTTGTCACATGCACTGCTCTGCTACTGCACCTTGCTTTGAAGTTCAAATATCTTGCATTGAATTATTTTAATCTTTGTTTTAGAAACTCTACAGTTACATCCTGTCCTTTCCTGAGAAAGTCTACTGGGCTGCTGTTCCACTGTCAGCATCAATCCCAGTGTCCCAGCATCTGTAGCTGCTACCTCCTGACCCACACATAGTGCATTTGAAGATGCACTTCCTGCCTGACCTGAAACATCTTACTGGTCTTTTTGCTCCTGATTTCCCACAATGTTTGCTTATACACTTCAGTCCTATCCAGAAATGTGTTTCTAATCTAGGCCAGGTTTCCTATGTGTGTGCCCAAGTATCTTACTCCTCACTGGAAGAAGCTGTTCCAGTCATGGGGCTGCAGAAAACCTACTGGGACAACATAATCTGTTGATTAAAGCATAATTTGTTCCTCTTAAGTTCTTCTCTAAATTAAATTAATGTAATTAATTTTTAATGTTACTATCTTTGCAGTTTTTTGCAGAACTCCACAATGTAGGCTCTGATGTGGTTTTTTTTAAGAAGGACTTTAAATTAAGCCATTTCAGTGGAGTCCAAGGAAAATGCATGATCCTGTGGATTTTTAATAGCAAGTCTAGGAAATTATATTTAAAAATTCCTGGCTGCAGTGAACAATTAATCTAGAGCTGCTGCAAAATTTCAGTTGGCTGTCCAGAAGACACCAACTGCTCTTCTCTGCCTATATGTGTAGTTTGTAGGATGGACAGCAAATCTTTGTTGCACTTAGGTTGTTTGAATGAGGTGCAAAAATTACTTACTTAAGTTTAATTCCTAAAGAGCAGATGCTTTCTAATTGTGAAAAAAGCTGAAATCCTCTACCATTCCCAAGGTTTTCTGAGTTTAAGATAACTGAAGGTGCTACAGCCTGTTTTTATTCACCTGACATCAACTCTCAAAATTTCTGTAGTTCTAGTAACAGCTGTAAATATTCTAGAGTACCAAATAGCGGAATAAAGATATTTGGTTTTGTTTTAAGTGTTTACAAATACTTACATAAAAAGTGCAGTGCCAATAATATAGAACAGTGATACTGGTAGACCTGGTGTCGTTTCCAGTGGAGCCAGTGGACCTATTCTCAGTGGTTACCAAGCCAAAGGGGGTGTGTGTCATGCTGCACTCTCAGCACAAAAATGATTCCTTGCATTTTTCAGAGTTCATTTTCCATCCTGAGTCCTAACTTTCAAAGAGGTTTCTACTTATTCATGCTTCCAAGAAAAATACACTCCAATTCAAGTAAGTTGGGTAGCTTAATAGAAAATTTAAAATGTGACATAAAAGGCCAATTTTATTGGAAAAATACAGACTAACTATATTTCCTAGTGAAAGGATTTAGAAAAAATAGGTTACAGAAGTAAAGACGATGCCACTGAAATTCCAGAATGTTTTAAGCCACAATTTTTTTGCCCCCCCAAATATTGACGAGAAGAAACTTGGATGATTTATGTCCCCTCTCTTCTTTCCTGTGGGTGATACCAGATCTGACATGTTTGGAAAACAATCATACACATACATGTTTGGGCATGTTTTTTTCCTGTCTCATTATGAACTATTTATCTATAACTAGTAGACTTTTTAATTTAATGTGCTTTTGTGGAAGAAGCACTTAAGAGAATCTTACTACTCTGTAACAAGACTTCCTAAAATGCTATGGCAGTCTTCAAAGAGTGCTAATAAAACTTTGTAACACAATCCACTACTGTGCCTTTTGTATAGGTTGCATTTATTTATTTTTAGGAAGATTTTCTTCAGAGTATCTTAGTTTAGATAATGTATTGAACATTGTAAGAGGAAGAGTGTCAAAGGTTAAAGCTCTTAACTGTCTAAGTCTGCAGATTTAGGAGACTGACTAAATATACCCAAGTAATCTTCTTTTGCATAAAAATATTGCACTCCATTTTAGAGGTATGTTGATATATTACAAAGCTCAAAAAGCTAGGTGGTAAAACTTCAACATTCAGTCCAATTGGACTAAAAGATGTTGATTATGAAAACAGTCACTGGTACAGCAGAAAAGTACTAGCCAGCATTCAGACTGGTGTGTTTTGTATTGTTGCGTTTTAAGGGAGGCTGAGGCTACTGATGGTTTTGTAATACTATAAATATTTCTGGTGGAGAAAGATTATTGGCTAAATTGTCGGTTAGGCTCTAAAGGTGTAAATGCAATTCAGTGTATGAAAATGTCTAAAATGTAATGTTGATAGATATCTACAGCTTGTAATACATCCAATCCATTCTCACCTGTTCTTTCATACCTTTCTGAGCCCTGAGTCAGAAAGAAAGGAAACTGATGGCAACTCAAGAGGCTGTTTGTTTCAGCATCTGGGTATTTTGTTTTCTGCATGACTTCTACTTTTTTACAGCCATTATAGCTATAGAGGTTGATAACTGAACTTTGGATTAAGCAGGAACACAGCATTCACTAAATCAGCCATAGTTGCACAAAATACTGCTGTCAGTGTCTAGTTTGTTTTGTAAAAATTATCAATATATTGGTTGTCAGGCTTCTGTGCAGTATCAGTTACTACCTTAATACTCTACAGACCTGTCAAATAGCTTGGGCAAAAGGGGAGATGGAGTTATATATCCAAATTCCCTGTTACGCTGTACTTCAAACCTACTGACTGTTACATACAGTGAAATAAAGCTACATGATTATCTAAGCATAGCCATTATAGACATGTATAAAATTCCTGTGCCTTGAAATGTGTTCAGTGAAAGGCCATAACACAGTAAGGAAACTTTTCTAACAGGTGTGGTGTAAAGCATTCTGTGTTCTCTAATGTAACCACAGGCTAGAAAAGATTTGCTCTGTTTCTGTGGTGCTGATAAAGTATGTTGTGTATGAAAAAAAGTCAGCCATGTGATGGTGGCAGTAGTTACCTGCATGTAAAGTTTAATGAATGGACAAGGGGAACAAATATTCTAGCACATTCTAGAAGTGCTTTCTGCTGCTTCCACAAGATATCAAGGAGTAGTCTAAACTAACACTGTCCTCCTTTTAAGAATGTTGGCATAGGGTCAAGATGTGGGATAAGGTGGAGCTAGGGAAAGTGTTTTAAAAACTGTTCAGCAGAGCTGTAAATTAAGCAGCCCATTGAGCTGTTTCATTTTGTATCCAAGATTCAGTGAGTCTCCTGTGACCAACTGCCTTGAAGGCTTGAAGGAAATAATTGGAAAGGATCTGAGGAATTAATGGAATTAATGACATGAAGTTGTGCCTAATATGCTGTATCTCTCTAGACCTGCATCTGTATATTAGTATAAATGGTCTTTCTGATGGGCTTGTCAAAACATCAAAATCAAATGAAAATGCTGGTATACTAATTATCAACCTGAAATAGGCCCTAAGTAGACTTTGTTAGGAGTATTCATTAGTTTAGTAATGAAGAATAGACACTTCTCCAATTACTTCCTATTGAGTTGTTAGGAAAAAGCTAAATATAGACAGGTATAAAAAAACCTAAATAAAATAAACCTCAAATATGGAAAGAATTATAAATATATAATTTGCTGGGTACATACTAGATAGTCCTGAGGTGTCCTAGAGTGCTTGGGGGAGTATGACCCTTTCCAACTTTCAACTCTGTTCTTGAATTTGGGGTTTAGGAATGGTAGTAAACATTTGTGGTACCTTTAGTCAGTTTGCTTACTGCCTCTACAGTAGGGGTACCAATACATTTATTCCACCAGAAGGCAGTGAGATTTAATGTCAAAGAATTTGTGTACGTCTAGGTAAATTCGAAGTTCTGGATGAAGCTTAGCTAAAGGTATGAACTCAGCAAGTGAAAGGAAAGAGCCTTCTGTCTGTTTTGATCTGCTAATGAAAACTAACTAGTGCCAATAAACTAAACTAGGATTTTCATTGAGAAAAAAGTGAGCATAAATTTTTACTTCCTTGCAGTCTTATGAAAGTGTAGGAGATCTCTCGTCTCAATCTAGAGCATGTGGGTGCAGAACTGAAGTTCTGTACTACTTTGCTGGTGTTCCAGGCAACCCAGTTTCTTCCCCGTCCTTCAAAAGGAAACAAATTCAACCAACTTAAAGCACTGTTGCAGAGAACAGTGCACAGTCTAAGAGTGAACTGTGAGTTAATAATTTTATTTTATTTATGCTGTTACGAGACAATTTGGCATTCATCAGAAAACTCCCTTTTAAGCAGTGGTGCTCCCTGCTTTTAGAGTGCAGCAGGTTTTGGCTGTAAAAGTTGCCTGTGGATTACCGTGATTTCCTTTGTCTTGCCTCGGCCAGTGTCAGAGCAGTCTCTTACTGTGGTGCATCACTAGCTACACACACGAGAAAGCTCAGTTCAGAAAGCCATCGTTAAGCAGAGGCTGGAGGGGAGGGTGGAGGAGAGGAAGATCTGCTGGAAACTTAACAGGGAGCTCTGGGTGACTGGCAGGATATGAAGGCGGGTGGCCATCCCCTTCGGGGGACGCACGTCTCTGCAGACAGGTCCGTGCAGGCTGCTGGATGTGAAGGCCTTCCAGGCACACAAACCCTTCTCCCGGGCAGCACAGCACAAGGGTGCTGCGGTGTGGATTTTAAAGGTTACGTTTGTGTTGGCTGCATTCCTCGTTCACAGAGTAGGAAAGGCTAAAGACCTCGGGCTGTTGCTGGGTGGTAGCTATTTCAACTTGAAGGCGTGTAGCTGCCTGAAAACAGCATGCTTTTGTTTTGCTTTGTTTCTTTTTTTTCTTCTGGTGGAAGTTTTAATTCACTGTGCTGCTTTTTAAGCAGTTGGCAGAGATGTGAATAGACACTTTACTTCTTCAAAAGGCTTATGGAATAGAATTGCATAACTTTGCACTTTTCCTATGCAAAACAGAATAAGTTCGATGTAAATACAGTGGCTAGTCTCTGAAAGATACCTTGGTTTCTTCCAAGTCCTATGAAATCCCATGAAATCCAGTAACTGTAAAATCACGTCTACTGGTATGAATTGTCTCACTGAGAGATGAAAGAGGAGAAGTTTGGGTAGAGATACCTTGGCAAAACAAGAGCTGGAAGTTCTCTCTCTCCTAAGAGCTCTAAGAAGATTGCCAACAATGTGTCCTGATCAACAGATCTCTAATCTTTTAACAGATGTTAGTGGGCCTTCCAGAGAATTGTGCTTTCTTGTCTCTGTGCTGTTTAATTGCCTTTTTTCTTTCCTGGATTCTGATGAAAATAGGTGCAGTTGAAATTCCTCTGAGGCAAGGCCAGCACTTGTAGGAGTGGGATACACTGCATATGGGATTAGGAAGTGGTTCTCAATAGGCTTCCAGCGGTTTATGTGTATATATCTGTTATTCAGGGAATTATGCAAATTCTGGTAACATTGGTTGAGATGTGAATTCTAACAGCTCTTGGCTTTGCCTTCAGTCAGGGTAGCTGCTATGCGATGTCTGAAAATATCTGTCTGCTTCCCTCTAGCCTGCGTATCGCCACTACCAGCCTGTTCCTCTGTCATATTGTAGGCAAGACGGCTGTAATGGACACTTCGTCTTTCAGCTGATTTGGATTAGCAACAGTTGTTAAATGTGGGCATTTGTGTATTGCTCATGCCTGCAGTGAAGCAGCTTTGTGCTGCAACCACTTTAGTAAAACATGTAAAGATACTTTTGAGTATCTTATTTAGGCCATGATTAAACACCAGAAGTGGCGTTTGACTTTGGACATGAGAATTTCATGTGTTAGAGGGCTTTTTACTTGTGATGTCTGGGCATTATAGAGTATTTGACATTATTTACATTCTTCCCCACAGAAACCTGAGCTGTTGGGGCTGGTGGCTGCTCCGCTTAGGAATACAGGACACCTAGTGGGATAAGTATTGGGTGGGTGTGGTAATTTGCTTGGATTTGAGATGATAGACTGTTGGGTTTTTTCTTTTGTATTTGGTTTGCATGAGCCAAAATAGTTTGCATTTTCTAAGAATGAAGGTATGTATATATATTTTATCTCCTATCATTATAGTTGTGATATAAATATGTTTAATTTGGTCCTGGAGCCCAAAGCTGTCTCGATTGTGCAGAGGCTTTTCTCACTAAAAGCCGTTCTCCTGCAAGGTGAGGCCCTGTGGAGCAGTGCTGCAGAAGCTGTGGGCACTTGACATTCTCTCTTTATAAGTCCTGTATTGGTTAGGAGCTCTCAGTATTGCATTCAGACCTTTCCGTTTTCTGTTTGTATCTCCATGATTTCACCAAAAATGCTCAGTTTTAAGCATGTTTTCTTCCTTGTGAATATTTCGTACAAGTTCTGCTGAGGTCTCGCACCATTTTTGGCACTTTTTGTGGCAAATGGCCACTGATGCTGAAGAAAATCTCCCTGAAGAAAAAGAAGTTGAAGAAAAAGCCAATTCAGTGTGTAGCTTAGATGAAGATCACAAATACCCTGTTACTGTGACAGATGGTGGTAATTTAGGATTCTTCCTTGAGCGGACTGATGCCAGTCTTGAGGATCTTTAACAGGTTTTCAAGGAGAAGGCTGCGTTTCTCACAGCTGTTTGAAGCATGATGTTTCATCCCATTTTTCTCACTGTTCCCTTTTTCTGTTTTCAGGGTGGCTTCCAGCCCCATCTGACTTTGTGGTATTGCTTGGTACACTGTCCTTTATTGTTTTGAGCCACTACTTGAAGGCCTCATTAAGAGCTCCGTTCTTCAGGGAAGGGGAGAGAGGTGCCTTCTCAGGGATCGGAAGTAAGATTGGCTGGGGACCAGTAAAAGTTCCTTCTCCTCCAGCATGCAGAATCATCATCCCAGCCCCACTGACTTGTCACTTGTACATGCTGCTCCCTAGTGACGTTTCTTGAGCACAGTGAAAACCACAAAATACGTGGAGTAATTTGGGATTATTGCGAGTGTCCTTGTGCTTGCTCTCCCAGCTCAACAGGAAGCCTTTAATAAGAGTTTTCCTAAATAGTGTTGCATGCGAAATGGGGAGCTATGCTTCGTTCTTTTAACAAACAGCCATTTCATGAAACTGTGTGGTTTTTTGCCTTTTGGTACATTCCAGAAAACTTTATACCTTTGCTGGTTACTTATTGATAGTTCTGTGCTGAGCTCCCTTTAATTTTGCAATAAACTAACAAGGAGGCTGAGACCACAAGTTTACAGAAAATGGCTTATTTACTCAACTGGATTTACAAGGATGACAAAGTCAGATTTAGTAGTTTCAGTGTGGTCTAGGAAGGGCAGGAGGAGTACTTGAAAAATTGTACTGTATAAATAAGCAAACAAAAAATAGTTTGCTTATTCTTCTATGCAAAGTTCTTAGGCCAACTCTCTCCCAGGACCTGCAGGGATTTTCTGCATATGCAGGAACTTTGCTATTCCCAATAAATGAGGGTGTTGTGAGTTTAGGCACAATAACTAAATTTTTCTTACTTTTCTAATGTGCTTCCAAAAAACCAGCATCTGCTGAAATCACATCAGTGGAAGGTGACTCTGCTTTCACAACAACATATGAAGATTTTAACAGAATATTAACACTGTTTTTGACTTCTGGATTAAATCTTAGAAGTAGCAATGATCTGTCTAGAACCTGAATGCTGTTTTCCTTGAGAAATCCTTGTATCCATTTTTTTCTAGGTATTGACACCTATAAAAAGTGAGAAAGTGATCAGAGGTGTAAGTTGTGGGGTTTTTTTAACATGTCTAAAATTAGGAAGTTGAGAAACTGTTCCCACTGTCTTGTGTTTATCTCTGGGTTTTCTAATTCTTCTTGCTGTCATAACACTTCTAATGGTTAGATGGGGATATTTTACAATCTGAGGTTGCTATGCTGCAGTAAAAATTTGAAGTAAAAGATTTGGAAATTGTGTGGTCCGTCATTTGTGTGGTATTTTAAGTAGCAGACTTTTTCCCAGAAAGGATTTTGAAATCTGAATGTGAGTGAATTTCCAAAGAGTTGGTAATTCTGTCAGAATTGGAAGGCTGAGGACTGTAAATTTTCACTAGTTAAATAGCTGGCTTAACCAATGGCAAATGAATAGGCTGAAAGCTTGAAGGCAGTGGTTCGCTGAACTCCGTGGGAGACTGCATGAGGCATGTTTCTAGTGTTAGTGAGCTGTCTAGATGACCTTTTCAGCTTTTTTTCCTCTTTTAGCAGTGGAGAGTGTTTTCCATTCGTGCACAGTTGCTGACTGAAGAAGCCCTACACCCTTTGTTCATCACAGAGTAGAAACAGAAAAGTGATAGCACAGCTTCCTTACCTGTTGAACATGTTGTGTATGGAGAGGTATCATGGTTTTTTGTGACTCTTAGTGACAGTGAAAATATTTTGTTCCATTAGTTGATGTTGGAAATATGAGCTCCTCTTAAAATACTGCGTGTTTTTTAAATACAGTGTATTTTAAAATACTGTGTATTTCAGTATGATAGCATCAAAATACCATGTAGCAATATTCTCACTGTTGAGTGTTCTGTTGGAAGTTAATAAAGGTGTGACTGGCTTTGAACCTCTTGAGAGGAAGCTGTGCTTGGCTGGTAGTGATGTCCAGTATCTGTCCAAAGGAACCCCAATAGAGGCAATTTTTCCTTACCTACTTAGCCTGAGGACTTGGCAGGTCTCCTGTACTAAACAGGTTAAATTAATGGCTACAATTGAAAGATCTACAATGGAAAGTTGAAGTGCTATTGCTAGTTCAGTGCAAAGCACTCTCTAGTAAGTCTGCTTGGACTGGCAGCCCAGCTTGTTTCCAAGCATTGTTTAGCAGTGCCAGAGTGGTTTCTTTCAAGTGTGGCATCTGTCAGACCAACCTGAACCTTCTTGTTGGTGGTTTGTAAAATGCAGCATAATTGACATCAAAAATAGCATTTTATTCTGTGTATGAAGCAATGTGTGAGACTCAGCTGATGCTGTCCATGCACAAATGTGATTCCTCACTAGAAAGTCATAGAACTGTTTCACTCCAGATCTCCTTTGTCTGCCTGTGCATTTTCTCCATATCACACACAAGTTTAACCATTCCCTCAAACACCAATTTGCAACTCTCTGAATGTGTCAAACCATTTCAAAAGATAGCAGAATGGAGTGTAAGCATGTCTTTCAGATTCATGAAGGAGACTTTGGGGAAAAATGAATGAATTCTTTAAATGTGCCACTGGAGTCATGTGATACCAGCATTCAGGGCTTCAAGTTGAATGCCTGTAGGACTGGTGACTGCTGAAAATATAGGGTCTTGTTTAAATGGCACTTTTCACTGCCAAAGTATTCATGACCAAAGTTTTACTCATGGAAAAATGAAACTCGGCACTTTGCAGTAAGGGCATATGGTTGAAGTTTTGAAGATAGATGTATCTATTCAGAGGAATTTGCTGAATCTGTGTGCCTTTTTGTTCATAACTGTGGCAAAGGACCACCTCTTTTCTTTTGTTAGTGACCTACAGCTTGTTTGAGCTAGTGAGAATTTGGAGCACTCTGCACACTCTCAGAGTGAGGTTCACACTGTATTATGGGAGCTGCACAAAGATACATAAAAATAAATATATATGTGTGTATATATATATATATATATATATATATATATATATGATAATAGGAATACCTGTACCTGATGAATGAATTTTGCAGTAGGTGAGGCTGCAGAAGTGTGACAGGAAATTTTTTGCCACATTTAGTGCTTAGCTAACAGCCTCGTCTTGTGGCTGAACTCATCTTATGGGAGAACTGCATCTATGTTGGTTCTGCAGGCTTGTAGAAATGAGGAATAATTTTCAATTAATTCCAAAATAAGCATTTTTTATATGTGTATGGCTTCATCTCAGAGGAAGTGTGCTTATTCAAGATAGTATTTAGATATGTATTTAAGCAAATGTGTAACCATCAGTGAAGTAATGGAACCACGAATATGCTTAATTCCCATCCTCAGAGCAAGTCGGAGAGGAATATTTACTTGGGTAGGACTCTGCTTTTTTAAACTGATTTTTTAAACAGTATAGCAGGGAATCTAGGATATTAGTATTGAGTAGTTATGAAGGATACATTAGAAATTGAAATCTAGGTTCAGAGGCATAGCTTGAGTTAAACATAAAAAGTGAAGATTTTCAGTCCTACAGCTAACAGTGCTGTGAAGTTCCTGGTTAAGGAGGAATCTAGAAGATGTGAAAATAAAAGCAGTTGAATTATTCTTGTCGTTCATTTTTCTTTTGATTTTTTTGAAGCCTTCAGAGTTAGTTTCCTTCGAAGGAAAGCAATATGAATTATGGTGTGCTTAGGTATTTTTTTCTCTTAAAAACATTCCCAAAGCATGGTAACATTTCTTTAAAATGTGGTGCATAAATAATAAAATACGTGATGGCACAGTACAAAGATTATCTTGGCACGAATCTGGGGTGACTGAATCACTAACAGAGCTTGATACTTGTTAATAATGTGATCATTGCAAAGTGTGCCAATGAAAACTTCATACCTCACCAGTACGTGTGAGTATAAGTTTGTTAGTGTGCTCTGTTTCAGCACATTTTCTAATACTGGATACTATGGATACATAAGTCTTTGTGACACAGTGAAAACAATGTGAGAATGGTTTCAAGAAGGAAAGGTCTCACATCCTGTTCCTTATCCCTACTGACTCTTGGCTGCCTACTCCTTTCATTTGCCTTGAACCAGTTTTGATGCCCATTCTATCACAAGGATGAACTAGCTCACTAAAATTGAAGATAAGAATCCTAGCAAGAAAAAAGGGAAAAGTGACTTTTTTTCTCCTTTTTTAATAAATTGAATTATCTTACCTTGTAATCTTATGAACAGGCCAGCCATCAGTGGCAGCAAGGAGCTGCGTGTACCAGACCCTTTGCTGCCTGCTTTTGGGTGCTTATGGATGGAAACAGCAGAGGAGTGTAACGTGTTTCTTGTGTGTTTCCTGTTAGCAGTATTGCAAGTTGTACCTTAGCCGAGGTGTATGACCAAACAAGGCTGTTACCTACCATGTCCATGTTCACTGCAGTGACCATTAATGCCCAATCCCAAAAGGTGCATCCTGTGGTTAAGCTGTGCAGAGTGATCACAGCCAGCTGAAGTTTGTTCAGAACTTGCAGTCAATGGAAGATGAGCATAAGTGGCATCACTATGGAGTTCCGAAGGTCTTGAACTCCTGTTGAGTAAGTGAAGATTTGGCTTACACACTTTTCAGTTTAGTCCTGTTGATACAGTGCGTAAAGCTCTCAGGCACCATCATGCCTGTTTGCAAGCACAGAGATGGGTGGGCTGGCATGAGCAGGGAGGTGGAGTCTCGTAAAGGTCACACTGCTAGCACCTCATGTCATGCTGCCTGAAGAAGACACAATACCCTGCAGCACCACCACTCCGGTTACAACTTGTTGATCTGACACAGCTTATGTGGGGTCCCAAAACGGAAAAAGAAAGGGGAGAGTGTGTCATATCTTACTGCTGAAAGTGTTAGACAGCAGGAGGGAGCAATGATCAGAGGGAGGGACAAGCAGTGGAAGGAAGAGCAGAGAAATTCCTCTTCCTTTTAGCTATGGTAAGCTGTTAATTTATTCCAGTAACATCATGAAACTGCATTCACCAAGTATTGTGTAGGATTCCTTTCTCCCTTTCTCCTGTGTCAAGCACAGCTGAAGACAGGCCGTTAATTTGAAAGGGAGTTTGTTTGGAGTTTGTCTGTTCTCAGTGCAAGTAGAAGAATCATTTTGGTTCTTTAAAAAAAAAAAAAGTATTTTTTGAAGTTTATGTCAGTCACCAAAGTGGACACCAACTATTATTGCAGAAAGTGCAGCAGCTTAGAGATCCAAAGCATTACAAGATAATTATGGCTATAGCTATGCTCTTCTCTCTGTGGTGTTTGCAGTGTTTGATTAATGTTTTCAGTTACTAAGAAACAGTATGTGTTCAAAGGTGCAAGAAATTGTTCATCTCTTGTAAGCATGACTTGCTCATGCTGTCAGAGGAGAGCACTGTGGGTACTATAGTCTTGTTTGTCAGAATCTTGTGATCCCGAAAAACAGTCAAAAATCCTCTTTTGTAAAGATAGTACTTTTAGTACTTTTGTGCTTCAGATCAATGGAGATGTATCCCTACCACACCTTCCTCCATGGCACTGTGTTTCCGCCAAAGGAAGAAAGTGTGGAAATTGTGTGGAAATTACTCAGAAAATAGATTTCTTATTTGCCGATGAAGAAAACAGTGAGTTTTTGTAAGGAGCATCAAATTGTTCGTGGAAGATGAGCAAAAGATGAATGAAGCTCTTCAGAACAGTACTTTCATTTAAGGCGCCTGTATGTATCAACATACTGTTGTTCAGTATTTCATATTTTTAACAATATCCCTTTTCCTTCACTTCTTGCAATTGACTGGGTTTCTGCAGGTAGTTCAAAATGTTCTGAGTGTTGAATTTGCTGAAGATCAGAATAGAGAGTCATCTCGGTGCTGTGCCTGGAGGATTCCAGTCCTGGGCTTCTCTCTGCCTTCTAGTAGCTATAAAAATTCATTTCCCTTCCCCCTCTCCTTGTCTGTTTGCAGGTTATCTTGACGAATCAGATTACCACATCACTGAGCAGTGGCCCTGGGATCCAGGCAGACCTGGTGTCTCCAGCTGATGATTTGTCCCTGTCTGAAGGTAAGAAATCCTTTCTATCAGAACTGAAACTCTACACGGACACAAATCCACACTGTAACTTGCAGTCTTCTGTTGAAATACAGGGGGCTGAGAGAGTCAAATTATCAAGTCTAACCTAATATAGTCTTGAAACAAAATTATTTTCCACTTTCTCTGAAAATCCATTTATAAATAAAAAGAAAGTATGTGGAGTAGCTAAAAGGATCAGACCTTTTCTGAAGGCTGGGGATGAATTTTAGAGCCATGTCAGTTTCTCAGCATTGTACTGTCACTCACGTGCATTTAAAGCATTATTTTGTCAGCCTTCTAAAGCTGCTGCAAGAGTAAATACACAGGCTAGTCTGCAAATTTCATCTTATCGAACAGTTATCAGTGATTCCAAAGAGAAACAACTGGTCACAAAGGAAGGAAAGCAGATCCTCAGTCCTGTTCCTTGAATTACACTTGTCTGGTTTTCAAGTACAGTGCCTCAGACTGCATCTCTCTGTTGTGTGAATGTAATATGGGGATTTTTGTGATGCCATATATTACTTTACTTCTTCATCCTTCTGTTTTCTGCACAGAATTAGAGAAAGGCACTTTTTTGAGTAATAGGGAAGACTTACTGTGCTAAGAATAAAAGATAATTCTGAATCAAGGTTTACAAAGTAATATAGTAAGTTCGATTTTCCCCACTTGCAAAGGATAGTCAGAGTACCCTTATGAGGGACAGATGCAGGAAACTTTGTTATTTAGTGTTCAGTTCATGCATAGACCCAAATGTATGATGCAAAGCAATGCTCATCGTTCTTGCAAAGGCATGATAATTGCATGTAGACTTTCCACTTTGCATAACATGGGTATTTCCCCTCTTTGTCTCCTTGTGCACTTTCTGGTGGTTCTGGTAAGCTTCTCTGTGTTCTGGTTGATCACACACAGTTGTCTTAAGCTTGTCTGACTTAGCACAAGTACAGCTTGGTGGCAGAAACAACTAAGCAGTGGTTAAAACAGACATTATTTCTGCAACTCATTTCAGTGGGCAAGAGAAAGAGGTTGAAAGTAGATTTAAACAGAATGTCAGGGAGTAGCAAGTAACTTCAGTGCAATGCCTTAACACTGATTGATGTGTTTACTTCGTAATTTTGTCAATAGGAGTCTGGCAAAGCACGGCCCATTAAATAATTTTGGAATTGTGCATGTGGCTTTTATTGGCTCCACCCATTGCCAAAGTATCTCTGAAGTACATGGCTCGAATACTGCTCCCTACCTCTGGCAGAAAATGTTGAAATTTCGTAACTAGATTTGGAAGATAAAGGCATAATTTTTCACCTTTATAATTTCCTTCTTGGTGCAAAGTAGTTGTGCGTTGTAGTATTAAATGCTCGTGATCACAGTGCTTGTGCTTCTCTTTGTCCTTTAGAATTGCTATGGATGAGCTTCCTCTGAAAAGAAAGGCACAGCTGACTCTGAAGGGGGAGTAATAACAAAATATGTTTTCAGTAAAACATATTTTTGTCCTGTGGTTAAAATAGTTGAAGATACTTGGGAAAAACACATGGAATAGTTGAAATGTTTCTAAATTTCCCAGCACATATGAAAGATTCTCAGTGCTGTGTATGAGCCTTAGTTCAAGAGTATTCTAGAATCAGGGCTGCACAAGAGATAGCATAATGATTTTTCTAGCAGTTACAGGTTATTAATGAATCTGTCATGTTGTGCCTAAACTACCACCACTGCTTTTCACCTTTTAACTTAAGAATGAGTTAAAATGTATTGGTGCTCTGTGCTTTATGCCTTTATTGCTCTCATTCCTTGTTTTTAATTAAGGATCTTTAAGTAGTAAAATGTGCCAGCATCACACTTGTTGAAAATGGAAATGTTTGTTTTGCCACAGGACAAGAACAGTACAGACATCAGCTGTGCAGGCTCCTTCAGTAATTCAAGTTTTATCAAGGGATGTAGGGCTGATAAACTCCTTTCCTTCTCTCCTCTCCTTTCTTGACTAACATTGATATGGCATTTGCTTACCATGTTGTGTAATGGAAAAACACAGTGCATCTCCACACTACGTGCTTTTCTCCCTGTGTCTTTCTTATTTAGAAAATGACTGTTTCTGGATTTCCATTTTTCATCACTTTTAACCCCTGCTGTCTATCTGAGTAAATGTGGAATTTCAGGCTCATTCAGCATTCGATTTCCATGTTTATCTTCCTATCAAAAGACACAAGTGTGACCAGTGTGTTTTGGTGGGTTCTTTTAACATCGTGGTGTTGACCTGTCCTGAGAAAGTTTCTCTTTAATGTATTTGATGTTAGCTCTTGAACAGCCTGAAAGCAGCAATAAACTTCTGACAATCTTTTGTACTTTCAGAGTCCTAAATTAATTAGTCTTCTAGAGTTAGTATGACAGTAATAATACTTATTACTCTTTTACAGCTGTAGAATTTACAGGAAGGAGTAGTTAGGTGAGTGGCCCAAGTGCACAAAGAGTATATGTTGCAGAGTCCGGGATAAGAGGCCAGATTTGTGACTGGGTTCTTACCTCATTGTTCCTTGTCACTCATCACCAACTGAAGCTGAATTTGAACCAGTGACCTAGATGTGAAAGGACCCATAACACATTATTAGTTCTGTAAGCAACTGAGACTGCTTGGTTTGTATATGTCTAATATGTTATTTTAGTCCTATCTGAAATCAGAGTCCCTTCACTATAAATGGTTTGCTAAAAGGGTAATCTTTCTTAGATAGAGGCAGAAATGAAAATTTCAAACTAAATGTGCTATTAGAAAGAAGTGGAATGTTACAGTGTCCTTTTTTTTTGCTTCTGATTGTGCTTGAGAAGAGAATTGCTTGGGTTATGTGTTAGATTAGGCAAGAAACCAAGGAAGCTGTTCATCTGATGTGTGACAGAAAGTTAATCTGATGAACAAGCTGAAAAGACATCGTCAAGCTGTTTCAGGCTCAGAGCTTTTCTTCTGTAAAGCTGTAATCTAGTGCATGAAAACTTGTGTCCTAAAAATATGTTAGATTTTTATGAGAACATTAATGGATTTATAAAAGCAGTGCTGGCTGTAAAATCCCACCACTTATGTAGCAATGTAAGAATTCATGAGCTGTTTGTTGGTATTTCTTGTAGGAAATGGTTATGTCCAGCTAAATTCCCAGATCTGGGCATACTTCTGCTTCCAGATAGACCAAAAAAAAAAAAAAAAAGCATAGTTTGCCACAAATTGAAGTGATGAATAAAATACCAAAGTTTCTCTGCTTATAGGCTGAGTCCTTGCATTCATTTGGCCTTTACATACTTGTCAGATTATCAACTGAAGGAGTTAGGACTAATATTTTTCTCTAGCTCTAAAATTCTCAGACATGTAAGGCTGTCACTTCTTCCCTAGGAACCAAACTCAGTTTTTACTCGTAACCTCACCATTTTTACATAGCTGTCTCAAACCTTGTCATCAGAGGGGATAGGCTGGAGGATGATGGTGGACATTGCTGTTTCACTTCCATCCTTGCTTTGTGGAATAGCCTCTGTTTAGTTCTTCAGGCAACTTGTAGAAGCCTAAAGTTATTTTACATTGCAGCGGTGGTCAGATAAGCCCAGGAGTACCCTAAGAACTAATGATTTATGATTTAAATATAAAAAATAGCTCTTACCAAATTAAAATAATATCCTATTAAAAAAAAAAAGGTTCAAGCTGCATTAGACTTCATGAACAGTAGAAATATTTTGTATGACTGCTAATGGATTTTTTTAAACAAGTAATCTGTGGCTGTGACTTGTGACTGTACTATTTTTGCTATTTTTGTGAAGTTCACATGACTAAATTTTACCTAATATAAAAAGTCTAATTTTAAGCCTGTGTATTTTAGCACTAGATGGACAGAGATATTTGTGTTTCATTTGTGTGCTGCAAAGAGATAGGACAGGATGACCTGCTTGAGGTCCCTTCTAGTCCACCAGTGCCTATGCTATTAATGTATTTACCAGCTGCAAGCTCTAACTTCCTCTCACAGACATCAAAGCCAAACTCCATCTTTCCTGGAAAAAATCAAGGGTGTGTTGGTATGAACAAGAACAGTACCCTCCTCCTGCTGCTGACCGCCAGCCTGCAGAAAGTGTCAAGCAAAAAAAGGGAATGCTGTCTTGGGCTTCTTCAGTCTCAGCTAGTACTTTCAAATGTTTGTTTGAAGAAGTCAGAATTATTTTGTGTTTAAAATTGTCTCTAAACTTGCACTAGATCTGGAGAGGCCAGTGTTCAGTCTTTCTGCCATTTGTGTTCGTCAAGTGGTTTGTCATAGCATTGTATATTTTTAGTGCACAGTGTGAGCAATGAGTTTAGTCTGACCTTTTCATCTTTGTTGCTCTGATCTTGAATTCTTTTAAGCTGTTGAGCAGAAGTAGACTTTTGTGTTGTGGAGGCTGGAGAGCACTAAGCTACCATAATATCTCCCACCCACAGGATTTTCCTACTTTAGTTTAGGAGCAGAAGATTTGAAGCTGGAATCTTCAGCTTCTCTTCCTTGCTTTGCCCTTGATCCCTTGACATATTGTGGTTAAATTGTTTTATTCTTCCAGCCTCAGTTTGCCTCTTGTTAAAATTTGAGGCTTTATTTTTATTCTGTAACTTTTTTTTTCTTAATATTTCAAGGTATTCCTATGGGGCAAATAGTGGATTGACCTTCTCTTCACCTCAGTAAGATCAGTTCTGTAGTTTATTACTTCTCTCCCTTCAAATCTCCTTTTTTTGGTCCTGGTGCCAAATGGAGTGAAAACACTGAAGGAATTATCAAGTGAACTGGGGAGTCCCCAGAGATCAGAGGCTGTTGGTTGGTTTAGGTTTGTTTATTTATTGATTTATGTGTACACTTAATGCTTAGGGCTGGACCCACAGGTGACTTAATTAAAATAAAAAAGAATATTCTATGAAACATAAACATACCTGTTTTGCAGGAACCATGAGCTTATGAATCAAGCAGCTGTTAAACAAGTTTCTAAAACACTTACTCCTTGTAGTTTTAAAGCTAATGCAGAATACTTCATGTCCTTGTGAAGTTCTCCAGAATGATAGGAATTTAAATGCATTGGAAAGTATCATAACAGTTTGGCATGTTTTAGGCCTTTAGTATTTTAGCTGAATGCTCTGTAAACTGATTGCAGTCTGGTTCAAACAATTTTGATTGAAAGAGGAGCTAGTTTGTATTGCATCATAGAAGCGGTATGTTAGTTAATTATAATACATTTTTGAATAGGACAGTTAATAAATTAATATCATTAATATCATTTTAATATGAATTAACTCTGACTTTCTGAGACCCAAGTATTTGGGAATAGTTACTAAACCTCCCTCTTTTTTTTACCATTATGGTATAATCTGTATGGAGCTTAGTAGCATGTTGAAACTCAAGAACCTTCTGGCATGGTGTAAGAAAGGTCTTTTGATTGTGACCCCTTATATGGACCCTGTGAAACTTACTGACTTTTAAATACACAAAAAGGCAATGAGTACAAATAACACTAATGGTATTTCCAGATTGTTTGAAAGGTGAATTCCAATGATTAAGCCATGTCTGTGCATACGGAAGAGTACATTTCCCAACTGAGACTAGTGTGCAGATGTGAACCCCAAAAATTAAAGCGCATTCCTGTAAAGGTAAAGAGAGGACTGTATCAGTGTATGTAAATATCTGAAGGAAGAGTACCAAGAGGATGGATCCAGGCTCTTCTTGGTGGTGCCAAGTAACAGGACAAGAGGCAATGGGCAGAAACAGATTCACAGAAAGTTCCACCTGAACGTGAGGAAGAACTTCTTTACTGTGTGAGTGAGCATGTGCTCGAACAGATCGCCCCAGAGAGGCTGTAGAGTCTCCTTCACTGGAGATATTCAAGAAGCATCTGGATGCCATCCTGTGCCATGTGTCTCACATGACCCTGCTTGAGCAGGGAGGTTGGACCAGATGATTCACTGTGGACCCTTCCAGCCTTACCCATTCTGTGATTCTGTGATTCTCTAATGCAGTTCTCTTCTTGGTTTATGGCTTTTGGAGACAGGGCAGTGGTACTGTGTAGCTTTAGCTGCATGATTTTGCTACAGTCATGATGATATAGGGAAGCGTAGTGAGATTTGCCTCTGTGTTTGCTTTGATAGGAATTACTATTCTCCCCTGATGGTTTGGTCAGCACTCAGGCCCAACATCAGGAACCCTTCCATGATGGGACAAGAGGGCTCAGTGAGCCACAGGACTTTGCCTCCGGGTCTGAGCCTTGGGCATCTGACTTCAGTGTCGGAGCTGATAGAGTTGCTTAAGTCACTGGTTCTGGTTCATGTGAGCTCAGTAATGGAACAGCTGGAGCTGTTTCTTTTTAATTCTTTATTTTGCTGCTGGACTTCATGTCTCAGCTGCATTTTAAGAATCTGCTCCAGCAGAAACCCTGTAATCCTCTTCACCAGCTAACAATTCTGTGGGAAGCTTTTTATTCTTTCAGTCTGTTCAGTCTTTGAGTTACTTCTCCAGTTTTCATGAAAAAGATTGTTAGCCTTACATACTCTGAAAGGTGAGAAGGAGTTCATCTTCCTTAACCTGCTGGAAGACAGCATAGTACATCCACTTCAGGATAGGCAAACAGAGGGCACCAAAAAGAGGAGCAACCTTGATAAAACTCATTAATACATGTTGCAGGGGAAAACATGCCTTCTCAAAATAGGATTTCATTCTTGTGTTTGCTCTATATTCACATTTCTTGTAGCTCTTAACAGTTGTGGAGTCTGCACTCTTGTGATTCAGTGGAAGGAAAAAAGCCCTTCTGGTTGTAGAGAATAGCACAGGGAAGTGCACCATCATAACAGGGCTGGAACAAATTATATTAACCATTAGGGGAAATGATACTGTGATTGTTTCTGCATGAGGCAGGGTTGCGGTGGTGTATGGAGCAGTTAGATTTTATGATAACAGTTGTCATGTTTGCCTGTACTAATTTTGACGCTATATTTCACCAAGTGGAAAGTAGAGACATAATAACATACAGCCAAATTTTAACGGCTTTTTAATCAAAAGATAAATCTCTCAGTAAAACAGTGTTGCAGAGACTGTATGTGTCTGTGGAAGTTCCAGGTTGAATGACATATGCATAATCACTTGATCTAGACTACAGAAAGGTTGAAAATTGTCAGCAGAAGCATTCAAAGACCTCTATATATAAATTTAAGAGAATCTCTATTCCTCATGTCATAATTGCAACGATGAGAGCATACAAAGTTTTACTGCTTTGTTGTGGTTTCTTTCTGAAGACGTGATGTGACTTACAATCATTAATCAACGATTTGTAATCCAAAAACCCTTCAGGTACTTCTGCTGGGAATCATTCATCTATATAATGAGAAGCACAATAACAGGAGTGATTACGGTCATAGCTGAGTGGTTAGAAGTTGCTGCCTGTCAGCTGCTAAGTACCTTACCTCCACTGAGAAAAAGTGCAGCTGAGTACGTGCTATACCTTCTAGTGCAAAGTAGAACGGGTTTCCATGAATCCTGCTGCACATACCAGCTTGCTCCTGTGTTCCTGTAACTGCAGGAAGCTTGAGAGCATCCACGAGTCCGACACTGAGTTTCAGTTGATGGCATATAGCTGTAAAGTATTGTAACAATTTGCAGTTGGTCATTTCCTTATGCTCTAAAAATATTTAAAAGTAAGATTAACTCATATTTCACTGTGGGTGAATATAGAACCTTTTGCTGTGGTCCTGCAAATCAGTGGTTTAAATCAGAAACCTGAGGCCTGGCTTGGTTCGAGTTCCTTCTGCTGCCCTACACGTTGCAGCTCAGTGTTGGTGGAACTTATTTTTCAAATTACGTTGTAAAAAAAATTAATTCAAGGGTAAGAAAGAGCTAAATACCACTTGTCCCTCAGCACAATGGCCAGTTAAATTCTGTCTGTGGGTTATCCTTAAATCTGTGCAGAGGCTGAGGAAAAATATTCACTCAGTAGCATTCAGTCCCATTTTTTCTGGAGTTTCATAGTACCATCACTGGATCTTTCTTCTGATGGAGCTGGAAGGGACCAGAAGGATTTTGATACATAGGAAAACATCACTACAGGAATTACACTTGGCTTGTGGCATTACATGAAACATATGGCTCACCTGCAGAACTTGAACCAGTTAAGAGTGACCCAAGGTGCAAATGTTATACAAAAAGGGAAGGCGAGGGCAAGGGGACAGAGGATAATTTTAGAGTCTCATGCCTATATTCTAGTTGCAGTTCCAGCTGGGTTTCCTCTGGGTTTACTACAGGATGTTTGAAAAAAGTGGCTTCTTGTTAATCTCAGGCAGTCTCTATGATTGATGATTACCCTTAATCGTAAAAAGAGCACATTGGTGTTTCTGTTTAATTTGTGTCTATTTCCTGCTTTATTATTGCAATAATGATTTATTGTCTTAAATGATGGAAGTTTATAACCTGTTAGCCTTTTTAGGAGGTTGAAGCTGGGTGCTCTGGCATGTGAATGAACTTCTTCCCAGTGACAGTCTGCTCCTAAAATGTTACATTGAAACCCAAACATAACACAACAATAAAATACAGTATACGGTTGGTGTGATATTTCTGAATTTAATTAAAATAGAGAGCATGAGCAGATTTTGCATGCTTCACATGGACAAAATTAATCTAGTCTGGACTCTACTAGTCTTCTCATAATATCAGTTACACTAAAAAGGAAAAAAAGAAGCTTTCAGAGGAGAGCAACCCAAGTGGTCACCGTGCAGTACAGGAAGATGGGTGAAGAAATGGTAGAAAGAGGAAATGCCCAGAGCTTAAGTAAAGGAAGGCCATGTTTTTACTAATTTCTGTTCTCCTAAAATGTCCTTCTGTTGCTCCAGTCCCTCAGGCAACCTACAGAATATTCCTACATGAGCTGATGCCTAACTAGCACCAGGAAGGGTAGAAAAGACAATGGCTCAAGTATGAATAGCTGCACAGTTAACGATGGAAAATTTGTCACAAAGAAAGCAAAACACATGCTGCTACTGAGTATGCAGCCGTGATTCTTTAGGAGTGATTTGAGCCACTCTGATACCTGGCAGGGGAGTTCTTGTTTCAGGCTGGCACATGGGTATGCAAGGCAGTAGTTTGGGCACATTTTAGCTGAATATCCGGAAGTTGTTTCTGAGCGCAAAATCTGTTAGGCCAGCTGTTCCCAAATGGTTTGGGTTTGTGCCTCTGTTTTTGGTGGTGAACTCACCCCAGCCAAGCTTGCGACCCTAAAGACTAACATAAACAATCACATCTCTGTCAGGCTTGCGACCCCACTCTGTGCGGCTGTGACCCTGCTGGAGGTTACAACCCCCGGGTTGGGAATTGCTGGGGTAGACTGTCAGATAGTCCTGCTGGGGGAGCGCTGATATGCCCCATCCAGGCCAGGATCATCACAACAAATGCCTTCAGATCTCACAGTAATTTGTAGGCCCCTGCCACCAGTCTGAGAGTGCGGCTTATTAGAGCTGACATGTCACTTTGGTACATCAGGAACATCTCGGAGATCAAAAGGTCATAGTCCTCCCACGCTGCTGCAGTCTTTCTTCATGAACTCGCCTCTCCGTCTTCCTTCCCCATCAGTTGGCTGGCAGCGAGCCCCGGCGCCCTCGTGGCGCGGCTGACTCGGCCATAGCTGCTGGATGACTACCAGCTGCAGCTTCTGCCACAAGCCACCCTTTTCAAAACCGTTCTCCCTGAACACTCCTTGCCTTAACGAAAGGATCGGTGTCTGTCTCTCTCTGCCGAAATAATTAGACGTTATGTTCAAAGTAACTTAAAGCTTTTTAGGGCAGTGCTAGTGGAGATGGGCTGAGCCTTACGCTGTATTTTGTAGAACTAATTCTGTTATTCATATACCTGTGCATATGAGCACAGTCTCACAGATATACGATGCTGATGGAGAAATAAACAGAAGGTAGCCTTGTGTGATGGCTGGTGTAGCCCATAAAGGCTAAGGTCTTTAATAAGCCATGCAAACAGCCTTTTTAACATAAAATGACAAGTTACAGATATCCTAATTAGACATCTGATTTTTAAGCCTTGTTCTATCTCAGTTTTAAGTGGAGTTTATAAACAAAACCAAAAATAGATTTCAAATTTGTTCTTTTGAAAGCAGTCATTACCATAATGGAACATAGTAACATTTTAATAGCTAACTGATAGTTCAAAGCCGGTGACTTGATAATTTACAGGCATGGAAACTTGATGGGGCATTGTTCTGTAAGTCCAACAAGGGGAGGAGCCTGCAACAGGTGATTTATTTTTACTTACATTTTTGTCAATAGATCCTGAAAATTGCCGATGATGGCAAGGAGAGGAGGATATAGTGCAGAAAAATATTAAAATTGCTTATCGTTTGGATAAAAACCTGTGTTACATAAAATCAATCTGCCCAGAATTCAGTCTGCACAAGTCTAGTTTCAGAGCTCTGTGTGGAGTGCTTTGTTTAAGGAAGTTGCTGGACTGGTTTTCTGTCAGGCGGGTGCGTAGAAACCATTTCATGTTCTCATGAAAATGAGAACAGTAAAGTCAAGTTGTGGACCATGTAAGCCACTCAAGTAAATGGTCCCAAAATCTGATGTTACTGGTTACTGTACAGGTACTGTACAAAAGAAAAAATTGTTTCAAACTTTGAGTGTGTAACTTGATCGTCCCTCAAACACTAATTACATGTCAGAAAACGGAGCATAAACTCTCCTCCATCTGTCCAGGTTGGATTTGGAGCAAAAGGAGCATATCCAATTCATAGTACCTCTTAGGTAATCAGATTAATATCTCCCCTACTGAATTTACCCTTTTGATAGTGAGTCTTTCATATGCTATGTTTCACATATCACGTTCTGTTGAAGCTCTATGGCTTTTCAGTAATTTCCTTGAAATCTATATGTGGTATGCCTGCCCTCTTTTGAGCTGTTCTTGGGACATGCATCAATTAAGTATGTTTCTGGCACTCTCTTAATGGCATAGTTTCCCTGGAGTCAAAAACTGCTCCAAAAACTGAGATCATTTGTTTAATTTAAAAGCAAAATGGTATGGAACTACAATTTCAGGCTTCAACAGCTATGCTTCTGTAGCTTTGAAGGAATGGGGAAAAGATCTTGATGTCTTACACGTAAAATAAATAAATTCTTGAGTTCTTAAAATATCCCATTCCATCCAGTTTTTTGCTTTCCTTGCTTATCTTTCAATTTTCATTCTCTTTTTTTAAATAGTAGATTTTTGGCTTGTCGAATTTCATTGTTTATTGGTTTTGCTTAGTGAAACAGAAGGCTGGATTTTGTAATCTGGGTCTAAGGAAGAACTGTAAATTATGCAGGGTGGTGCATAATTGAAATTTATTATAAGCAATCTGAATACAGATATCTATTTCAAGTGGTTGAAGCTTTTGGCTCTAAGACATTCTAGGAATGTATACTATATAGGAGGTGCTGTATTTTTTCAAGTAAACTGGAAGCAGAGGTACATAAATTCCCATGTTCAACCAGCTCCTCCAGTAAGACTCGTTTTGTACCTCAAATTTCTCCTAGCCTGCATCTGCAGTGGTCTTTTCACTGAGATTTTGAAATTAGTCCTCAATGATCTTTGCTTGCTACATGTTTGTTCATTATGTGAGGTGGTTTTGATGTGCAACAACTAGGGAACTTTTATAAGAAGTTAAACTGGAGATTTTGGTGCTAGCCAGCTCCATGCTATCCAGTAGTGCTCAAAGCCATCACGAAGGCAGAAGAATCTAAGCCGGTTGCTGGTCATCAAGCCACAGCCAAAGCAGGGACATTCTCATGGGGAACCAGAGCAGGTGAGTTTGGAACAGAACAGTGATGCACTCACAGGGTAGTAAGAGGGGGATCAACACCAACTCTTTTGGTTGTCTGACACTGCTGTGCCAAATTATTCGCTAACGGGGACTTGCTCCTTAAACAAAAAAATGAAATTTTTTCTCTCGTGTGTTTTTGTGTGAGTCAGGCAATACAGACCACTTCCAAACATCAGTAGGAGTGGTTAATAAGCTCTAATGCCTGTTGCCTGACTTGTGGTTACTGAACTCAGGTAACGCTTGATCACAAGAAACAGCAGTAGGCATTTCAGCAGGGTAACAGTGCAAATCCTAGCTGATGGGATTTGACAAGCTCATTTGTGCTGAAGCCTGAGCCAGCATGTCTTTCATTGACTGTTGTTTATGCTACGAAGTATGACATTTTGTCTCCCTTTGGCCTACAGTCACAGCTCAGCAGCAGTAAACATTTGTCTCAAGTACCAAATTCCTGGGTCCAGTCATCATTAGCATCTGGTGCTGAATGATCTTTCATAAATACCATCCAACTCGCTTTTCCTTTTCTGTCCCCTCTGTTTTAACTTCAATCATAATAATGATAATGTTGATATTCTGTTTTAAGACTTGAAACAAGGCCTTTCATGTTTGAGAGTTATGCTACCCACTGAAGGATGAGTGACTAAGAAGATGGGCCTGCAGGGGTTTTTTGAGCTTTAAAAGTGTGTAAACCTCTTCTTGTTCATGTTTGGTAGGAATGAAGTTTAGGACAAACTTTAGTGCCTTCAAGCTAATATAGTGCCTGTCAGTGACCAAATCTGAATCTCAAGGGGAAAAGTTCATAGTGGGTTCAGGTTAAATGCCAAAAACCTCATGGAGCCTTTAGTTTGTTCTTTTGACTCTGCACCAGAATCATGCAAACTAGCAAAGACATTATTTTCCTCCAGGTTAGTATGAGGTAACTCTGAGCAGCATGGGATCAACATGTCAAGTCCTTAATGGCTTTTGGCCAAGTCCTTGTCTTGGCTTACCATCCAAAACTGCCCAGTTCTGCTTTTCCTGAGGGTGCATCTGCTTCTTAGTCAGCTCTGTGATGGTCATGTGAGCTAGCGTGAAATGAGCTGTTGGGATCCAGAGGGTTCCAGCAGCAGATGAGTCACAGAGGCAGAAAAGTCACTACAGGCTAATCTTTCTAGTATTTACCACACACAGTGTAGATATATCCTGAGATGAACCTGCGTTCTGTTTTAATGAAATGCCTGGACGAGAAGATCCTGTGAGAGGAGGTTCTGTCACCTTAGTGCCATTTTGACAGTGTAAGGGACTTGGAAAACTTATTTTAATGAGCTGTGGATTTTCCTTAGGGGTACCTTGTTTTCCTAGCTTGTTCTAACAAGATATTTGTGTCCAGCAGGCTGAATGGGAGTTGAAAGCAAGTCAAGTGGTATGTAATATTTGCCCATGCAATACAGGGCAATTTTGACTTTATTATAGCTTCAGCCCAGGATTTAGTGGTTCTTTCTAAGGTGGTAGAAGGTCACCTGCTTTTTGGTGTAGAGCAGTTTTGAATCAAAAGCATTTAAAACAAATAAATAAAGTATTGATTGCAACTTTCTGTGTCTGTAGAACAGTGGGTTTTCAGCAGATTTCAACATGATAAAGTACTTACTTTGTACTGAAAATTTTTATGACAACTGTGATATGGATGAAAACAAAAATGTGCTTTATCACAAGTAGCATGTTCTGTGGAAATGTGGTTTTACTGGTAAAATAAAAATCTCGAACACAAAAAGGAGACAAGGCAGAGGTTCTTGATCATAACTAGAGACATGCTACACAAAATAACAGCTGGGTTATTGTCTCGGTGTTTCATTTTTTTCCCTCTCTAACCATTCTTGCACCCTCCAAACTAAAAAAAAAATGTTGTTTTGCAAGGTTTTACTATTTCTAAACCATTGAAGAATAAAAGAAAAATAAAACTGTTTCTCAGTCGGCCCCACTTCTTAGTTCCATATGAAATTACGTGGTGTTTGTCTTGCATTTTGCACAGGTACCTGTGGTAGTGGTGTGCCATATTCTAATCACTCTGATAAACAATACCTTGCCAGTGGTTGCCTTGCATATGGTAGCGAGCAATTCCTGCACTGAATGGTCCATTGAAAATGTTTGAGAGAATGCTGTCCAGTTCCAACAGTTTAATTGCTAATGATGTGTTATTACTTCAGAATTTAATAGCTGTTTCTGGTTATGATAGAGTTGGTTTAAACCTGCAAGCTTTTTAAAACTGCATTTGTTGCTTCCTCTTTGCGGTGTGGTTTCCGCCTTTGCTACCTTCAAAACATTGTGGTCCAGGGTGTTGGGTGAGGTGACATGTCCTATTTACACTCAGCTGGAAAAGACTGCGTCATGGGCACTTGAAGCTCTGTGGGGTTTTCTTAGTTCAGGCGCTCAGATGTGGCTTCCTGTCATCACCTGATTACTTACTTTGAATGCTAAAATAATCTTGCTACCTTTGGTATTATTGTCTGAACCTTAAGAAGAGGACAGGCGTAGATTTTAATGTTATCTCAGGGTGCTGTCTGTTGTGGAGCGAGCACAGCGATCATCAAAAGGTTACATGGCATACACTCCCTCATAGTTAACCTCAGAATGAAGCCTTTTATTTGTCTCATTGGCTGCCTCTGCTGCCTTTCCAGTCTCCTCTCCATCTCCAGGGACACAATTCCCTATTGACTCAGTTATTGAGGCAATCATGCTCTTGTCAACACACAGGTCTTTCAAACATTAAATCAAGATGTTGAGACCTAGTGATACCGAGCCATGTCAGTAAAAAAGGGTAGGAGAGTCTGAAGGGAAAATATTTCTTACCCCTTAGTCTCATAGAATCCTGTGATGCCCTGACTGGTTGTGGGCAATATAAACTCTTCCAGCCAGGGCCTTCTGCCTTCAGTGTCTGAGCTATAATAGCCCTGAGTGTCTTGTTACTATTACCTAATAAACCAAGTGGTGATAATTTTGTTCTTCCATTTTTGTCTTCATCTGGCTTGACCATGTAGTGGTAACAGAATTGATAGCAAGTATTCTTCCTCTTCCCTATTTCCAATAACATTAAAGCTGTCCTGTGCTTGAAGGTTCTGCAATCAGAATTGTGATAACAGAACAAATAGGCCGGGAAATAAAACTTAAACTGTTTATCTAAATCGCTCAATTCACCAGCCCTAAAAATGGCCCTGCCATGCTTTCCTGGCATTTCCCAGCTCCTTGAAATGGGAAACAATAAAACAGCCATATAGTAGATATGTTAGTTGGAGGGCTCACAATCAGCTTTGTATCTGATGGAACTACAAAGTTCAGCATACAAAATAGTGTCATCCATTGTTTATCCTCAAAGTTTTTGCAGAAATGTGTCAAACACAGCTCAGCAGGATTGCTGCAGCCTACCTGTTTGAAAGCAGCTGGTGATTTGAGGCACCTCAGGTTCTGGAGTCTATGCTAAGATGGCTTAAAGGGCATAAAGATTTTCTGTTTTGTTTCAGTTTTGAGTTGTTGTTTTATTTTACAAAATCAAGGATTAAAGAATCAAACCCTTCACATTAGCCTTCTGGATAAATTAAAGTACTAAAAAATGTTTTCTTGTACTTGTTTTCTTATTTTTAAAATAACTGTACTTTCTTTCCTTACACTTTTTTTTTCTTTCTGTGGCAGTCCTAGTATCACTTTGAGGTTCTTTTGTGTTTCTTCTGCATTTTTTGGACTGTCTGTTTCGTTCTTTCCATTTACACTCTGAACACTACAGACTGCATAGAGCAGTTGTACTGTCTGTATCATCAGTGGTTTTCAAAATCTGAGTGGGTAAAGGCCTGAGTAAGCTGGTCTGACATAGCTATCCCAGATACAGGAGGTAGGATGAGAGACCTGAGGTCCCTTCCAGCTGGAAATATTCTTGGAGCTTATGATGCTACATTTTTCCCTGTTCTGTACTTTTCTTTATTACTGTCATTTTCTAAATATGCTCTTCTTTGTTGTGCTACATTTGTTATACCTATTTATCAATTTATACACAAGGTTACACATTTTCACAAATCTCTAATATGTGCTGGATCTATTAACTGGGTCTCTTTCAAAAGACAGGGGTCTTAATTCTCCTGATAGCTGATTCCCTAATTATAAATCTACTTACTTCAATGCTGTTAAATGTGCTGATGGTTTGAAGATTATCTTTTCTGTCAACTCAGGTTAGTAAATACTCAATAAATTTCGAGATGGAATTGTGCTGCTTGAAGGCAGGAGTAAAAAATATTTTCTTCTGAAGCCTTCTGTCTGATTTTAGAATGTTTTGAAGAGAACTTGAAGAAATTCTGGTGGGTTTTTTTCCCCAAATCAGAACTCTGCAGATAGGATAATTATTTTCCTCTTGAAATGAGCAATGAATTTTTTAATGGAGAAACTACTTTTGTTGGTAAGCCTCAGGTAGTGATTAATATCATACATACAGACCTAGGACATCCCTAATTTTTGCCTAATGAGAGCTCTGGCCTGCCAAATCTCTTGCAGTACACATCCCATCTTAACTCACAGCCCACTTCTCTCCTCTCATATTAATCCCAGGATAACATTAAAACTGCCAGTAAGTTAAAGCCCTCAAATGTTGACATTCCTTGAAAAAGTAACTGGGTGTAAGATCATTGATGAACTTACTGTAACTAACCAGATGTAACCAAGGTGTGTTTAAAGAGACTGTTTTAAATCCCACCTCATGGTCAACATTAACATTTTCCTAGCACCTAATATAGGCTAGATGAAAAGAATTTTGGTGCTTTCAGGATATTGACAAAAACAACTGTGCCTTCTACTTACATCTGTAGTTAGGAAAATATTTGCTAAAAACAGACTGTACTTTTTAATAGATTTTAGTATTACTGTAAGGCACTAAGCTGAGCTCTCTGCAAAGCATAGTCTCTTTCCTCTTGTCCTTGGGCTGTTGAACACAAGCAGTGGTGACACAAGCTGTTCTACTGGCTTATCAGTGTATTTTGGCTTTGATCTGGATACTCCACATCCCATTACTCAGCATGGAAGCTCAGGCTCTCATTTAGTCCTTTGCTGAATGTCTGAAGTTGTTGTGAAGGCCATCGATGATGTAGGTCCTACAGCATGCAGTGAAACTGGTAAGTTGGCAGAGTCATTTTGCATCAGACTGTAAAGAACTGTCTGATGGTTATGACATTCAGCTACTGCTGACCTGTACTGGATGCAAAGCAGTGACCTCAAGGTGAAATGTTTCTCCTACAGCCAGTCAGTTTCTTGACTTAGGCCAAACTAATGACCCAGCAGTAAAACCTGTATTTCACCCCATGGCCAAAGACTGAGTCAGAAATTCCAGCTACAGTCGATAGGCCACAGATTTTTGAACTTTAAGCACTTGGGCACAAAATGCTTTGAGAAGTTGCACCCATAAGCTGGAAGATAGGCCTGATTTTCTGACCATCTCTTACTAAGTTTCCACCAGGAGATTCGCTGTGATTCGAGGCTTAAGGCCCTATGTATGGTACATGTGTGTATGTGTGTATATATATGTATATATAGAGATATATATATATGTGTGCATGGGTGTGTTTATAGCAAGCAATCTTGATACTTATATTAGTTTATTTCCTTGTTAGTGAAGAAGGAATGTGTATGTAAGCAAAGGCTTTTGCTCCCTGTCCAGACTGTTCTCCCAGCAGGCTTACTGATAGGGTAATCCAGTATCTGTGAAGCCAGTCGGCGATGATGCTGGGGAACCTACTTCTGGCCTCTGGATAAATCTTGAAGGAGACAGGTCACTGACAAGGAAGCATCATGCTGTTTACACTTTCATGCTTGTGCAACACATGCTGCAAAATGAAACAAGTAGAAGATAATGTAACATAGTTCTTAAAGTTTGGCCTTTGGCCCTTGGGCTTTACAGATAAATACCTGACAGACCATAGGGGAACAGGGTAGGTCCATGTGTTAACACTGCTCTTGGCTGTGTTTTCGTTTCATGATACAATCTGTTGCCCTAAAATAAAAGCTTCAGTCTCTGCTGAAGACAACTGTAAATGCATATGACTAAAACCAGTTAATAAAATGGGTGTCCATATTCCCCAAAATGTCCAAATTGTTTTAAGTAATAGCACATAAAAGAACGCTGGGATGCTAGAATGAAGGGACACTTTCCTTCTAAATACCACCAGCAACTAGTAACTATTTTGAAGATTAATTTTCAGTTGTGAATTTAATTCTGTGGAATGGTGCCAGGTCCATTCCATCAGTGTGATGGTTTCCCAGGCAATTTCCAAGATGGACAACGGGACAGAAGGGTTTCCCCTTTTTGACTCACAGCATACTTGCACACAACTTTTATGGGACATGTTCATGATTTAATGGGTTATTCAGTTTCTCTCTTTGTCTGGTTTTTAGCTCCTTCTTCAAGATTAGCCATCATTCTGTGTAGTTCTGCTATGGCCAAATAAAGGCCCTGTAAATCAGAGGAAAGAATGCAAGTTTGTGCATACAGCATAAGAAACAGCCTTAAACCATGATCCAGAGATTATCCCGGGATGGGAAAGAAGTTGAAACTTCCTCAGCAGAAACTGTCTTTCTAATCAGCTCTGGCCAAGAGCCCCTTGATGGGATCCTGATATGCTTAAACAGGATTTCCAAGTAGAAAGGAAGAATGCTGTTTATTTCTGTACCCAGGACTGGTAAAATTCTGCTGGAATTTCTGTTCGATTTTGATTCTCAGAATTTAAGGAGGATATAGAGATACTGCAGGAGACCACAAAAACCAGTCCATTCCATGTTGTAGAAGTCTTTTCCATAAAAGGCTTTAGGAGTCTGGTGACAGTATGAGATTACAGTGGTGCTTATGCTTGGAATTGTTATTTGGCAGTTCAGTCTTCTTACTTGTGTGGGCAGATGTGTATGAGTGTGCAGTGACTGGAAGAAGTGGTAAAACTTCAGCCTTAGAAAGATACCGCTTCCTAGCAGTATGGGTGACAACTTTAGAGCAGGTCTCCTGTGAAGCTGATATGCAAGTTATTGACATATTTAAGACCACATGGAACATCTGTATAGAAAGAGTCTTCAACCCAGCTTCTTGAGGTTTAGACCAGGGTAGATGCTCACAGGAAACTCTTCTGACTATATATGCAGCCATGATTGTACTGTAAGGGAAAATGAGACTGGAAAATGAAAGACCAGCTGAATGCAGTCTATTTGGTCTGTTTTATAGATGAAGGCATAAAACTTTTTTTGCAGTGTAATTTTTGGGTATCTGAACAATTTTGTCAGAATCTGGCAAAGAAATGAATCTGTGGAAGAAATTAAGATCTGAAATCATCTTAAGGCATGAAGTGCATACTTATAACTCTGCACTGCACTAACAATATTTATATGTTTTTCTAGAAGTTTTTATAGAATATTTTCATGGAAAACTCTTCTTTCATTTTTCTAGGCATTATGCTTAAGGAGTAACTTATTCCTTTTCACTGATAGCATGTGTGTATACTGTTAGTTTCTGCATGCAGTGACATGTGAGCTTGGTGAGGTGCACAAACCATGTGTTCTTTTGAAACATACCCTCATGCAACTTCTGGGTTTCTGAAAAAGGATGGATGGGTGCAAATTACAGTTTCTGAATATATAAAGTAGAACTTTTGTATAAACAGTTGTGGAAGAGCTTACCTTCCTTTTTTACTGACTCTACAGGCAGAAGTTTTCATAGCCTCTCAGTGGATGCAGCTTTTCCTGGCCACATGCTGCTCAGTCCTTTGCGTTTGTAGTGGAGATCAAAAGCATAGAAAAGCTCCTTTGAGCTGTGGCCAGTAATATTTACAAAACAAACAATCATTCACTGCGATGCTGGATGGCTCAGGAAGCTCTGCATGTTTGCCAGTGTGTGGGATACAGAGGGCTCAGATGAAAACCACAGGTCAGATTTGCAAGATGTGTGGTAAGGGGTGACTGCTGCCCTGTTTTGAGGGGAATATTCGAGTGGTTGATTGCTGTCACTGTCATTATGAAAGTTGTTCACTTGTTATCTATAGGCATTAAAAATATGTCCAAAATAATACCTGCCTGTAACTGAGTGGGATTTCTGAATTGTACTGAGGCCACCAATTACTTCCACAGCTATAAGTAAATGAGTTTATCTTTTCTTCCTGGTTCTGTATAGTTTTCTCTATAGGCAGATATAGGTTATCGGTGTGAAAAGTGATGATCCAGTACAGAAACAGGTCCTGGTGAGATTAGCCACTTATATAAAGTGGGATTTTATTATTTTCTATCACAGTACATATCACAGAACTATGTTAAAGTATGTCAGTAGATATTTTGTGAATAATGAGCATGGCCCAACATCTCTTATCAGTCTCAAGAACCTGATCAGTTGCAGGAGCAGGAGGACAAAGAATGCATAGTCTGGGTTTCCCTACAGAAGACTTTTTTGTCTTTGCAGAAATTGTTGTTGCTGTTAATATCTTGACAATAAAAGCAGTGATGATGAAAACAGCTGTTGTAGCCATGGCTCTTGAAATACTTACTGATGTGTGAGTCCCCAGTGCCCTGGTATGGTCAGCTGGCATCCTAGAAACACCAGGACTGGGCTGGCCACCTAGAAGCTGATATTCATGGGGGAAAAAACCCATATGTCTTTAACATAGTAAAGTAATACCCAGTTACTTTATTATGTTATGGGCAGAGGATAGATTGAAGACGTTGATGCCAGGAATGGTGGTTTGTGGAAATGCCTGTGTAGGCCAAGTTCTCTCAGTGGGCTACAGAGTAACTACACTGTAAACTGGTAAAAGAAGTGGAAGCAACTTGAGCAGTATGTACTCAAAAGGCAGTAGGTTCCCAGCTTAAGGTTAAGAGCATTGGGTCTAGGTGAAGCCTTTCTAGTCCAAGAACACAGCCCAAATGCTCAAACTTCTCTTGGAACAGGTAAACTCTGGTTTACACCTATAGATGAATGTGTTGTGATACATTTCACAAATTGGCCTATTCTTTGAAGTCTCCATTTAGGACTTGGCACTGGTTGTTTGAAAGTAGAACATTAGGTTGGTTTCTGGATGAAGACATTTGATGGAATTTGGAGGTATCTAATAAAAATCTGTGTGTTCTCTCATATAATGTCAAGTTAGGACAAGGAATGTTTCTACCATGAAACCCTTGAAGGCAGCAGGAATGACCCTTGAATCCTGGTTTGTTAGCTGAAGTAGTACTCAGCATCTCACTTGGCAATCCATGGCTCATAAAAACTTTAGCTAAGACTATGTACAGAAGTGAAACTTTCAAATGAAGCACTGAAGCCCCTAAATCAGAAGACGGCAAGGATAAACCACAGGAGAGACCCTCTGGATTTATCTTTCCTTTGGATGACCAAATTTCATGTGTTTGGATTAATGAGATGATGCCTAATGGAAGGTACTAAAAGGGACTGGAAATTTTTGAAGCTGCTTCATCGAGTTTACTCAGAAAGCACAGCTTAGTCCTTATGGTCTCTGCACAAGTGTTTATACATTCTGACTTGTGTAAGAACAGCTTTCTGCTTGAGTATTTTTTTACTTTCTCAATCAAAATTAAATACCAGCTACAATATTGTAACCTTTAAAATGTTCTGTGAATGAAGATTTTGGGGAGGCAAGTTTCTTATTTATCAAGCCTTAGGGTATTGTGGGTTGTTCTTTTTTTCCCAATAAGTATTTCATACTCATACTTCATACTCCAGATCAAGCCTACTCAGTAGGAGGAATTGAAGGATCACAAATGAGAAGAGATGGAGTTCTCCTCTGTCCACTCAAGAGGAACTGAGTACTTCTCTCTCAGTGCTTCTTTCCCAACATACCCAAGCCCTGCTATGTTTGGAAATGGGATTTAGGTTAAAAGTGACCTTGCTTTGTCATTTTTGTGCATTCAGGAAGAAGTTATCTGTCTTGCAAATGGCGTGTTCTTGCTACTTCTGGCAAGAAAGCAGGAGAGTCAGCAAACAGAGGCTGTTGCTTGTGTCTTACTGTGAATTAACATCTCATTTTTCGATTGGCTTCCCGTTATCTGTCAGAACTCTTGTGTAACTTCACTTCCTCAGAAATAACTGTCTCTCCTGAATATCTCATGGTGAAGTGGTGGTTTCAACTTCCTTTTGACTGAGTTCCAACTTAAAGGATAATGGATCTTTCTGTTCAATTTGGTTGCTGCACTCCATGCTCATCTTCATAATTATTACTGAAATTGCTGAATTATTTCCCAATGCATGCAGTGGTCTCCTCCATGTCCGTAAGGATAGTTTAAAATGTTCAGTTACTAGCTTGACTGGGTAACAGATTGCAATGCAAATGCTATCCAGTTCTATTATTATTTCACCTTTGTTTATACCTGATCCTGCTGTAAACAATTCCATATAGAAATTAATCATCATATTTGTCCTGAGGGATCTTTTCAGGAAGTCAAGGAGGTGAAGTTGCACAGGATAAAGCCATGCAGCACAGAATGATATATTAATATAATTTCAGAGAAAATGCTTAGTTTCTCCAAATTTTTTTGTTGTTGTTCTGATGCTATTGAAGAATGAAAAAAAAAAAAAGAATAGGAAAGTTATTTAGTAAAATTAAGGGAAACTCTTGGCTTACATTTGTAAAGCCCTTTTATTTAGCTGCTTCAGCTGATCTAAAAACATTTTAAATCCCATTTCTATACTTCTCAGGCTAGGCTTCTTCAAAAGACAGGAGTATCAAATTCTAATGTGTAGTTTGCTTTCAGAATACATATTCTTCAGGAGGTGAGTGTCTGAACCAGCTGTGACTTTCACATTCCACCAACCTCGCCTAAATAAACACAAAGCTGTTTTAGTATATAATAGAAGAGATAGATATCTATGTGCCTGTGCATATGTATATACATGTAGATAGATGAATTGATAACCACACAGAAGTCTGCAAAAGAAGTCTTTTGCAATTGATCTGTTGGGGCAATTTGGATGAATGGTCATTCCTTTTATGTTTTCCTTTGGAGTTGTTATGATTATCAAAACTTTTTCCGTCTAATAGTGAAATATTTTACTCTGGGAAATTGCAGACTAGTCTGTGGTCAACCACTTGTTGATTTAAAACAACAACAACAAAACACCCAACAAATTCACAAAAAACCCCAAAATGATCTTTAGAGCCAAAAACTAAGCACCAGTAGCTTCAGGTGCATTTGTCCAAGATAGAATTTGAAAATGGAGACACTAGTCATAATTCTGAGAGAATATGTGTTAAAAAATTTGCATATGTAAGTGTTGTCAATTAAGAAATTTCAGGCAGTATCCATTCTTTAGCTGAACACATCATACACTTCACATCTTGTCTCTTGTGAAGGCTTTGCAATCCTAGCATTAAAACATATAATTTTCTATTGAGATCATAAAAAATCTTTCTAGGCCATGGTTCTCAAAAAACATGACAACTTTGAAATTTGTTTTTATGGATTAAGTGTCAGGAACAGTGTCCTCCTGAAACGCAACACGGTGAAAGATCAAGGTTGTGGTTGGTGGTCAGTTATATGTGGTAAGTGTTGCTGAAGGAGTGACTTGTGTGCCCTAAAGAATATGAGGAGAGTGGATCATTTCCCTTATTGTATGAGGCCTTCTCTTTAAAAAAGAAATTATATTAAATGATAGGCCAATCAAAAGAAACCTTCTAAAGGAACATTCTGCTATGATTAGGTCTGTTTTTACTACCCTACATGGTATCAGGACTAATGACAAAGCTAGAATTACAACAGCACACAACTGCTCAAGTTAGAGATGTAAAGCTGCATCCCCTACAAACCTTTAGCACTAACAAAATGAATCCTTTGTACATGCAGGGTACTCTTGCTTCTTGGATGGTAAATGTCGGTGATAATAGCCCTGCTGCCACTTTACAGTGCATAAAGCTTGCATACAAATGCTGGCTTGTATAAGCACCCCTCTGTTCTTCCTAGATTTGCCATTTTCAGCCGTTTTTTCCCCCCGCCTGCTTTTTGTTTAATTTTGCATCCTCAGATTTGTTTATTGCAGAGAGTATTTAAATATGGATTTTTTCTATTTAAACACAATTGCCTGAAACCATAGATCTCAGATGATGGAAAGAAATTTTGTTCTCTATGATTATAACAGATTTAGTGTGTCCAATCACTGAAAACCCCATATCCTCTTCAAATAGATAACGAATGTATTCTTTTAGGGTGCTGTTTCAGCACTGAATGTTAACAATGTTTAAAAACAGTGTCTTTGAAGAAAAGACAAACCAACAAAAGTGACTAACCTTTAGGGATCTAAACTTCAGTTTTGAAATAAGGCAATACCAGTGCAAAATGATGGAAGTTTTCTGTTGCATGTAAATCTGGTCTTGTGTTTTTATGAGAGCTGATGAAGTCAAACCTTCAAATAGTAGTGGTTACCATATAATGTCTTTGTAGGTATTTTTGTCAGAGGACTAAGAAGTCAGAGGGGAAAAATAATATGTTCATAAGTACAGTTTTTTTCTAGCACTGGTATTGGATTTCTCTCTGTAAAGCACTTTTCTTTCTGACTCTGCTTGGCATCTTATCAAATACAAAATCAGGACTTATATTACATTAATCCTGAGAAACAAAAAAACACGAAGAATCTTCGATACTGGAGTTCTTATACTTCTCTCCCTTTTTTCCTCACAGTTTAAGAACTTCGATTTAGCTAATAAGTTAGTCAAGATTCTAGAGTCCATCTTCTGAAAACGTAAAGGATAATTTAAAATGCTCACAGACAGATGCTAGTAATGATTCTGGTTCTGCTTATGATTTACCCAACAACTGTAGATTCTCTATCCCAGCCAGAGTTGTTGTGTGAGGGGGAAAAATGAGACAAAGCTCAGTAAAGTCGCAAAAAGTTAAAAAGTGATTTCTTTAATAGACATGATCTTCTGAGCACAAAGGGCAGAAAAATCAGCAGAAAAGAATATATATATTGTGAACTGGAAAGAAAGGGACGTCTTTGAAATTTAATCCCTTGCTTTGCCCTAAATCTAACTGAAGCTTTTAGCTTCCACCACATGTTTACATTGGAAATCTCTCTTTGTGCATATAGAGTTTGTTCTCTTATGAAATTACGTCTCAAGGGAAGGATAATTTAAAGCCATTTCCATTTGTTATGTCTGTGCTGAACTAGGCTATTAGGGGCTGTTAATGCTGGATAAAGTCAAAACCTACAACTGCCTTCATCTGTGGATTACAGAATCTGTCCAAGAAATTGCATGCTGATATTACCAGAATAAGGAACTATGGGCTGTTCCATGTTGGACCTAGCAATGGTATAATTTTATAATGTAGCCAACATCAATGTTGTGCTGATGATCACAGATGTGCCTCTGAATTCACTTTATGGAGGCTGTTTTTAAAGTCCAAGTCTGATGATAGCCAATGTAGTTTTAGGTTTCTAGGTTAGGAGCTCTTGCTGGACAACCTTGGAGAAAACGTGAGTTGTGGGTTTTGTAATTCTAGACCTAGCATCAAGTTATTTTGCATAATTGTAGGTTCAAGAACAGCCCTAAGCAGGGGAAAAGTTGTACCCTGTTCTTGAGAAGTAGCCACAGATAGCACCGAAAGCTGGAGGCACATCACTAAGCTGAAGTTTTTCTTTCTTCTGTGCTTGGGCAAGAGAATGGTCATGTAACAGTATAACATTGGCTTATTTTAGCTGTGAATTACCATGTCTTCATTACTTCAGACCATAGCTTAATGAATTTTATGTCTGGGAGCCAAGAATCAACCCATTCATCGTTCATCTTTACCTGCTCCTGATTCTCTCTCTGACCAACAGTTTTAGCTTATTACGAATTATCAGGACTTGAATAATTATGGAAGTTTTATGAGTTTGCATTGATTTTAAGATACTTCAATTTCAACTTACCCAAACAGAGGTCAGAAGTTGCTTGACTCATTCAGAGAGATTACCTGTGAATAGAGCATGTAAAATCTGGTCCTGTATCCTGTAGATGAAGTACAGTATGGAAGAAGGAGAAGGTTATACACATGAAGAGTTTCATGTGCATGACAAGCTTTTTTGTCAGAATGATGAGGAAAAAGAAATCTAGAATTTCCAATCAGTGCTAAGTCAGTGATTACCACTGATAATGGGGAACTGATTTTTGTTTGCCAGATACGGCTGTTGGTTCTTTACTAAATGCTCTTATTTACTACACATTTGGGTATGTTGTTTGCTGTGGGGTTCTCTTTCACCTTGGACAACTCTGTCCTAACCTTCACCTGAATGTCCACAGGACATTCACAAAGTTAGCGTGGCTCCAGTGGGGCAGCTGCAGGGTTTCACAGGGAGCAAGTGTATGAAGAGGACCAGGAACCATAAAGTCAGGTACATCTCTACCTGTCAGCCACAAGCACTTGATGAGATAAAGAACTGAGTGAAGTCACATATGTCTCCATCAGAACAAGGAGAATACTAGCTGGGAACTGTGATCGTGAGTCCCAGTTTCCTCAGCTGCTCAGTGGGAAAAAACACTTGCACAGTGCAGGTATTATGTAGGCCTTTATGTCATGAGGCAGAAACTATTTATTAAAATATCTGCAAATCCTCCAAAGACCTGTATTTCATATTAATTCTGTGCTTTTATCCTTCTGGTTTTGAGCATATCCTTTCAACAACATTCAGAGGAGGGCTAACTTTATGATTATCTCAGCTATGCTATATTTGTGTTTCTCATTTCTAGATGTTGGTTAATGACACTGAACAAAATTCTTGAATTTACATCTTCGTAATTTTGAAAGGATAATGGACATTCAAATGGAAAACTATTTGTTTCTATGTTGTTTTATTAATCAATTTTCTTTTGGCTAATTTCTTTTACTTTTATAATTACAGCATGGTTAAATTTACTTCTTGTTCCTTGAATCTGTTTATTTTTTGAAGATGAAGGCAATTTGGACAGTAAAGTTCAGTGTTCACTGTACTGGGACCTGATCAGGAGACATTGTCATGCAGTCCTCATTCTACATCAATAACAATTGTAACAGTCACTTCAACAGAAGTGGAGTTATTTTGATTATTTAAGTTGTATATTGAACCTTTATGAGTTAGATTACACAAAATATAAATATCGGTATCAACTGCAGTGTTTTCCTGTAAGAGAATTTTGAAAAATTCATGGAAGGCAGGTATTTAAAATGAAATAGAAGTTGCACATAAAGTTCAGCTTGAATGTTTTAACCAATTGTCTTACTCATTGCTGCTCATTTGTAAGTTTTGAAAATAATTACATATTCAACTCCTCAAAGTGTGTCTATTTAGAAACCAAAATTACAAATATATAAAGAATGCTCTGTTCTTAGATTCTTTTCTTTATTGTTTTCATTTGCTGGGTTTTTAATCAATCCAATACAAATAGTGTGGTATGTCTGTATAAACTTACACACTTAACTTTTGGCGTTCCTCCATGTAATAAACTGCATTTGCCTGGGAAGGATAACCTAGATTATGAAACCCAGGGACTGCTTGTTTTGTAAGGGTGCTGTATGCAATTTTGAACTTGTGTTCAAGGCAAAAGACCCAAGAAGTTAATGAAGAGGGAATTAATCTTCCCTCATGCTCACTCAATAGGGATCATGGACTTCAGGTTTTGAGGAGATAGAATAAAAAAGATCTTTTGCTGATAGTGGCCATAAGGTTGAAATGCTTTTATTCTCTAGAGAGCCAGAATTCTTTTGCAACTTCCCCTCATTTAAACTCAAGCCACTTCAGTTTCCTGTTTAGTTTGTATCTAAGTGGATTTTCTTTTATATTGTAGATTGTTGTTTGTGGATTTTTTGCTAAGGGTTATTATTTTTTCCTTTAGCTGCTGTCTTGGGAATTGCCTGAACAGTGTTGCTTTATTGAAAAGGATTATGCAGTACCTTGGCTAGGGAATCCCAGAGGAAGCAGATACCATATAAAATGAAAACACAATGTCTTGAGGTTGCTACTTGCTGAGTCTTTTAGCAGTGATCTACTTGAAGTAACCTTGTGGGAGAACAAATTTTTAGTGGTTCTTAATATCTGCAGCACCACTTGCAATGACAGAACATGGAGAATCTCTATTCCTGTTAGTGGGACAGTCATAGGGAGTCTTTGAGTCCGGCACCCAGCTGCTCATGGTCATACAATTTTTTTTTTTTGTTTGTTTGTTTGTTGCATGGATGTCCTCAATAAGTCTGTAGACCAGTGCAAGTTTGTTTCTATTCCCTTTGTGGCCTTCACTGTTTTTTTGTTTAGTGAAGCACCTGTGAGACTATCTAAAATTTTTCTGAAGACGTAAATTTTCAAATTTGCCCTGGAATTCCTGGTGGAATGAGGAAAACTTCATTAACTAAACTGCCTCATGTTACCTGGCTTCAAGAGAAAAGGCTGTTCTCCTTTCAAGTCAAATAAAAGCCTCCAGTGCCTGCTGCTGTATCATTTCTGTTGGGTTTTTCTAGTATGTTAGCTCTTTTAAGTTCTGTTTTTTCCTAGAAGAGAAAAAACTTTGTGGCAGAATGCTGTTTTCATAGATCACATAGCCATTTCTTAGGGAAGCTTTGTGGACAGGAATGGCAAAGATTGCCAGTGTATTTTAAGTGTTTCTTTCTGTGAAGGAAAGAAGCTGAACTGGCTCAGACATTTGTGTTTCAAAATTCAACAGGTGAGCATGCTGCTAGGCAATGATCAGGAGGAGGAACAACTAGGTAGTTGCTTCTCAGTAAGATACACTTTTTTGCCTTTCCAAGTCTAGAGCTGCAGCATTTAAACTCACCTGCTTCTCCTTTGATGGCTGATGTACACAGCAGTGCAAGAAACAGAAATCTTGGCCAGTATACATTTCATTTTGACTCCTTGTGGGGCACACCACTGACATATTTGTGTTTAACTCACTTCTAGAGAAATGAGCAACTGGTCTTGTTTTGTGACAAACTAACAACTGTATGTGTTGCATAGGTACATGCCTTGTAGTTGTGGGGAACAGCTCCAAGCAGGCCAGCAGTAGGGAAAGGTTACTACAAAGCTAAAGTGAAATATGGAGAGGAGCTTGCATGTTCTCCTCGACCTCTAAGCAAGTGCCATCATACAAGTGTTCATACGGGAAAAATGCTCCTGTATGTTCATACTGGAAAAATGTAGTCTGTTGCTGGAAAAACAACATCATCCTCTCTGGATTGCCCAACTTTGTTTTATAGTAGAGCTGAACTAATGTTTTATTATGTTTCTGCATGTGCAGTGGGGAAAAAAGCTAGAGGATGTAGGCACATGAGACAGAACATAATTTGGAGACAGAAAAAGAATGAAAACTGACCCCCGGGCCATTTTGAGAGTTTGAAGTTTGTTACTGAGCTCAGTATATTGACCCAGGGTGGAGAATGCTGCAAACTGTAAATCTGGTTTCCTCAAAAAGCATGCCTCTCAAATCCCCTGCATCCGCTGAGGGCCTCTTAGTAATGTTGTAAAAGATCTGTTTTCCAGAGTGATTTGATTCCCATAGCCATGGGCAAAGGCACCCAAGCAGCTCTTGTTTGATTAAAAAGCTGAATTGTTTGCTGGTAACCGTAAACACAAACAGCTGTTTTCTGGAACACAAAAATGAGAGCCAGATTGGTACTTCTGCTGTAGGACAGAATTTTAAACAACCTACTAGCTATCTGGGAATATTTTCTTTGGGAAAATAATTGGGATGGATATTAATAAATGCTAAATATAATGTGTATGTATTTAGCTCACCTTCACTCTGCCCTGATCATTTTTGATGCAAGCTGATCCATCAGTCTCAGAGCAGAACAAAAGCGTCTTAGTTTGTTTCAGGAGACTTGAAAATAGAATTAAAAAGAAAAACTTTACAGAATCAGTCAACGCTGCCTATTTTCCATTCTGTAGTGACTTTGTTTGCTTTGGGCTGGGGAAAGAGGAAGACGTTATTGGGGACCTTATGCTGGCCTCACTTCACTTAAATGATTCTCCTTAGACTGGTTTTGTTGATTTTTATGCTCATGCTTTTCTACCTGCAGAGTACATAAGTAGTGTATAACTGTACTCAGGGATGTGGTCTCCTGGGTTTCAATGCTTATATTTAATCTGTTTTAGTGGTCTTTGGCACTAGTTAATCTGAAGGTTATGGACTATCTTTCCCATGTCAGTGTGCAGCTACTGTGCTTAGCAAATATTATTCCATAGACTGCGCAATCATTTTAATTAACTTTGTTGTGTGTAGGGGCTTATTGAAATGACCATCAGCAAGATAAATAGAAAACATTAGACAATTCCCTATCTGAGACTACTAAACGCTGTGTATGATCCTGTTTACTAGTTCACTACTTTCTGTTCATGTGACTTTTTTTCCTTTCAGTCTGAATGGATAGTGAAAACCACTTGTGTAATTGTTTGCCAAGAATAGGGAAAATGAAAAGCAGTAGGTAAAGCTCAGTTTTATTACAGAGTTTTAACTTCCCATTTCTCAGATGCTAACTCATACCTCTGTACTGTGGTTAGGTTCCTAACTCTCAGACACAGCCCACGTATGTAGTGACACTTATGCATTTATTATATATAGACATCGCTTTCAAATGCACACAAGTCTTTTCAGAAGTATTCTGAAGTTACAGGGCTAGGCATCTGCAGACCTGGCTTCTGTACATGGCTTTGCCATCAACTTCCTGAAGAACTTAAACAAAGTTTGAAAGTTGGTTTTTTTTTTCACAATTACATTGGATAGTGCATAATCCTGGTCTGGGGAATAACAAATGTCAGTACAAAATCTATGCTGCTTTTTGGATTCTGCTCTCCCCTGACGGATTGTGAGCTAGAGCCGTTGAGGGCTCTTCCAGCTTTTCACTTTCCTTGCTACATGACTCTGTGTCCTGGGTACATTTTACTACTTTTAATTCAAGTGTTGTTGGTTTGAATGCGTTTAGCTGTTGACCTGCTATAAGGTCAGCGCTTATCTCCTATCTCTGTTTTTCCCTCTGCAGTGTAACCTGTGGGTTATAACTACCCCAAAGCTGTCTTTCTGCTGATTTCCCTTTTATGTGCACTTTGGATAATGCAGCTTTTCTAGGGAGACCACAAGACTTGATTCATTGATGTTGTAAGAACTGTCAAAATCTTGTGACAGAAGCGGAAAATTTTGTTGACATTGGAAAGAGAGGTGGCTAGAGCTGTAGTCCGGGTTCCAGCTGTAGGGGTATTTCTATTAACTAAAAAGGGATTCAGAACCTTATACAGAGCTGGTTTTATGAATTTTAAGTAATTAAGAACAGTTTTGTTTAGCCCTGGGTATTTCCTGAATGCCTTTGCAAGTCAGACAGTGTAGTGCTGGGCTTAAAAGCCTGTCTTCAGCTTGAGTTGTATTAAACAAAGTAGTCAAAGGGAATTTTTCATGGAAAAGTATATTAACGTTTTTTTAAAAGTATGTTACAGTTAGTGTTGCTGTTACTAAAGCAGCTATATACTTTTTAATTATAAATATCATGTATTTTAGAGTAGTCTATGAAAAAAACCCCTTGCATATGCAATTTTCTCCCACTACCCAAGTGTCTGAGCATCTCCTAAATCTTTAAATGCAGAAACAAGGTTAGTGATAATAGTCTTTTCTTTTTCAGCCTGTAAAGAAGATTATTTCAAAGGTGATTTTACTGCATGAACTTTCTGGTGTTGTGGTTAGACGTTTTGAAGAAATTCAGTGAAAGCTAAGTTGAATGTTGTCTATAGTTCTGAACAGAGTTATATCCATGCTATTCTCTCTTTGTCCAAGAGATCGTTTCCTCTGTGGTGCAGCCAGGAGAATCCTCTTTAGCTCTGGCAGCCTGGTCTGACTTTTGACTCTGCAGAGAGATGATTACTCCGATAGTGTTGACTGATATCCATATATTAAGGCAGAAATCTTAATCAGATGCTGAGTGGAAAACTGAGTTAGAAGTTTAGATTCCTGAACCAATGGACTTCCCAAAGGTGCTGGACTTCATGTCTTGGTAGAATTTAGCCTGATCAAAAATAATAGTCTTGTTCTTTAGAGCAGAATTGAATATAATAGAGGATGGTGTTCTGTTTAGGTGTAAAAGACTAACGATTGATCAAATGGCTGGAAGGAAGGTTATGAGGAGCAAGCAAAAAAATTAGAGACCAGAAAGAATAAATGAAGGTGTTTTGTATTCAGAGCAGTATGGGGAGTGCATGCGCTTGCGTACCGTACGACTCACTTTTGCATCTCCCAATATCTCTCATAACCAGAAACTCAGTAAAGGACATGGGAGAAGCATTGGCTATAGATACTTGTCTTCTACACCAATCCTTTCTGTCCCTTTTTCCCAGTGCTTCATTTACTTGTTTGTTTCTCTTTTGTTTGTTCCTGTCTACCCTTTTTCCAAGCGAAGCAGGATATTTTTGTTCCTTATTAATGGTATGGAAAAGTACAAATGAAAGCAGAAGATCTGAAGCATACCCTCAAACATTAAGCTTGAGTAACCAGCCAGGCAGCCAGGTGGAAAACCCCTTGTGCTGGTGGGGAAGGGTGTCTTGCTCTCTCTGCTGAGATTTCAGTTTTATTGCTGACTGGACTGCAGCAGGAGCTGCATGGAGGCATGCGAAACACCTCCATGCTGTGCACTGGGATGGCATGGTGGGGATGTTGTTGGAAGACTGGAGAGTGAGGATGCTGGCCCTCCCATGGAACCCCCTCCCCCTCCGTCTCCCCCTTCCTTTTCTTTTGCAGTTGCACACAGCGCTGTGGCTCGGAGGTCATTTGTTTCCCACAGCTTCACAGACCACTGTAGCAGAAAGGGAGACAATGGTCCCTTACAAGGAATGATGTGAGGCCTTCTTTCATCTCTAATAAGCCCCTTCATTTGCACTGTGAGGCCTGTTGTGTGTTTGTGTGCGTGCACAGTTCCAGTGTGAACTACTCTGCAGCTTCCACTGATATAAAGCAACCAGGTTTTTTGTTTTGTTTTTCAAATGGACAACTCTTGGCATGTTACATCCTGAGGTGGATTTTCTGTTCAGTGCAAGCACATCAGGAGACATCCCTTCTTCTTTTCACATAGCTTTTAAAATCTAGGGCCCATCTGGTCAACATCAGTCATCAGAAAGACTGAACTCAGAAAGCAAGGAAAGGAGGGGGGCAACTATCTTTAGCTCCCCGATGCCGAGCACAAGCTCTGCCTATTGCTGTGCTAGGGCATGGTTGCTGACAGAGCATGTCAAGAGAGCTCCGTGAGAACAATCACCCTGGCAAAGCAACGGACTGTCCCATCACAGAATCTGCAAGCCCAGGGGCAATCTGAGACCTTTTTCTTCTCCATTATCCTGCTATAATGAGTAGAAAAGAAAAGGTAACAAAGAATATGATGAGATTTTAAGGAGCAGGATTTTGGAGCAGTGGTCCTTCTAGTCTGAGATACCATTTTTACCATGTCTTCTGGCTGATCCTTTAAAATCCCAGTCTTTGAGCCACACTCCTTAGTCTGGAGAACTTTCCTGCTACATGAAATAGGAATTTTTTATCAGCCTTCTATGCAGCAGAAAGTTTGTGCTCCAGTGGTTCTCCCTTGTCTAAGCCTTGTATTCTTGGACTAGGAAAGCAGGTTCATGCTGGTCATGAAGTTTTTCCTACTCTCCGTCCCCTTGCTTAGCCTGGACAGCCTCTTGGCTACAGTTAGATCAAAGGGCTTCTGTGAGGCCCTGTTCAAATTCAGTACAGGCTTATCTTAGGAAATGGCTTTGGTAGTCCGGGTCTGTTCAGGCTTTGTGTCTTTCATGTCCAGTATTACTTCAGCCAAGGGAAAGAAAGTCCATCTTTCCACATGTCTGTTTGGCTGTTGCAGTTCTCGGCTACTTAACATCATTCAGCCTCATGTGTCACCCCAGCATCCCTGGATGTTGTAATCATCCTAGTGTGAACCTTCTGTTTAACCTTGAGACCCGGCCTCTCTTTCCTTAGCTTACACAGGTTATCTGTTTAGCGTAGCACAGCCTGGGAAAGACATCAAAGTACACTAAGAAACAGTAATGCAAAACTGACAGACTCAGATTTCAGCTATACACTACTGCATGCTTTTCTCCACAGAACAAGTATCTTATATTTCAACAGGTATTTCACCGAGTCTGACTGCTCAATTTTGAGCAAAGTTCGAGATCAATTTCTCAAAAATGTGAGATGAAGAAACAGTAAATCAGGTTATTCCAGGCAAGGCAACTGGACTTTTACAGATTACTTGGTATTTATAAGCTGGACAGCTGAAGGGTCAGTATGCAAACCCATTTTCTATCACTATCCAGATGAAAATGAACCACTTTTTTGGAACTTTCAAATACATGAGATAGGGCAAGTGTTAAATTGCCTTCAGAACAATGTTTAGTTTATTTTAGTGGCCAATGCGTTGCTTTGGCAACTGGCAAACACTCCACAGTAATATAGCAGTTTGGTCTCTGAGATACTGGGAATTTTAGAGAAAAATACAGGTTAAACTTCACTGTAAAAGAAGAAATGGACAGTCTTTGGAAAAAGCATGTCTTCCTGCTGTCTCATAAAAATGAGTGTCCGTCATTAGTTACTTTCAGACAGGTACAGAACACTGATGGATACATGAAGGTAGCATGCAGCATTAAGCATAAATGTGTTTGTAGGTCTTCAGTTTTGGTAGATGATATGTGACAGTTGAATGTTTGATCTGGAGGAGAGGTGGTATCTCTAAGACATAACATTTTTCTGAGTTCTTCAAACATTTATATTTTCATCTTCCCTGGACTCTCAAGGAATATGCCATAGTAATGGAATTGTAAGTGGTTGTCTAATTTCACCATGATATCTGTAAATATGTCTCTTTCTTCTGCTCAAATGCTGTTGCATAACTTCTTACAGAATAGATTACTTAATTTTTTTGCTTGCCTGAGCAGAAGAACACCAAATGCACTTTTTTTCAGATAATGGAAATACAGTAGCTTCTAGTTATTTCACTACTTGTGAAATTAGTTAAACTGTGAATTAATTACACTGCTTGTGAACATGAAGCACATACCTCTCTAACAGAAGTAAAGAGAAGTGGAGAAAAAGGGCAATAAACTGCAATTATTTTAAATTCATTAATAGTTGGGGTTACAGAGATCAGCTAACAGGGATTTCAAATTGCTGTGGCTATAATATCTTTCTTTCAGTGTAAAGACCCAGCAAGTCTTGTGCACTCTATCTGAGAAGACAGGTTATTGTTTGCTTTTAAGGTGAAGTGGAGAAAAGTCTTGAAACTTGAGGATCTCCTGTGAGTATAAAGAGGTATTTCTGAGAATATGAAGAGGTGTTTAGTGACAATGTTTCCAGCTGATCTCTGCAGCCCTCTTAAAGCACGAAAATATCCTCCTAAAGAGTTCAGAGCTGATAAAGGAAGACTACAAAAACCTCCACAGTGAATTTTACAGAATATGATCAACATAGTGTAATAAAAAACTATCAGAAACTTTTTAAAAATGAGCGTGGTTCGTGGAGTACAGGTGCAGTACATAACCACGTCTTTGCTCTGTGAAGTTTCAAGGAGCCTTGAAAGAGAGTCTTGTGTAGTCTTTACCTATTGTGCTTTTCAGCTGACGTGCTAGCATAAGGAAACCATTAGAGTTGCTTAGAGCTGTCTATAAATTATGCAGTCTCACCTGAGAGACACCTCTTGACTTTGAGGAGATGAGAGGTAAGAGCTATGATGCCATGTGGATCAGTACTCGATTCAATTTTTGCAATATTGTTCTTCTATCTGAGTCCAATTTTCGCATATTTAAAATACACTGTTTTAACAGCACTATAAAGTCTTTCCTGCGCCTTCCTCACATGACCTGGAGTGCAGTATGCTCATCGCTTGATGCTGCCCTGTCTCCTCCTCATGATGCTTTGCCAGCTCCAGCCAGTTAACCATTCCCTGCTGTTGCAGGCTCAGCCATCCCCACCCCGCTCCATTTCCTGCCACTGACCCCATTTCAGTCTTGGCTTCCCTCTCCAATTTTTGTTCTCCTTCCTCCCTTCCCTTTCCATTGGCATATCTTCTTCCTTAAGCTATCCAAAAGTAAAGTAAGAGGATTATTGTGCAAAATACTCATTCCTAGTAGTAACTGGCTGTTAGCTGTACCTTGGAGAGCAATGAGATGTTCACAGTGCAAAGTTAAATGGTAATCTGAATACTTTTAAAACTAGATTACAAAGAGGGGAAAATGAACCTGCTTTTAGTGAGAGGGCCTGAGATATACTTGGGACAGCAACTTAATTTCTTTTTTCTCTTTATGTGTCGGAGTGGCATCTACAGCCAAACAAAATCCTCCTGTTAGGGTGTTTTCCATTTAATCCATCCAACAGTCCCATTCAATGAGGACATGTTTATTCTGAGCAGGGTGCATGATTCATCACCCTTGAGAGATGAGGCAAGGTTTGGTGCTGACCTCAGACAATTTATCTCCCCTTGCACCCCACCCTCCCCCTCTTCCCCCCCCCCAGATGTGTGAAGCAGTTTTGTACTAGGAAGCTGCATCACTGATAAAATCTTTTAAGGGGAACATCCATCATATTATTACTTTTCATGTCATAGAGAACTTGTGCTGTTGGGTAGTAGTGAAGACAATTTATTAGAAGTTCGACTGGACAAAGCAGAGGGCACAAGTAGGTGCTGAGATGTGTTTGTTGTGGAATCTCACTGACGCTAATAAAAAGTAGACTTGTCCCAGGTGGGAGTGGGAGAAATGCAGAAGAGGACGAAAAAAAGGAAAGATACTCGTACAAATGTCAGAAAATTCAGAGTCACGCTTCAGATCCCTTGAGACTGCAATTTCTCTACCTCTGGGAATCAGCTACGTAAGAAGGATCTAAATCACAATTTTTGAAAGAAATATAGATCTTTGTCTTGCAGGGAGAGCGGGATGTAATGTTCTGCGGGGAAAATTAACACATGCAACAGATTGCCTTACTGTACTGGAGCAGGCGGGACTTTACAAGTCCCATACACGTATGTTTGATGAGATTTTAATCAATTAAATGAGGCATGTAAAAAGAACGAATAGTCAAGTCATTAACATTCTGTCTGTTGTCCAGTACTGTCCAGTATGAAAGGGAAATAGTTGAGCTGGTAAATATTTATTTCAGCGTTACTTATTTTGGTGGTTGCTCAAATGGAGAACTTGTGCATCCCAAGCAATGCATTCTTCTGAGCCAATGCTGAAATGGTGTGTGTCCTCCACAGTGAGCCACTGCTGCTAGATACGCCAGCTTTAACATGGAAAGCAGAACTGAGATACAAGAACCTTTATAATAATTTAAGACCTCATGCTAGCAAAAAAAAAAGCGCAACATGTTAATTCTATTAATGTGGCAAAACTCCCATAAAGGTAATACCAAGACTATGTGATATTGTTGCCAGAAAACCCAAAAGGTACACAGAATTTATTTGTGTGTTAAAATTCCTTGCAAACTCAGTTAATCTGAGCGCTCATTACAGTGTACTTAGAGAATTCTCTGATTTTATGGCTTTATTTGGTATGATTCTATTTGGATGAAGCTACTTTTCAAAAGAGCTTTGGTTTAGATTTTCCAGGATGGTTTTGCATCTGTAACTTTAAAAGAGAAATCCAGAAACAGCAGCAATGTAGGGCAAGTGCCTGCCTTGTAGTTACGCACTTAATTTAAAAAAAAAAAGGAAAGAAAAAAAAACCTCAAAAAACCACCCCAGAAAGACCAAAGCAAACCTAACCCACTCCCCAAACCTTCCAAGCTTCTGACTGTTATAGCAGATGTCTAATAATCACTCTGTATTGTTGTAAATGTCTTGCTATAACAAAGTTTTTGCTGATTTTTAGGATAGGTACTCAATGTAATAAGTCACCCTTGGGACAGAGTTCACTGCATTGTTCTGCACATATACATATTCTGGGTTTTTTCAGCCTTGTAGATATGAGTTGTTGAATATAGTTTGATTCACTTCTTACCCCAAGCTGCTAAACAGTACAGCTGTGGAGCTGCTAAGCAGGTATTGAGTTACAGCCTCAAGTACAGCAATTAAAAGAAGTGAATGATCTGCTATAGAGAGTGTAAAGAACTTTATGCATGGACTGTCCCAGCAAATATGGTCAGTTTTGCTTTATATTCATCATTCTTTTTCTTAAATAAAGTTTGAGTCAGAGTACATAAAATCTGAAATATTTATCTGCTTACAGATGAGATTGAAGATGGAGCTGGGAAAGACATTGATTTGAAAAAAATGTTTAAAGCAGTAAAACATTAACACATTTACAGAGGAACGTAGTTTTTGGCTGATTGTTTTTAGAAAATAATTATTAAGATTCAAGACCACTGATGGAAATACCAGTGCTATGTTGCGGGAGCAAACAAGACTTGATATTTTCCATGATATATCTCGTTTATGTATATGGTTTTGAAGCCAACACCAAATTTAGGATGGAAAGGAGCTGAATTCTTCCATTCTGAAGTCATTATCAACACTGATATAAATATTAGCGCTAACTGTTTGATGTGTTCTGAGTTTGATATGTTGCTGTGTTTGGCCCGGAAAGCACTCAGTTTTACAAGAGAATGGATAAGTTTCTATGTGTATATTTCAATGCAGAGTTCTATGCAGTAAGTGAACCTGAGTTCATTTCTCCTTGCCTGTTCCTGAAGGTGGTGATTTTGAAGTTGTAGGCAATGAAACGATGGCCCTAGAGCATGAGGGTAGTGCTAGAAACACTCTGCCTCTTTGTTTGCTTTCTTTTTTCCATGGGTGTTTTTCTCTGGGGAAAAAAGACAATATAATGGCTAGAATGAGAAGAATTTGGTTCCTTTTCAGCCAGTACATACCTTAGTTTTTAACATTCGATTCCAAACTGATTCATATACTACATGCATTTTGCTTTGGATATGATAAGACACTTATGGTGTGGCAAATTCCTTGACGGTGCCTTATCTACTCTTCTGTCTCTGAACCGACAAGGTGCCGTACAGCTGTGTTAGCCAAACTCAGCACTACTGCTCTATGTTGGTCATTGAGAGGAAGACTAAAGCTGGGGTGTGTTGCACTGATGGCAGCCTCCTGCCACTGACCACAGCTTTCAGTTCCAGTCTCCATTCTGTGAAGAGACTGCCACTAAGAAACTCAAAGCAAAAAATTTTGTATCATTGTAGGTTTAACCCCACAGTAATGCCTTTGGAGAGCATACTAATACAATTAAATTATACTGGTTTCTGTACCTTCTGTAATTTCACCAAAGCTGCAATGGTCATTGCTTAAGTAAGTCACTGCTTCTGAAGAGGAAGTCTAGAGAAGCCAATGGAGAATGACTAATTTCAATTTTTCATGAATGTGTTCCTACTGTAGTCAGCTGTGAGTGTTAACTGACAAATGACTGTGCTGCCTCTAGCTCTTATCTTGCTGTGTCTTGTAAATAAAGTAGGATTGGGCTGAAGTGATCATGATAAGCTTTTGTTGGGCATAGAATAATAATGCTGGTTGTTCAGTAAGCATCTCATTTTCTGCTAGATTAGCATTGAGACAGTCGCTTGGAGTGACATAAAGAAGCACTCTTTTTGCTGAAACACTGTATTTCACGTGAAGCACAAGTCTGTTATTTTCACCATTTGAACTTATTGAAATTTCTGTGGCACTACTTACAAGAGATAGGATATAGCATGTCTTGGCTAAATTCAAAAACCTGATCATGCAAGCCCAGTCAAGTAATTTGTTTTTCTTTGGCAGTACATGCCTTTAAAAGAAGGATTATATTAACATTGACTAGGGACATACCAAGAGAAGTGGTAAAGTTTATTAGTATCCCTGTGAATTTGGGCACCTCTTCCCAAGCTTTATGCTGTTTCCGCTGCTGTAACCTTTGAATGGCAACAAATGTGTTTGAGCTGTTGCTGTCCCCATATATAATGTACAAAATACATCCACATTTAGGGTTAAGTATCATGGAAGTAGGTACCAGTTCATCAGTAGTAATTACCAGTTCTTTCTAAGGTACGCTAGGGGTACGTTATGTTCTGCATTTAAGCAAAGTCAAGGGTTGATAATTTATGAGATGAACCCCTGTTCCCCAATTTCTGTCAGACCTTTGGTAATGTAAATTGGTCTTGCAAATTGCCTCTTCCTTCTTGAAAGTCATTTGGTTATAGTATGAACAGTCTTTGTGCACTGTCCCAGCCAACAGTGATCAGATGTTAGAGTAGGAGACTGGCCAGATGACCTAGATTATAGTACGAATCCAGGTAAGAATGAAAATTTCATAGTGGGGTGAAGGGAGGGAAAAGGGAAGGGCAATTGAAAGGCGGTTGATCTGGTTTCCAGTAAAGGTTTAAGACTGTTGTTCTTTGTAATAGGAGTGGCTAGTAAATGATATTCCTTGTTGTGCAATAATTCCTGAGTTTTCAGAAAATACTTTTAATTGGAAGGACAAGTATTTAAGTGTCTACTCAGAGATGCAACATATTTTTTGAAAAAGATGTGAATGTGGATGCCCTCCCCTATTCTTACACTGCCTAAGATGTTTCCCTGGAAGTCCTAGGTCCTTGGTCCAAAGCTGCCATTTGGGCAAGCTGCCAGAGAGTGGGCTGGAAAGCAGCAAGGTTCAGCAGGAAATCTTGTTGGCAGGTATCAGCATGGCCTGTGTCTATCAGAAGATTTACTGGCATGTACAGGTTTTCACAAAGCATTTATTCTTTAGCAGATTGACTGAATTTAAAAATCAGAGAGGTTAAATTTTTTTTTTTTATAACTGGCTCTGGTTAGGAAATGTTGTCAGCGTAGTCAGTGTTGGAGTGTAGAATATACAAGCTGTTCATGTGATTCAGTGGGCATGAATGCAGGCTAACCATGGCTGCAAGCTGTTGATATGCTTCTGTTCACCAGCAAAGGCTGGAAACTACAGATATAAAACTAGGCCCAAATTTGTCACCAAAGGTGTTCCTACAAATTCCTACTGGCTGCAGGAGCAGCTAAGTGTATGTACCTATCCACAGGGGAAAATTAGAAAGCTGTAATACAAGTCTGCAGTTAGTAACAAAGCTTTGAATCCAAGTACCTCCCTTTTTTAAAGTGAGCAAGTACAGGAGAGCACTTCCATTTTCTGACTTCTGGTGCATGCTTCACTAAGTTGGAAAGGTGAATACCTTAAAGGTGAACCTCTTATCAAATTCTTCTGTGTTTCCAAAGTAGCTTGATATTGTTGACTGACTTCAGAACCACGTGGTGATATAGTTACATGGCCTCATTTTTTACTGACCACATACTATAACTTTATTTTACCGAAGTTGATACTAGCAAGATCAACATTTATACCTGCATATTGTTCCAAAATAAATTATAGAAGTCCTATTACTCTTTCACAGAACCAGTTATTTAATTTCATATGATTCATTTTCATTCAGGATTTTTTACAAATTGTTTTGAGGATTAGTTTTCCTTACTGAAAAAAAAAAATGTTAGAAGTTAGGGAAAGAACAGTCTAGCCTGGTTACCTAGTTTGAGCAATTGTAAACCTCTTCCAGTAATTACTTTGCTGGAAGAACTAAGGCACATTTGTTAGAACCAACATAAAAGACTTTCAAGAATGGTTGACCTCCAGTAGGTACCAAATATCTAGACATTACTTATTTCTGGCTGAAAGCTTTGCCTAAGTAGATAGAAACACGCAAGATGCCTCACATCATGTGCACCCCCATTGACAGTAGTGGATGTTACAGCATGTTGTGATGATCAACAGTATCCAGGAGGCACTAACTGCTATTACTACTTTCTAAACAGTTTTCTTTTTATCATGATTATAGCATGATAATTAAATGAAGAATCTTGTTCAGTTTAGAATTACTGAATATGTAATGTGTATGGCAAATGAATATGTAGAGCACAGTCATGTCATGTCTGAATGACACCAAACCAGACTACCTAAACTGTCACTAACTTGCATCCACTCAACAGCTGTAAAATGGTTGTGGGCACTGCCCTTCAGAAAAGAATGCCTGCTTTCTTCTAAGAAAATCCAGTGTCACTGTCATTATGTGACATTATTTCCAGGTCTCCTGTGCCTTGTTGGCAGGCTAGTTGTGTTTCTTCATGGAGCACCCTCAAAGAGCAATTCTACATATGCTTTTGTCCTTTTCTCCTGTCTTGAAAATGTGCAGATAATAAATCGATCTTTCCACTTCTCCAAACCCTGTTTTACCGGGGAAATTAATCTTTCCACATTTTTTTGGACCTCCAGCTTTTTGTTGACATTTTACTTCATGCATGAGTTTGGATGTAAGGCTCTGTGAGATGATTCTGTGCTATTGTGAGTTAGCTCTGAATCTCACTTAAAATCACCTAGGCCACCTGTAGCCGTCTGTCAGTTACAGAAACTTTCTACCAGTGCAGAGCTTTTATGAAAGCTTATGTAAAGGCAGAATTCAAAGTTGGCTTCCCAATAAGGTCAAGTTGTTTAACTGCATTCACTAACACACTACTTAGTCCATATTTAGTCCTTTCTTATGTATGCCAAGTTTATTATCTTTAATCATATTGTTACTTGGTAACAAAGTTGATCTCATAATTATTCTACTTTTTAATTACTGTTCTTGTTCATTTGCGTTTTAATTACTGTTCTTGTTCATTTGCTTTTCAAAGTCAAGGGCTCCATGGTATGAGTTCTGCTTGAGAAACACATGTGGCATTCCCCAGGGACTGTATTCCATCACAGCACTCCAGTTATTTGTTTTACATACTTCTAGCTAAGTGTGAAGAAATTTGAATTGTTTCGAAGTGTAATGTAATCAAATCATGGAGTTTATGCCTAAGGTAGCATAGGCAGCTCCAGAAGAGATGGAAAAACAGCAGTTACTTGTTTTTGCTGTGTGGAATAGATGGTCTTACCATTGTATGTCTCTTTAGTCACATCAGGCTGAATGAACTTGCCCATGGTGTTGCTTTCTAGAAGCAGAAGTCAGTTGACTTCATTGATCCCAAGACAGATAGTGAAATCACAGTGCTGCTTTTTGGAGAGAATGGGTTAAGGGTATATATGAAGTAGAAATGCCTGGAATTACCTAACTGGTCAATGACTAAAGTTGCTTTACTTTCTGGCAATTAGGTTATGCTGGAAAACAGACACATGCTTCATATCACTGGGTGTGCAACTTAGCAAGTCACCCCTAATTCTGTTGGTGAATCTTCAGAAGTTCAGTGCAACAGTAATACAGAAAGGATAGAAATGTGTCACAACTTAGGGAACAGTCCTTGCAGGGTGCTATGGCATAATAATCAGCCAAATAGCCAGTCGCTGGTGAAAGTAAAAAACCAGGGTATTTTTTTTTTCACGTGGCATATGGTACTATTTTTATGTGGCACATAGGACTGTTTATTTCCAGGCTAGGATGGTGTGACATGGTACTTCCTGCAAATCTTTATTATCATCTTTCATTTACATGAACACAGAAGCTTTTGAATGCAAGTTGCAGTATTTCAAGTTTTTGTGTGACTAGACCAACTTCCAGTTGTTTTGAATAGTGTTTGTCTTTTGCAACTCACTCTTGCTTTCGTTTTTCCACAAAAAACCAACTGTACAATGTAGAGCCTATCTATGGTGAGGTTTTCATGTAACGTACTACGTACATTAAAAAGTACTTCTGTCTAAAGCAATGTTGTTGGCCTAGAAGGAGGTAAAAGTCTAAAGCCCAGGAGTTAACTCTACAGACACAAACGCAGGAAAGATGAATGTGCACAGATGAATTTTAGTACAGGGGGACACAGTTTACCTCTGGAGTGGGGCTCTCAAGCAGTGTCTTCATTTTGGACTTCAGAAGTTGTTTTAGGCACTGGATTATGGATACAGACCTGCCTGCAGATGAGGACAAGGAACTTTGGTGTTCCTTGGAGAGCCAGTGCAGTGAGTGAGGAAGCTGTCAGTAGGCTCTGCTGCTGGGGAGAAGTGCTGTAGGACTGTGTGCACCCAGTGACCTGACAGCCGGCTGTACTGAAGTGCTGCCAGCTGGGCAGAAAGCAGCAAAGACGAGTGTCGCAATCTCTTGTGGCACTGAGCTCAGTAGACATGGAGAAAGTAATATCTATGGACCCTGCTCTTGGAGGCCAAGCAGCAGTGGAATCTAAATGCATTCCTAATCTTTGGCAGGCACAGAGGAAAGTACAAATACTGCTCTGTAGAGTTAGGACAGTAATGTTGTAGACAAATGCGCAGTCAGTGCCTTCAGCTCAGAATTGTGTGAACATCTGAGCTTCTGTTTTGGAGTTAATTTGGCAAAGTCTTTCTCAGTCTGCAGAGAACCAGATAGGTGAAGCACTATGTTTGTGGAGGTGGCACTGCAACTCCAGGATTCACTTCAGGGGAGCACTTGATTGCAGAAACTGAAGTTTTAGAAAAGGCATTGGGTAATGATAGTGTGATGTTTCAGACTGTATTTGTACAGCTTGAATATTTTCTCCTACACTTTCTTTGGCAAGTTATGGAGATTTCCAGGACTGCAGAGCAAATCCGAAAATCTGAAAGGCAGATTCTGCCCTCTTCCTTCTCCATCTCCTCTCACTGTCCAGGTTCCAGAGTAATACTCTTGGTGCTGTGGGATCATCAGTGACTTAAAAGTATTTTCTTTTATGTCCTACAAAATAGCATCACCGTGGCAGCATCATGCAAAGCAAGAAGATCAAACACAGTTTTCTGAGGAGAGACTGTCCTTTGCCTAGTAAGCACTGCTCTCAGTACCACTGGGCCTTTCAGTAGAGTTTGCCATGGAAGTGAAGATATAACTCATTGAATGAGGAAGAGCTAATGAAACTCTAGTCAGAAGGTAGTGCTATCTAAAACTTTGTGAAGGAAACCAGCTGATCTAGATATCAGAAATGATTTATTGGTGCCAGGCGAATTTTCCTTGCTCTGAAGCCAGCTGGAGCTTACCTGTGAAGTACCATGCTGTTAATGGGAGAATATCCCAGGTTTACAGTAATCACGTAATTGCATGCAAGTGCTTTCTGCCCAATTGTTCATTAGACTGTCTGAAGCATAGATCACAGGGATACCCAAAGTACGTTTTTATCTGTACTGCAAAGAGAATAGAACAATTTGAGGGGCCAGTGTACGCCTCTGAAGCTTACCTGTTTACGTAAAGTCAACCACTGACATGTTAATGCTTTGTGTGCATACTGGAATATAGTCCAGATTTTTCCAGATTCTGAAGAGAAAAAGATCCAGAAGCATGTTTCATCTCCTATAATGCCAATGAAAATATATTAACCTTTACTTGATCTTTTTTTTTCTTTAGAAGAATTCCGTATAGTTTAAAAGTTTAGAAAGTGTATTCACAAGTACAAGGCATTATTACCAAGCTTTTCACTGAAATCCACTGAATTAGTGTCTTTGGACATGCTGAATTTTCTGAAATTATCCTCTCAGCTGGTGAAATTCTTTCTACAAAAATTAAAAATAAATCTTTGTACATAGTTTAATGTAATTTTTATTCTAACTTGTCAGTGGTCTTTCAACCATTGGCAGCCTCTTAATTAGCAGAGTAAGCATGCTAACATCTCTGCTTCAGAAATGTCTTTCAAAAAGTAGGATTCCAAAGTTAAGTGGAACTCCCACAGTTCTCATCTCTCTGGCTTCTGCTGTGGTACCCAGTGATGTGCCTCAGTGTGATTGTGCCTCTTTCCTTTATCTTGTCTTTCCTGTTCTTGCTGTGGTAACAGGATGCCAGAGCCTGCGTGGAGTTTATGATGAGTGAGTCCAAGTTTTTTACTTTTGCAGAACCCCCTAAAATCCCCTTCTTCATGTGTCTGTTCCAGTCACTATATATCCAGTTGTGTTTTTGGTGAAGGTGTCTATATCCTCATTCATATCAAGCATCATGTTGCCATTAGGCACTGTTGAGATACTGTGCCTTGCAGTCAGCGCTGATTTAGGGCTGGACAAAGGCAGCCTTTCTTCCAAAACTAATTGGGGCAAATTTAGTTAAATTCCAAAGTTTCAGTCCTGGCTCCAAGGGAAGTTCTAAGACATTTGCTGTGGGCTCTAGTCATGCTTTATTTGAACGTGGTTGTACAGTGGCATCCTTTGCCATGAGGCGTGGTCTTGAGGTCTGTCACACAGGGATCCCCTATAACATTTCAGTGTAGCTCAGACTAGAAGGTTTCTTTTTAACTGAAAAAATAGAACAAAACAACAGCAACAGAAGACTGTGCACTTGTTTCTGTTGCATAGTTTTGGAGATCATGTTTGTACTGCTAGGAGCTCATATGATGAGACATGAGCTTTCCTAGCTGATGTGTGTGACTGTGCTGGCAAAGTACTTGAAGGAATGTCATTATCTTGTTGGAAATGACATTGGTCATGCAGCAGGGGCCAGTCTCCTGTTACAGTCCCTAACAAGCCAGTGCCCAGTGGAGCTGCAGTGCTGGTTCAGCAATATCTGCCAGCTTCTGCCCGAGATGCAAACCAGACTCCCAGCTGCTGGTAGCTGCTGCCATCTCGCAGCACCGTGAGCAAGAGCAGAAATGCCAACCCTCGCCACGTCTCCCAAGTACAGCCCAGGCAGTTATTTTCTGCCTTCTAGGACTGGCTTACTGGTTAAGATGCAATTAGTGCTTTGAATTTCCTGGCCTCAAATCTTAACCAGTGGCTCTGTTTCATTAGCGAGAATAATTATTTGCAGCCATATGTTTTTCAAGTAAATCGATTAGATTCATTCTTGTAGGGGGAAAAAAAAGCATTTAGTGTTTCCATACCTGCCGTAGGCCAACACTAAACTCCTATAAAAATTCCTCCAAGACTGCTTATACATACATGGGAGATGTTTGGATTAATTTTTTTTTTAGCAGATAGAGGGGTTTGTAGGGTGAGAAAATGCGTGAATCACCTTTATTCTTTAATTTTTAAAATTTTCCTGTAGATCAGCAGATACTTGAGGGAGAAAAAAGTCATCTTGAGATTCAGTTTTATTGTCTAGGCTATTACAGCTGTCATAAGTTAATTCTCAAGTTATCTTCTCTGCAAGATAGCTGTATGGTATAACGAATTAAGATTGAGCTCTTTTTTGAAATTTATAATCTTGTTGAAATGACAGAGAGCTCATGTGGCATACAAGGTCAGTTGCTATGTTATATATAACTTCTTGTTTTCATCTCCTACTGTTCTTGCAGGGAACTAAAAATGTTTTAGACAACAGATGTGGAACACTTGAAATATTTGGAATGTGTGGGAATATACTGAGGGACCACCTGTCCTGCAACGTTAAAGACAGAACTGGTTTGTGAGCATTAGTGGTTACTCTTGCAGTGAGCAGAAGGACTCATATATTAAAAGTAAAGCAGAATGAAAATTACGGGTTACTAGGTTGACTTTACTCAAGGAAACATGGGGAAGAAAGTTGAATCCACAAGTCCAATACTTCTTAATACTTAGCCAGAAATCCACATTTGAGTTTCCCTTAATAAGTATAGCCTGGAGGAGTTAGTCTTAGGAAGCTCATGGTTAAGAAGAAAAGAAACAGAATTTATCTGATTTAGCCTAAAAAAAGGTATTTTATTTGTTGTTTGACTACTTCCACTAGTCAGATCCTATCTATTTAGTTACTAATTAACAATTACAACTAGTAATGACTACACTGGCTATCCTTTGTGAAACCAACAAAACCCCACAAATTATTTACGTATTGTAGAAAACTATGGTTTTAATAATAATTTGGATTGCTGAGGATGTTGAGGTGGTTTGTTCCTGGTGTCTATTTTTCTACACTTTTACTACTTATTGACTAAAGTAAACAAACGCTATTTCACAGATGAGGGAACAAAGGCACAGATAGGATCAGTATGTAGCATTTGCATTTCTTCATTTGGAGTTCTGGCATGTGAGCACCCACAATTCTTTATTATCTTTTTCCTTCAACGATTTTTGAAAAGGAGGGTATTAAAATTGAGATGATAGCCACTTCCCTGCCTCAGGGAAGGATTGTGAAGATAGTTAATGTTTATACCATATACCCCCTGTAACTGTAGCGTGAAACTGCCATTGCTCTGGTCCCCGCTACAGTGAAAAGGGAAAGCATCGCTCAGTGCTTCTGGCCATAGGAGAGCTTTGACTGGGACACAGGCAGTACCTCAGGCTCTGCCCTAAACATGAAAAGGGTACAGAAATCAGAGAGAAATTCAGAAACTGAAATTCATCTCTTGTTCTATGGACTTTGGAAACAGTGAAGTCTGGTTATAGTTAATGGCTTAGGTTCCTCTTTAAATTTTGGATGTGGATGTGAAGCTGTCCTTCAAAACTGAAATCTCTATCTGATAGCGCATATCCAGAGCTGGTGAATGAAACAGCTGTTGATGCATTCTCTTGGTAAGATTAATAGAAAAGTCAGGACACACATTAGCGGTGTTTCCCACAGCAGGTACAATTTTCCGTGCCCTCAGATATAATGGCTTTCTGCTGTATTCTATGCAAACAAATTACACATACTGTGGGAGCCACAACTTTAAATTTCTCAGCCTTTTTGCATGCAAAAATCCAGCATTAATTATGCATTTTTATGTTTAGAGTTCTTCATAGTTTGCTGGAGGGAGGTCTTTGTTATTAAAGGAAGCAGGTTTCATTGAGCCAGACTTGAGCTCTGGTCTGTCCTCTTTTTCACCTCCCCTCAGGGCAAAGACCAACAGCTTGAGGGTGACCCCTTCAAGAAGTTTTTACCGAAAAGGAAGATGAGAAAGGCTGGACAGGGTCTTTCTAATGCTCTGCGCTGGAGCCAGGAAAAGGCAGCTGTTTCTAGCCTTTCTGATGTTTGGGGGATTTTTTGGGGGTTTTTGTTTTTGGGTTTTTTTTCTCCTTTCCTGGTGGCTGGGATCTGGGCTTGCTGCCATATCTGTTTGTCTGTCTGTCTCATGTTGTTTTTCTCAGCTTCAGGGGCCAGTTGCCCATAGTCAGTTGCTGGGAACAGAGGTTGTTCCTTGTATCGTCTTAACTCTCCATGCCAGAGTGTTCATGCTTGAATAGGAAACAGCGAGATCTGTCAAAATAGCCCTTTTCTTTAGGGCTTTGAGGCTGCATTCTCCATGGCCATCTGTTCCCTTTCACCCTTTTGGACAATGTTGCTATTTGAAACCAACCACTCTTTGCTCTCTCCTTTTCCTCTTACCCTCCCCTGCCCCCCAAATCTGGGAAAAAAATTGTTTCTGTCCCTGACTGGCCTCTGGAGGATTCAACCATTTTGTAGTCCAAGGATTAAAAGCGGTATTTTGCAATTTTTTATTTTTCACTGACTTTAAAAAATGTAATACATCTCAGGAGAGAGGAGTCGCTGCAGTCAAAGATCATTTTGGATTTATGCATTAGTCTCCACAGAGCACTTCGGTGTCTTGTCGCTGCCTGATGCAGACTACCGTGAAAATTTGGCACATCTTGGAATATTTTGCATTATAGCAGGAACGGAAGGAACCTCCTATAGTTAAGGCTGTATAACTGTTTCCCTTCTAGCCCTCTGTCTTAAGTCAGAACAGCTTATTGGGATGAAATTTTCCAGTCTTGGTTGTTGTCCAAAATTGAATTTATTTGCTTAATTCAGATAAAATAAGTCATTCCTTTTTGAGAATGAGATGAAGAAAAAAAGCATATACCTCCTCTGCTTCAGGATGGGCGGCTGTGCTGTGAAGAGAGACTGACCAGCTGGGAAACTCCTGGAAAGTCTGCATCAGTCAGAGAATGAAGCCAGACCCTTGTAATCCTCTGTCATTTTAACATCCTACATGTTTTATACTGCCTCCGTGTGTGTGTGCCTAAGTACATTAATATATATGTATTTTCAGCTTTGTAGATGAGTCAGTTCTGAAGAGTGAGCCCGGTGGTGTCTGCATGTACTAAAACATTTTGTCACACATCTTATAGTGAGAGGGAACACATTTTCTATACATGGGTATATTGGCTGTGCAATTTTAGAAAAAGTGACCAAATAATGTATGTTCAGAAGCTACTCCAAGCTGTGTTTTGAAGGTGCTCTCAGTACTCAGATGCATCTGCTAGGTCTGAGTAGGGTTTGCTGGGCCAGCCCAAAAGACACTTTATCAGAGAAGAGGTTGCATCCTTCATCTTGTGTCACAGACCACTCTGTGCTGAGAAACAGATACTGCCAGAGAAACCTATATTGGCAAGTGCAGACTTGTGGTTAAATACCAGTTAAGAAATGCCACAGTCAACCGTGATGATACTCATTGTGAGAAATAATTGAGTCCATTGAAAGGCAGAGCTGAAATTGCACGTAGCGGTTTTTTACATTTAATATTTTCTAATGTTCTTAGTCATACAACCAAAACATTCCTCCAGTTCAGCTTTTGTGATTGATAGTATTAAGCATTTGGCCAAATCTGAACTCCAGATGTGAACAGCTGTAATTTGCAAACAGTCATCTCTAGCCCCCAAATGTTTGGCTGACCTCTGTTTCCATGTTGCAGGCTGAAAGAGGATTGTTTCCGTCTGTAATTTCAGTTTTGATAATTGTGGTTCATGATCCAAGCTTTACAGCTCTAAGATTGTTGTTTTTGTTTACGCCTAGAGGGAATTCTTGCAACTGTAATGTATGGGACCAGTGTTGAGAACGCTGAAGTCTAAATTTTCAAAGAAATTATTATGGTCGTCATGCAAAGTAAAGCAGTTTGCTCAGTTTAAATTACAATCTCAACTTGAAGTACTATTTAACACTGATTTTTAAACATAGTCCTTGTGGTCATGAGCCTCACTGTGGAGTTTTAATTACTGCATGTTTCAACCTTCTTTATAGAGAAGTTGTCACTCGCTAAATTTGAAAATTATTTGGAAAGATACTACTAAAAGTAAAGATACTACTAAAATACTCCTGTGCTCAGGAGTGAAAAGCACATATAACTTAATTCACTAGTTCAAAGCCATGTTACTAGGCTGTGATCAGAAATTGTTATTCATTTAGACATTTTATGCTGAGTATGTTGAGAAAATCCACCCCGGCGTAGGCTGACTGTCAGTGCTAGGGTTAATTGAGTAAACTCAGGTGCTGGCAGTGACCTGACTGCAGCAGCACAATGCTCTCTGTGGCGTCTTAGCAGAATATATTTACCAAGGAAGACCTTAGTGCTATTGAAACTAGCTATTGAAACTAGCTTGCATACACCTACTGTCCTTTTCCCTCTGCCACGTAGGCACACACCATCAGCCTGCTCCCTGGGAGATGGGCAGCTGTGTCAGAAACACCCTGGGCAAGTTAGTACTAATTGGTGGTTTTATTGGCCACTTTGCTGGAGAACTCATTGTGCAGCAGAAACTGGACTCTGTCTCTCCTACCCCCATCACCCTTCTGCACCCTGACTCTGAATTTAAGGTTCATTTGCAGACTGGCATCTACCTTGCCTGGAGTACTGCTGATTTTGCCTGCGCTGTGACAGTTTCCTGGGTATGACAGCTAAATTGCCATTACACTGTTTCTTTACCAAGACATATTTTATGGAAAAAAATACAGACTGTGGGAATAAAATCTGCGTCTCAGACCGCAGCATCCTAACACAACCATACTGCTGTGAACTGCATTCTGAAACTCACTGCAGTTTCAGAGCTGTATCTCATTCTCCTCCCCCCAGCTGTATTAGCTTTTGTTCTGCCTTTCTGGGATTCAGCCATTTAGGCTTCCAGGCTTCAGGCTGTTATGTTGGAGGGATGAGTGTGACAGCTGGCTTATTTGGTTCTAGTCTGGAAAGTTCAGAAGTGGCAAATCCAGATGATGGGTAAAGACTAGTAGAAACTGATAAAGTTTAGCAGCTGAGATTAGCCATCCTGGGAAAATCAGATACGATAATGCCATGGCTGTGCAGGTCAGAAGGCTGAGGCTTGCAGCATGCAAGGCTTCAGTTGCTCTGACAGTGAGATTCTAAATTTCATTTCTTTATTCAAGCCTTAAGGGACCTACATACATGTAATTCTAGCATTCTGCCCCCTCCCTCCTACATACCTCCTGATTAATATCATGATCTGTTTAATTCCCTGAGGGAACTTAAGCAAAAAAATTACAGCAATAACTTGCAGCATGATTGGTGAGGTGATAATTAAAAGCATTTTCTGGATCACAGGGCCCTAGCATTGCCAGATGCCATGATTGGGCAAGCTTTGTTTTTCAACCTATGCATCCTTTATACGTGCAGGCAGGCAAAATTCCAGATCTGGGTTGTTTGTTTTTTTTTTTTCCCCTCCCTTAGCTCAGTGATTTGTGATTTTATTTTCCAGTCTTGGAGAGGCAGCAAGAAGTGACTACATAGGAGAGGTTCAAAAGAGGAAGCTGCTTTAAGTTTTAATGCTGAGCAATGTGGGAAAGAACTCTGGATACTGAGAGAGTGGTGTAAATTAGTATAATTTTGGATTTTAGAAAAGGAAGGAATTTCTCAAAGACCACTGTTAGGGGAAGGAGGTTTAGCTGATGGGTAAAGAATTTATTCCTCGGTTACAGAAAGGAATTGACTTAACTGCTTTCTTCTGCTTGTTCTTCACCACCCCTTCCACCAATTCACTACTTGTCCTGTCATTTGCAGTAGCACTGCAGCAATGATAGAGAGCTGGAAACTCACCACTTTGTGATGTGGCGTCAGGCGACAGAGGCAGAACATTTTCACCAGTAAAAAGTAGTATCTGTTCCCAAGGCTCTTAATTCCACAATTCCCTGATTTGGGCCCTGTTTCAGGTGCTGTAAACCACCAGCTGTCTTCCCACCTCCACAGATCTCCTGAGACCTGATCATTTTGGTCATGGCTGGTAGATTGTTTGGCAAGAAATCAGACCAGCTGGATTTTTTCATTTCTTAATGTCAATTCCTTTCTTAGGTCAGCAGGCAGGAGTCTCAGTACTAGCATATGTGTGTTTCTCTTTCTCAATTCCAAAGAGAATTGACATGAACTCACCAATGAGTTCAATGAGGGAATGAGATCTTCTGATGTAAAACACACTGGTAACAGTAGGCATGCTGGTGTGGGATTAAAAGTAAGCCAGCATCTCTCCAGTTCTCTGGTGGGCCCTTCCTAAATTTTGAGCTGTATAGAGATCCCAGCTGATTTTTTGGCGGTAGAATGACGGTTAACATTACTTATTTGAAAAAGCTTCTAATGTTTCATGGAGAACACTCAAAGTCCTTATTTATACACAATTTTTCAGGCCTGTCATATATTTTGGTGTATTTTCTCTCATCCCGTAGGGAAGATTCTTTGTAAGTGGGGAATAATCAGCAGCAGCTAAGAGACTTGTAATCTGCAATTCTCATGAAAAGAAGATCTTTAGGTCAGGAACTATCTTTTTGTTCTCTGTTTGACTAGTGGTTTGCATCTTGAAGATAAAGGCTCTAGGAGTTGTCACAATAGAAATAATGAATGACTGGAAAAAAGGCAGCAGAAAGGACCTTAACCTTGATCTAATATCAGATTAACCATGTAAAAATCACTCAGAGTGTGTACACATAAATATGCTAAACAAAAAAGTGGGAAAACTCACCTGTTTGGGGCATATGAGATAAATAAACTCTGTCGTCCAAAATGAGAAGTGAGCTCACTCCTTTCTATCGCATTCACTGCTGACTCCATCAGAACTTTGCACCTGGAGTCTGTAACTGGCTGGTTTTGGTCTCTTGATGATGATGACGACTGAATCGAACAGCCTGTTCAGTGTAATCTCAAGTAGGCACGTAACTAGGGGTGATCAAAACAGTTTCCATTGAAACATGTTTGGGTTTTTTTAACTGGGGATTAGTAGGGCTTTATGCTTAATCGCTTTGTTTGCTAAGTATATTTTGATGACTGTGCTATGAAAAAAAGGAAAACTAAATTACATGTCATTGATTACTGAACAATTCCAACCTCCAGACAAAATATTTCTACTTAATTAAAATTTGAAGTAATATGGAGTATTCTGGGGTGGTGGGCTCTGTGTGTGTAGTTTGTAAAGAGTTAGAACCAGGAGGTCTTTAGAAGAAAACTACCAGATTCCCTGTCTTAATAAAAGGCAGAGCATAAGCATTTTAATAGTTAGAATTTTCCCGTGGCTAGTTTTGTGGCCAAGCTTGATTTCTTACAGCAGCAACTGTTTTTCCTGTCATATGTCCTAAATAATAAAAGACTGTATGAAGTCAATAGTGTGCTTTGAGACATACCTTGGCTGACCAGTGCAGAGTGAGACGGTCACCACTGTAGGGTAAGAGAATCAGAACCATCTTTTGACTTAAGAAAAAGCTGTGGAGAAGGGCTGAAAATGGCAGAAGCTAGCAGTGGGAGTTTGAAGAGCGCTGTGGTTAGTTACTTCACAGATGAGTTTGTCCTGTGGGTTGTTTTTTATTGCGTGATGGGTTTTTCCACCATTGGGTATTTTTATACTTGTACTTTCTGAGTAGGTGACAATGGAAAAATAGATTAGGGGTTGAAGGGGATTTTTTTCTTCTTTTTCTTCTGGTCTCATTGTTAGAGATCTGCACCAAAAATACCGACTAAATGCAATGCAGGTGAAAAGTAGTGGTCTTTGAGCTCTGCCAGTGAACCGGAAAGGTGCACAGCCTGAGCGAGAGGCAAAGTACTTTCGTTCTTATTGCATGGTGTGCTGGTTTTGTTGAGCTCAGTAGTTTAATTCTTTATAAATATTTTCTTTGTACTGTCAGAGAAGTTTTTTCCTTCTTTTTGATAGATCAGGCTTTTATCAAGATAGTTTGATGTTAAGATTAGAAAGATTTGGGGACTTGTTGCTTCACTGTTTTGTTATTTCACTGTCATTTAGTGTATCTATCAATTTTTAACATTTGATGAGAAAATATTTTCAAATTACCAATGGAGAGAGATTGCAAAGGGCCCAGTGTTGCAGATGAACCTTCCAGGCAATGATACATCCTTCTGGGAAGAAAAAAATCAATACGTGAGAAGGTGGAACTAATTGTTCTGTGCAGTTATACCAACAAGGAGCATGTTGGGGGTTTTTTAATCAAGGCTATAGTCACATTCTGCCTGCAAGGACTTCTTGCTTTAAAAAAGACTGTTTTAAGAAGTTTGTTTCATTTGATTCAAGATAATGGTCTAGTTATCCAAATTTTCCTAGGATAAGAAACTAATGGAACTGAAGTGTCTTTATGATTAAATCACCTTCCAACATTCTTGCAACAACTGGGACTTGGTTACATGAGGATTTAGTCTCTAAAATGTACCACTTTACACGCAGAGGACAAGAAGGTCTTTGAGACCAGGTCTGTACTTGCAATGCTCTTGTTGGACGTAATAGAATAATCCCAAAAGCAGTATTGAGGTAAATAGCTTTAATGCTGCTCTTCCCTCCAGTGAAAAATGGAAAGTGAAATAAAACCACTTTCCCCATCCTGCCTATATGTGTCATTTCTCTCAGTGACAGGGAAGTTGCTTATAGAAAGTTTGTTTTGATTGCATTGATAGGCAGAAACAAAATTAATCTAGTTCTTGTGTGTAATTAGGGCCAAGTTCTACTGACAGCTCCTTCCTGGGCGTTGGAGCCCAGTGCAAGCCTCTTCTGCTTGGAAGCAGCACTGCAGGCCTCAGTTGAAGTCACCCTTTCTTCTTTGTTTTTCCCCTGGTGTGGAGAGGCATTTACTTTGCATTTGACTCAGACCACAAGCAGCTTTATTTTCACTTATGACAGCTGTTCAGTGAGAGTGAAGCAGCCAGTTCCTCCTCTGTGCTTGCAGTCCAGAACAGAGAACAGTGTCTGCTGGTGCCTCTGCCAGTGCTCTGAAAAGTTCCGTTTCACAGGAGACACTAGAACAGGCATCTCATACAGTCCTTGGCCTGTCTGCTGACATGCCCTTTGAAGATTAGTTTCATGCTATTTTTTGTGTGTGAGGAAGGAGGGAATGTTTACAGGAATTGAAATCACACATTTTACTGGAGGTGGACATGATAGAGAAAGTGGGGGGTTGTTCTCCCAGCCTTCTAACATTCACCTTCACCTCCCCATGCTAGGATCCCATCTCTGTGCTTCTGGACACCCACTCCCTTACTGCATCCGTGTACTGAGATCTGTCACCTTTCTCTCATCTGTATGTCAGCCCTCTTTTCTTACTTCCCCTAATCCCTGCACTCCCTGTATGCACACCATCATGCCAGCAGTGACTGGACTAAGAACTGGCTTTAAGCACACTGGAGAGACTGGAATTGCTGCCCATCGGCTGACTGCACATTGCAGGTGCTGTAGAAGCATCTACACCACAGCATGGCTCAGGTTGGAGAGTTTGGGGGCCTCTGAGCAGAGACCAAAGTCTTATAAGCCTGTTTTCTTCTTGGGCCAATGTTAGTCTGTTACTCTGATCTCTAAGTAGGAAAATATCACGGTTTGGAAGCACAAGGCAGTGCTTACTGAAAAAAAAAATTGCTCTCTCTGAACAGTGTTATTTATCCACTTCCTTTGTCCAGTTCATTAATGTCTAAGTAGTGGTTGAAATAACAGAAAAGATAAGTCCAAGGTTTTTTTAAGGCCGTGTTTCAACATAAATCTGTTTTCTTAACATATCCTCTTTCTTTCCTCTGAGACATTTACTATCTTTTTGTGTTCAGAGCAAGAAGAAGGAATGCAGCGTATGTTGTCACTGCCCTTGAACTTCTTGGCAAAGCTGGCACTGCTTCCTCCTCTGTTTGCTTCACTTCTTGTTTTGCCTCTCTATCTCCCTAATGCATCAGTTCGCAGGAGGATCCCTTATAAAATGGAAACCTTTCCAGTGAGGCATTCTCTTCCACCCTGTAAAAAGTTTTTGCTGTAAATTTGCTCCAGGTTCACTAACTACTTTGCACCAAAGTCATAAATTTTAATAACTTCACAGGAGGGGATTTGCCCTCTTCCGATAGGGGCTGACACAGTATGGTACAGTGTGCTTTCTCCTGTATAAGAAAATAAAACAAAATAAATTACAGCAATCAGCTTGTTCTGCCACAAACCTTTCACATACAGCATTTCTGTTCACTTTGGGACAGGTTTTAGGCCTGAAGGAATGCAGAATTAGGAACTGCCATGGAGTGATATCTCCATAGTGTAATAGCAGCAGGTTCCAGACATTTAACCATTTAAATGCCTGGCCTAGGATTGCAACAGCAAGATGATACTCCTTCTGTTACCTAATAGCAGAGACACATGATTTGAGGGACATTTGGGTGTGAATTTTGTGGCTGTTTTCTGCCAACACTAGCTACTTCTAGAACATCTGGGCCCTTTGTAGTGAGGGGCCCACAAGCAGAGGTGTGTGAATTGGTTCTTGGTGATGTGGAATGGTGGCTCCCAGCTTTAAACAGGGGTGCAGTTACATCAGCTGTGAGGGGAACACCTCCGCACCCACCAGAACTCACACTTAGTTGCCTCACTTGAATTTTGTGATTCTTACCCGTTTCTAACAGGGTAAGGATGGAAGGGCTGTGTTGACTGCAGCTTATTCCACATGAAAGGTTTGCAAAACTTTAAAGCTCCTTCAGTGTCTTATATTCTCCATTATCCTGTTTGTACAGTAATAGCATTTTACTTTTGTGGTGTTAGCACAAACCCAAAAATTTGTGGAACTTAATGAACTTAATTGAGTAACTTGCTTGGAGTCATTATAAGGGAATGCAACACAGACATCCCAGCACTCTGTTTTAACATTTGAGCGTGTTCACTCCTCTGGCTGGAAAATTAAATCCAAGACATAGATGAAGATAAATTATTCTTGTTAGCACATCCACCTTCCCAACAGAGATGGGCTAGACTAATTAACACAATAGCATTCCTGATACTGAAGGTTCCAGTTAGATGCTTCCCTGGCGAGTTATTCAGGTGAAAGTTTGCTGCTTATCAAGGTATTTTTTTAGTACAAAAGAGCAGCCATCCTTGCTGGATGGCACAACTGTAGCCTGTTTTCAGGCCAGAACAGGTGTTCTGGAGAAGCAGATATTGTGCACATCGCAGTGAGCTCCTGTGATGTGGGAAGTGATTCAGACAACTACAGAGTCCCAACTCTTGTCAAACTATTGGCTTGAACCAGGCACGTCACTCCTTTCTTTTGTAGACCTTAAACTTTTAAAGACCTGATCTAAATCCAGTTAATGTTAATTTAACCTTTTATTACTTGGGGAAGGCTTGAGGCCTTCAGATGCATCCTGTAGTGCACTGCAATCATTCCAGGCCCTTCCCTCCAGCCTGCTGCTCTCCTCTACCTAATGCAGTCTAATAGTGTCCTTCTCATTGCTTGCGACTACCAGAAGTGGTATAAATAATGATTATCATTACATGTCAACACTTTTGGTCTTATTCTTTACTGAATATTTTTCCAAAATAAAAGCTTTAGTGAATCAAGAAATTGTGCTTTTGCTCTGAATAGTTGGAAGGGGGGGGGGGGGGGAGAAAAAAAGCCCACTTCCTTGCAAATGTAAAAGTAATGAAGTGTTTTAAACCTGAATCTTCCAGAAGCTCTGCTGGGCTCTTCTTTGTCATCTCAGTACAGTTTTGCTAGTACTTATAATTTAGATTTCAACATTAACTGTTGCATTACAGATCATTTTGACAGAAACCTAAGACTGCTTTATTGCAGTGTCTGGTCAAACTTTCATCGACTTAGTTAATGAGGATTTCACAACTGTCCTGAGAAGCAATTTTGTGTGTTGCCTGATAGATGGCAGGAAGTTACCTGACTTCAAATCTTACTGTGTCTCATTTACTCATGGCTTTTTAACAGTATGGACTGTCTACCTCAAACAGTTCAATTTTCAAATTGCACATGATCATTTATACCCACATAACAACTAGGATTTTGTTTCTGAATTTCCGGGGTTTGTCTGTCTTGCTCTGTTCTTGAAGTGTCATTTGAGGTGCAAACAAGTCACCCATCAATCTGTTCACTTTACATAGAACTTACAATAAGTGAAGATGAAGGTCTCAGGCACTTACCTGCCTGCACGTGTTTGTGTGGGTCTCTGGTTTCAGTCTGAGCAAGCTCGGGTGCAATGGCATTTAAGCAAACTGCATCATGTGGCATTATTGGAAACACTTCTTTATGTTGTCATTGCTGATTCCAGCAAAGTCAATTTTTCTTCAGGGTTATATAAAGTTCAAATTATTTCAGGGACAGCAGAATGGTAATTACAGCTAAGGGGCTCTCTTCATTGCAAATCTTAGAAAAAGTGTAGATGTCTGATGGCATGAATCAGTATTCTGATTTTTAGGTCAGAGTATTATGGTAGCACATTCTGCTCCTTTAGATTCCCTTTTTGTTATGTCATTATACACTGGGACTCTGCTGGCCTGCTTCCCTCTCCTCTGTGCCCAGAGAAAGCTGGTTTGCGTGGGGGTACAGTAGCTAAAGAGGAGTAGGCAAGTGTCCTACAGGCGTGGTGCACCCCTAGATATTTAGAAAATACACTGGTCTTTCCAAGAAGGTGGGTAATACTTTGCAATATCCCCTTAATTCTTGGCACTTTTCATCAAGTCAGAGGATGAGATGGAGAACTCACACTACAGATGTATAAATACATAAGAAAGGTAGGAAATTAATGCAGCAGTGCCATCTATTAAGTGCCATTTGTAGTTACCTAGCTTAGGGAATAATCTGAGATGACTGATGAAGTTTCGATGCTGAACCCTTTTCTGTGCCACAGTCCTGATGCAGTTTCTATCATATTTATCTTCAGGATCTTCTGTAAGTGGGAAGAGGGATTCTGGTTGTGTCACAGCAGCCCTTGGCAACACGTGGAGTCACAGCATCAACACCAGGCTCATACTACAGTATCATGACTTGCCGACAAGACAGGTGAGAACTTCACAACAAAGAGAATTTAAGTAGTGCTTGGTCAGATGGGCTGTGTCCTTCAGCCTCTCTGGTTATGCTACGTGTGTTGAGAAGTTCGCACTCGAGAGCCCAATTGCTTATTTGGGGTGGGGGTCAATCAGTGTCCTTTGTTTTTAAGGGATGACCAGCACTCCAGTGCCTCCGCATGTTAGGATGGGCTTTTCTGAGTCACAGTTGGTACAGACATACAAGTTTCTTGAGTCTTTAGTGCATTCTACATCGTGGAGATGAAAGGTAATCCTTAAAGTACTCTCCTGCATAGGAATTTTAGGACAGGAGTAGAAACCTAGTCTTTTCACTGCCATGATTGTTTTGCTGTCATGCTGTCCACTCTTTGTGCCCAATTTCAGCTGTGACTGTTAGGACAGGGAGCACTCTGTTTCTGTGACTGCTGTTTTTGAGTAGAAGCTTGCTGCCTGCACCAGCAAGCTTAACTTTGAGCGGTAAGTACAGTACCAATTTCCCAGAAGTATGCCTGCGATTAGGAGAATAGTTACCCTTTTCACTGAGAGACTTTATGCTCTTAAGTGAAATATAGTAGCATCTTTTACTGCACTCTTCACCTGTTAATTTAAAAAACTGTGAAAAACTGGGAGACAAGACATTTGGGGTATGATTGAGGGAATGACTTTTTTGTTTTTGAAAACATCATAACGCATGATTTCATCTGTCCCTCGGGATATCTGCGGTTATAATCTCTTTTGGCTTTGTCTGTTCTGTTTTTGCATTGATGTAACTCTTTCCAAAGGCTGTGACCCTCAGTCTTAATGTTATTGATTTTCTGCCAGTTAAAGTAGAGAACTGTCAGAAAAATTGCTACACGATATTTGTACCATCTTACTCCTATACCGTTACTACCCATGTGCGTTCAAATTGGTTCTCCTGGATTTACTGCCACAACACAAATTTCTTGCTTTTAGATTGCAGCCTTTAGAACCAGAGAAGAGGAAGCTATCCTGTTTTATTAGAAATTTATTTATTAGAAGTAAAATTATAGGGATAGCACTCCTGTTTCTTCAAGTAGTGGGCACTTCAAAGCAGCAGTACTCCTCTGGACTTTGAGGTGGAAGGTTAAGTGTGTCAAATGCAGGTAGAAAAGGCATCTTCTGTACTTGCTTCTGAAGGCTATGCATAGAAATATACTCTTAGTGCTGCTGGTCTTAAAAATTTTCTTATGTACTGCTTCTTATTATGGTCTGTTATGAGTTGTCCTTTTCTACAAAAACACTAAGTTCTGCAAAATACAAAGCTGTCCATAAATTTCCTGGATCACTTTGGAGTTACATGAGAGGTGGAGTTGGCAGAGGGTAAAGGGCAGAAACTGGGCTCTGTGCTACTTCATGATGCACAAAGTCAGCTAAAACAGATTAAGAACGTTCTTCTGGTGGTGGAAAAAGTGAGACAGCATTCCTAAAGAACATTCAGATATTACACGTAGATTTTCCCTGGTTTTGTTTGAGAAGTAATAGACCACAAATGTATGAAAAGACATGTTCAAGCCTTTGAAATTACGGTCCACTTCATGGAGTTTTCCTCTCTTCCTGACTGGATTTATCAGGTGCATCACCTTGCTTACAAGTGAAGCTATGTGCTCATTCTTTGTTTTAAATAAGCAAAGGAACTAAAGCTACAGTGAAGAAAAACAACCTTAAAGTAAATGTTAGTAAAGTAAAGTAAATTTTATATTATTAAAACCAAAGTAATTTGAAACAGAAGTGTGATATAAGTAGTTATGTGCCTGTGAAGTCCATGACTGAAATGGGATATGTCCATGATGTCCTGTAGGTATTTTCCTGTTGCTGATATGTATCTTTTATTCAGATAAATTCTCTTTTCTTAAACTCATAGAAATCTTTCAGCTAGACATGCAGTTTTGAGTTAGAGGAAGACATCTAGAGTTACCCTACCCGTCGCAGCACTGTATTGATCAAATTACTATCATTTTACACACATATGCTCCTTTATAATTGCTTTATACCCACTTTCAGAAATGCACTGTGAATAAAGGTGCCTTAGTTCTTGAGATGCCATTTCAGTCATCATAAAGTGGTTCCGCCAGGAGGTATTGGATATCAGTGCTTTGAAAGCCAGCACTTTTTAAAGAAGCTTAACATGAAGATTCAAAAATTACCAAATCAGTAATCACATTTACAAATTCTCATATGAATGTATTTAAAAAAAACAAAAACAAACAAAAGTAAAAACCAACCAGAAACCTGTGAGTCTGTAGTCTTGGTTTTAAAGTGAAATTTTGCCCCGAGAAATTTCTGAAAGCGCACAGTTGGTCCAGAGATTGGGGTGAAAAGTAGTTTCAAAACCAAGTTTTTCCTGCTTTTTGAAATTTGTAACTTACAGAATCAATGCTGTACAAGGAATAAGCTGTGTTTTCATTGAATGATAGAAACTTCATACGTTTGGTGATTGCCCATCTCTCTAATTTGTCGATGTCTCTCTGCAAGGCCTCCATGCCTTGAAGGAAGTCAATAATTCCTCACAATTTAGTGCCATTGGCAAACTTACATAGTATTCCTTCAAATCCTGTGTCCAAGTCATTACTGAAGATGTTGAAGAGCACAGGGCTGAGGATGGAGCCCTGCAGAACCTTCCAGTCTGATGTCACTGCATTCACTATACCTCTGTGTGCCTGACCTGTGCTCACCCATCGCACGATATGTTTATTTATCTTTGGCCTGGACAATTTGTCCAAAAGGATACTGAAAGCTTTGCAGAAGTCCAAGAAGATTACATCTTCTGGCTTTCCTAGGTCATTTAGGTGGGTTACCCTGTTGTAGAAGGAAATCAGGTTCAAGAAGCAGGACTTTCTCCTTATGGAGCCATGCTGGCTGTGATCAAGGACTGCATTGTCTTCCAGGTGTTTTTCAGTACTTCCCAGAATAATCTTTTCCATGATTTTACCAGGCACTGAATTGAGACTGACAGGCCTGTAGTTTCTGGGGTCCTCCTTCTTGGCCTTCTTGAAAATTAGGATAATATTTGCCAGCTTCCCGTCAGCTGGGACCTCTCAGGATTCCCAAGGCTGCTGAAAATCATTGAGAGAGGCTTTGTGATGACATCAGCTAGCTCCTCAGGTGAGTCCCATCAGGCCCCATAGATTTGTAGGGAACCAGCTGGAGCAGCAGATCCCCCAAAATTTCAGGGTCTACTGGGAATTGATTGTTCTCGCAGTCATGGTCCTCTTGCTCAGGGCTAGAGGCCCCCGTGGCCCATCATCCGTGTTGAAGATGGAGACAAAGAATGTATTTAAACACCTTTCCCTTGTCCACGTCCCTGTTAGTGAGGTTGATAATCCTCATCCTGTAATGTGATGATGTTATTTCTACACTGCCTTTTGCCATTAATGTATCTGAAAAAACTCTTTTTATTGTCCCCCACAGTTCTGGCCTGCTTCACCTCCATTTGAGCTTCGACCACCTGCATTTTCCCCCTACCATGGCAAACAGCATCTCTGTATTCTTCCCATGTCACCTGACCTTGCTTCCACCTGACATACACCTCCCTTCTCCTTCCACAGTGGATACAATTTGTTCTTTCAAAAGGTAGAATTCATTCTTTAGTCAGTCACTTGAGCTCCAGAATATTCTCTTTCTGGATCTACTTTCCCTCTTTCTTTCCCTGGAGGAGCTGGAGCAGTGGTGACAGTCTGAAGGACTTTCCCTCGTTATATCTGACTTCCAAGGTAGTAGAGCCAGTGTGCTAATCCTTGCTGCAGAATCCCGGCCATCAAGAGGAAAAGCACCTCTTGAGAAGCACTGGGCCAAGGGTGGTATTCTTCAAAACATGGAGTGATAATGTGATCGTTCAGAAGGATTCAAGCAAGCAGTTTTCCAGAGCTATGGTATCTCCTGGACAGCCCACTGGGCTGCTAGATGCTTGTTCTTAGTCATGCAGTATTTGTTTCTGGGAGAACTCACGGACATAGTCCCTGTTCCTGAAACCTTGGGGAATGCCAGGGCAGCAGGTGGCAGAACAAGTATGTAACAAACCTTAGGAAACTGAACACAGAATTGCTACACAGTTGGGATTTTTTTATATGTTAAGTAAAAAATGCCTTTATTTTGTTTGTCCAGTAGATATTTTCCAGCCAACTATTCCTTTTTCCACCCCACCCTTCCTATATCTGGTGAACGTTAATGAGACAGCTGCCAGTTCAGCAAAGTAATGAAATTGCTGGGATGTCCTGCCTGCTTGAAAATCAGTTAGATTTGCTTTATTGCTAGGATAGGGACAGCTTTCTGAACAAAGAGATGAACTTTGCTCTTTTGCTTCCTTCTAGAAGCCAGGGTTCTGGTTTTTGTTTCCTCCAGGACAGACGCAACACCACTAGGGGAGGGCCAAAAGAGATTTCCAGTCTGCATTTGAATTCATTATGTCACCAAAACCCACAAGCATGGACAACAGCAGGAGTCTTTTAGCTATTGAGGTGGGACTGAGTTGTACAATTTCAACAGCTGCACAGTGGCATAAGAACATGTGAGAACATGGGAAAAGTTAATTGTTTCACACAAATACCTTCATGAAGGGAATTATCTTTATGGATACTGATACTTGGTTCTCCCTAAGCACTCTTATAAGTAGTTAACCATCACATTTATTTTCCTGAAATGCATACATAAACATGCAGACCCTTTGAGTTTGGGCCAAAACCAACAGGGCTGCACTAGAAACTATCAGGGCTGCACTAGAAACTATCAGACTCCTCAGTTACCCCTGTGTGTATAATTATCCTTCTTTCCTGAACGGGAGTCAGCAGGCTTCAAGGATACTGTTTTTGGTGTGTTCTCAGCTGTCTTTGGGGGTCAGCATGGTGGGGTTAAATACATTGCCATGCTATATTTAACGTTTTGTTCTTGTCCATTGGAGGCAGGGTGCTGCATTAAATGAGATGTTGGCCAGATCTGGTTTGGCAACTTCTATAGGCCTGGTTTATTTTATAATTTCCAAGGGATTTGTGAAACTCGTAGTATTGTGTTAATCTCTGTAACATGTTTTGAAATTCTCAGATGGAAAATGCATATAGAAGTGTTATTTTGTAACAAGTCAGTGTTTTCCTGTGGTATATTCAAGAAAGAGCATTTAGAATCACAGAATCATTTCAGTTGGAACATACCTTTAAGGTCGTCAAAGCACAACCGTTAACCCAGCACTGCCGAGTCCACCACTAAACCATGTTCCCAAGTGCCACATCTACATGTCTTTTAAATAACTCTAGGGATGGAAACTCCATCACTTCCCTGAGCAGCCTGTCCCAATGCTTGACAACCGTTTCTGTGAAGATATTCTTCCTATACCCAATCTAAACCTCCCTTGGCACAACTTGAGGTCAGTTCCTCTTGTTCTGTTACATGTTGCCTGGGAGAAGAGACCAATCTCTACCCACCTACAGCTTCTTCCAGGGAGTTGTAGAGAGCAATGAGGTCTGCTCTGAATCTTTTTTTCTCCAGGATAAACAAGTCCAGCTCCCTCAGATGCTCCTCATCAGACTTGTGCTCCAGACCCTTCACCAGCCTTGTTGCCCTTCTCTGGACATGCTTCAGCACCTCACTGTCCTTCTTGTATGGAGAAGCCCAGAACAGGACACAGGATACAAGGTGTGGCCTCACCAGTGCTGACTACAGGGGGACAATCACTTTCCTGGTCCTACTGGCCACACTATTTCTGAAACAGGCCAAGATGCCATTGGCCTTCTTGGCCACCTGGACTGCTGGATCATTTTCAGCTGGTTGTCGACCAGCACCCCCAGCCACACTTCCCCCAGCATGTAGCATTGCCTGGGGTTGTTGTGATGCAAGTGCACTTCACCTTATTGAGTCTCATATAACTGGCCCATCGATCCAGCCTGTCCAGATCCCTCTGCAGAGCATTCCTACCCTCCAGCAGATCAACACTCCTGCCCAACTTCCTGTTGCGTGTAAATTGACTGGTGGTATACTTGATCCTCTCGTCCAGACAATCAATGAAGACATTAAATAGGTCTGGTCCTAATACTGAACCCTGGGGAACACCACTGATGGCTGGTCACCAGCTGGATGTGGCACCATTCACCACCACTCTCCTGGGCCCGGCCACCCAGACAGTGTTTCACCCAGCAACCAGCACACCCATCTGCACCACAGGAAGCCAATTTCACCATGAGAATGCTGTAGGAAACAGTGTCAAGAGCTCTACTAAAGTCTAGGTAGATGACATCCACGGATGTTCCTTCATCCACTGAGCAGGTCACTTTGTCATAGAAGGAGATGAGGATGGTTAAGCAGGGCCTGCCTTTCACAAACCCATGCTGGCTGGGCCTGGTCCCCTGGTTGTCCTGCATGTGTTGTGTGATGGCACTCAGGATGGTCTGCTCCATGACCTTCCCCAGCACCAAGGTCAGCCTGACAGGCCTGTAGCTCTCCTCTGGCCCTTGTAGATGGTGTCGCTTTTGCCAGGCTTTCATCACCTGGGACCTCCCTGGCTGACCAGGGCTGCAGGTAACTGATGGGCAGTGGCTCAGTGAGCTCTTCCGACAGCTCCCTCAGTACCCTCGGGTGGATCCCACCTGGCCCCGCAGACTTGTGTGTGTCTAGGTGGCAAAGCAGGTCACTGGGCATTTCTCCTTGGGTTATGGGGGCTGCATTCTGCTGCCCATCCATGTCTTCCAGCTCAGGAGTCTGAGTACCTGCAGAACAACTGGTTTTAGGATTGAGATATGGGCTGAAACTTTCAAGCTGTGCTAAGTGAGCTGTTGGGCAGGAATTTTGCTGGTAAAATGGTAAAGTGTGCAGGTAAAGTGCTTCAAATACATAAGTATATGGTGACTCATTCTTAATAAAACAGAACAAAACCCCCTTATCTCGTTCAGACTAAGGCCAGACATAACTTTTGTTGTGTCCTTGGTTACAGACCAGCTGTTTCATCTTGCTCTGCTTACTATCATATGAATAAGCCCTGAATAAGCATTCCAAAATTACAATGGTGAAGTAACCCTGGTACTTGCTGGATGAGGAAAGGGCTGGAAGAGAGCGAAGGGGAGTGAGGACGATGTTTTACATTTATGTGAATTGCAATTTTTTACCTTATTTTTTTATCATATTAATAAAGCAGTTTTTTCAAAATATACAGATATTTGGCTGTAATTTCACCAGGAGATGGCTATTGGAAGTGTTGTAAAGTGTGTATCTGTTCTGAGCCATCTTCTTATATAATATGCTTATCATATGGAAAGTCAATTCTGTAAAAACACAAAGAGATTTTTTTATAATTTTTTTTAAGGTAAGAGTGGTGGTGTGGAGTCATGCAAGGAAAAAAATAATAGGAAATTTTACAAGAAAGTAGTTTTTTTTCAGGTAAGATTAATTTTTAATGGCTCTCCATTACATTTCGTTTGAAACAAGAGCCATGAAAAGACTGCAGAAGCACATATTCAAATTCTGCAAACCCTTCCATTTAAAGAAATGTTTTTTTCTTAGGATGCACAGTTTACTTCAGAGACTTTTGCCTCACCCCAACTATAAACTGAATATTTTGAATCAGGACACAATGTTGTTATGGCTTCAAATTTCCATGCGTGTTTACAAACCACATCCTTAAAAATACATAAATAAGCTTATGGGGTTTTTTCTGATTAAAAAAGCTATAGACTGATAACCCTTATGACAGAAATCTTTTGCTTATGCATAGATCATGTACAAGCATAAGCAGCAATATAATAGTGAGTAGCATGAGAACAGTATGAAACTGGACACAAGGCACAACTGTAGCATAAACAGATGGCTATCAACATAGTATGATACTGACTTAATCCAGCAAAGTGCCAAATGAAAGGATGCCAGAAAAATAGCAACGATTTGTTAACAAGTGTTTGGAGCTCAAACATCACCAGGTGACTTACTTTCCTGACTTGAGTGTTTGTTCAGGTCTCTCTTTGCAGCAAGCCTCCTTCATAATGAACTTTTGGGGGACGATCTTACAATATAGCCATCACCAGAGCCCTGTCTACATTAAATGGCTGTGGATTTATGGCCCTTTCCTCTTAACAGGACACTTTTAGAGAGAAATGTTTCCATCATTCTCGAACAAGAGTTAATTTACTCAGGTGCTTATAAAACACTAATCAATTTGTTATCTAGGAATCTAAGTTGAAATGAAAAGACCCTAGGCCAAATAGAAAAGAACAGAAGAAAACCTTGAAATAGTTCATCTTGTTCTCTGTCATTTCTTAAATAACTACTGCAAGTTTTCTTAATGAGGATTATTCTACTGTCAGACAAAATGTAGGAGCAGCTGTACAAACTTCCAACTTGTTCACCTGTAGTTCAAAGCATCCTAAACAGAGAAGCAGGGACATCTCCGAGGCAGAGAGGCAAACTCAGTCATTAAGTTACACTGAGTCTTCCTGCTGAGGCTGGTGGCAGAGGTTGGTATCTTTGACAGACCAGCCCGTTCTCAGAAGAGACTCCTCCTTGGTTGCTGGTAATGTACACAGGTTACAAGTTAACCATCTGCTATTATGTTATATTTTCAAATTACTATGCAAAAGCATTTGCAGACTGATCTCTGCAGTGCCCTTACCAGGTGCCCATAACTGAGGAAACTGAATCATAACTAAGTGACTGAGTAAATCTTTCGCAGCTGGGAGCAGAGCTGGACTCTCTTCACTGCCATTTGAGTGCCAATAAGCTTGATCTTGCTTAACCTTTACTGCCTTTGTTTCAGGCACTTACAAGTCTGTATCTCCTGGTACTATGTAGTGAAGGTACTCCTACTCCCTGCTCCAACTCGCTCTGTAGATTAACTCACCTGCTGAACTGATGTTCAGTGTGGTCACTGAGTTCAGTCTTGAATCTCTCTCCTCAGCATGCCATAAACTTTTCTTCATAAGTGTAGATTAATGAAACTGGGACTGTGACTGAAGCTTTATGGCAGAACTTTTTCTCTAATCCCTTGTTTCCACTTTCTGTTGATCCCAGAGGTGGTTTTTCTAAGCCTCAGCTCTTGAAGTCACCTTGCATTCCTTTGTCTCTCCTCTTTGCAGACATCAAAACTGTTCCAAACTGCAAGTACCCAACAAAGACAGTAACTAGCACTTAAATTTTTAGATTATTAAAATGCTTGTCCAGCCTCTTATCTCCAGTAATGGTTAATGCAACATTTCTAATATTATCAATACCTTTTTTTTCCCTCTTTCAAACATACCACAGAAAATAGAATTGTTACCTTGATGAGACCTAATTAGTCACAGAAATGTGATTTTTAAAAATTTTTACATATTTTCTCAGTTCTGTAACTGAGGAGGGGGCCTTTTGCCTTGGTCTAATTGATAATTGTGCACCTTCATGTCAATCAGACAGCAATTTTCTGAAAATTGGGCTATACCTCCTCTTCTATCTTGGGAGCCACTTTAAGGTCAGGATGGGAGGGGTAAGATAACTGTATCAAAATCTGTTCTGAATACAGAGAATTTCTGTCTGTGATGCTGTTAATCCAACAACCTTTACAAACACTGTACTTACAGTTAAGTAAAACAGCATAAAAATGGGAGAGAGAAAGCACCAGATAGGACTTTTAGGCTCCAGTCAGAATTGTCTGAAGAATGCTCTGTTTGTAAGTTTAAGTCCCTTTGCACAGAGGGAATGAACGCAAACTCCCATCCTGTTTATACAGAATCACTTTTCTGATTTTGATTTGACTTCTGTCTGAGTTTTCCCCTCAAAACAGAGAGGAATTAACCTAGGGCAGATTCTCTCATCAATAACTGAAATGTCATCACTCCTAAAGAGTGGCAGTGACCAAAGTTGTTTATCCTTGGGATGACGTGGCAAATTCCCTTGCCTCCTGTCTTCTACCAGATTTCCCTTTTTTTTAATTTCTTTTTTTTTTCTTTTTCTTTTTAAATTTGAAAACAGAGGGCAGCAATCCCTAGCTCAACTTTAAGTGTTAATTATTCAGAAAAGTTCTGCTAAGTGGGTCTTGGAATATAGTATACTTAAAGACATTCTTAATAGTGAAAAATATCATAAAATCGTTGTGAGTGAACTGGAAAACCTCAAGTAATGAAAATATAGTGGAATCTAAGAAATTGCTAGTAGAAATAATTTGCAAAGTAATATTAGGCATTACAAATGAATTTCTGTTTTACTTAAGGAGCAGACAAGTTCAAAGTGAAGCTTATACTGGAGTGGTTTAGTTTATCACAGGAAGACTAATTCAACACTGTAATGTAACCATGAAAAGGGTGTGGGCTATCCTAGAATGGATCAGGCAAGGTATTTTCAAATGAAAATTTGTATCCTTGTGGAAAGGCACTGGGGACATCTCTGGAATACTGCATATGACCTGGAAATGTTTGTTCAAGCTTCTTTCTGGTTTGTTCTCTATCTACTTTCTTCCCAGCCAAGGTCTGTGCTAGATAGAATATATTTATTGACATAGTAATAAGTCTGAGCTGTCACTGGTAAAAAAAGTAGACCTCAGGTAAAGTTTTAAAACGAGACAAACTTTGACATACTGACTTCAGTGGACAAAATGCATGTCATCCTATCTGAAAAGGTAGGGATCAGACATAATTATGTTCAGGCATTACTACTTTTATGATTCTCTAAATTGATTATGATTAAGGGAGAATCATGTCAGGAGTTTGTATATCTAGGATATTGTACTCTGAAATTGAATTTTTGCTTGTTTTATGAATCTAAAGTCATTGAAATGTTATAGATTGACAGCACAGGAGAATGGTAGCCAGTGAGTGATTTTTAAAATCTACTGTAGAGAGAACAGTGTAGGGTTTTTCGGTTCAGTTTTATCAGTATATCTACCCTGGCTAGGATCAATTCATCTAGAAGGGTTTGCTCTACAGAGACTTTTTAATCTTTGATCTCTGTAATTCCCGTGTCTTTAGCTGTGATGTAAAGACAGGCTGAAAAAGAGCAAAACCTTTTTAACTGCTTAGGAGCCGAATGCAGACTACTGACCCACTTTAAGGAATAAAACCCATTTTGACATACCACTGCCTGAGATGGACTGCACCTTAAAACACAGGGGGTTTTGATTACCTCCAATGTTGCAGACTTAATGAGAGCTGCCTGGCCAACTTTATCATATCTACCCATCATAATGCATCAAGAAGGTAATAGAATATATAATTTTCACAATATTACCTTTCCTTGGACTGATTGCTGTAACTGTTGGAAAAATACCATGGGATTTTAGGAGATCTGCTCAACCAGGAATGGAAAGGATGTGTGCAGGAGGTGGTAGTGTGTTCTACACACATGGTGGAAACATTGTAAGGTACTTGGGACTGAAAGGTAAAAGGCATTATAAATAGCTATCTGAGCCATCCTGCTTCCAGCTCTCACAGGTGCTTTGATTAGGGAGAGATATGTCCTTTGGCTGCATATTAACAGAAAGCCATAAATTCCTCAATCCATGTTGAAGTTCAGTGTTTCTGACAGGCTTGTGATTGAGGGGTAGCTTCAACTTTTTGAATACTGGTAAGAAGTACTGCAAAGTACAGCTCAGTTAATGAATTACTTCTTCCTTGAGTATTTGTATTGGAGCAACACCAACTTGGAAATGACTAATGAGATCACTTGTCAATAAATCCCTGTCTCATCAGGTTGCAGACTGGTGTGTGAGTCACTACTGAAGTTCTCCACTGGGAAGAGCTCATTAGACTTATCTTGGGTTTGCAAGGCCCTTTCACATTTGCGTAACGGTGATGGTTCATGGTCTCTCTTATCAATCATTTCCTACAAGTGAGTCTGGAATCTCTGGCAGAAGTTCTTGCACTAGTCCTGAGTGAACAATCAGTCTAATTTTTTTCTGCTATTGGATTTAATTTTTCTGTGCAGATATCTTCTGCAGTTCACAGTGTTTACATAGTGCACAGCATTGGAGTGGAAGCTGTGAACTTCAGGACACTGAGCTGGCTTTGTGCAGAGCTGACAGTGGTCGAGAAGGTTTGGATTGGAGTCTGAGCCAGTAAAACCTTATCATGTCTGAGCTGGCACTGACTTTTTTTCAGCACATTGATGGTTCTGGTCCAAGTTATATGTTTGTTCTTCACTGTACGTCACTGAACTTGTTTCTTTTAGTATCAGTCTTTATTTATCTATCTAATAGTAATATAAAATTCTGTACCCACAGTCATCTCAAGCTACAGATAAAAAAATCACCTAATCCTCTCTTAAGTTGTGTTGATATTTACAGCTGGACATGGTACATTTCATATGAAAAACAAGAGGAAACTACTTTTTTTTTCTCCTTTTCTCATACGCTTTGTCTTGCTTCTTGCTTGAGATCTTATAATGGCCATCTCAGTCTTCATTTGAAATAACTGAGCAAGCTGAAAAGAGAAAATAAAAGTGTAAATAAGCACAAAAAATCAAAGAGTTTCTTACTAATCTTACTAAGCTGATACCAGATCTACTTAATATGTATTAAATATTTAAAAGAAAGGTAAACAGCTTACTGTAATACATGCACTAAAGGTTGCCATTTGGGTGCCACTGCAGGAAAGAAGAGATTGAGATTTTTTTTTTCCCCTACAGTTTTGCATTTTTGTTGTAATGGCTACATTTTTGTCCTTTGAACATAACTAAACTTTTATAAAGTTCACATGTAGTTAGGATCCCTAAAGTCTGCATTTCTTAAGCATAATCCCCATGCAAGAGGGTATATAAGAGCTGTAAATGCAGCTCCCAGTAATTTTGTGAAAAGAATGATCATTACACATGATCTTTGCTTCTGTTTCTTCTCCAAACATAAAAAGATTTAGTAGCCTACTGATCATTGTTTGGGGCATGTTGTCATCAAAAATTTCAGACCTGATGGGTTATAAAGCAATATTTCAGGTCTTAAAGGGCTGACCAGTCTTTAGTGCATCTGTGCCATGCACTGGAACAAGAATGTTTGCCTTTGCCTGCCAGGGCTTGTTGTGGATCCGCTACCCTGTAGAAATGTAAATTAATCCTTCTAGAACAGTTCATGTTTGTTAGAAAAAAGTTTTTCTAGAATTTTGTTATTCAGTGGTTCTACATTCAGCAATACAGATGATGTCTATAAGGCCATTGGTTTCCAATTCATTGGTAAAATCTCTCCCAATAATGTTCTTGCTAGAGAAAATCTGACTCTTGTAGAAAGATTGAAATTAAATTTTAAATTAGCTCTATCACCTTTTTCTTAACATCAGTAGATCATGACAGTACTCCAAAAGCACACATTGCATCTGTATATATTAGCTCACAGGTCTGTAAGCATGAATTTTTTTCTTGTCCTTGTTGTGTGATGCCCAGTGGACTCTAAAATACACTCTGCTGAGGCTTCGCATAAGATAATATTGCTCTCTCTCACATGTGAACTCAGCAGTGTTGTCTTACCTTGTCTCCAGGGACTTTGCTTTTAGGAACGGAACAAAGTGAACACACAAAAAGAGTTGGAAAGGGGTTTTGTTTGTTTCATGTCAAAGGCATTTTGCAGCCACTAGTGTGTGTAAAGAATATTTATGCTGTGATCTAGGACTTCAACTTCGTTGAATCCCAAGCTTTTTGGCCCAGGCCTGGGATTTTAGGATTAGGCCTTTACATCAAGGAAGGACACTTGTTTTTACTGATGTTCAAAACCTATGAGTGGAGATCAGGAAGAGCCCACTTCTGATGCTATTTTAAAATGGCCTAATTTTCTTTCAATTTATAAATAATGATGGTGGCGTTTTTCATCATTTAGGAAAAAAAAAAGAAAATTAAAGAAGGAATGAGTATTGTTTAAATAAAGATTTGAGACACATTAGAAACAGGCATTGAAGTTGAATTTACAGCAGATACCTTTTTGCCTTTAGAAGATAAGTATGTTGCTAAAATTATTATAGATATTCAAATAATAATAAAAGTAATAAATCATGATGGCAATCCACATGCTAATTACATACTTCAGAATGCATATTTCTCACATCGTGCTGCCGAATTACACCAAGCTGATTTGCTCCATGCGGTGACATGGGCAGAGGAGCCAGTGGCATCTCTGCCTGAGCATGTGGCTCTCTGGAGGAGAAAGTGTGCAGCTCCTGGGCTTCTGAGCTGTGCTCCCTGCGGGTCCCATCTCTTCCTGTCATGTCTGCCAGGCTGGGTGGAAGCAGCCATGTATTCTGAGAAGAGCTGCTCTGCTGCTATTGTACTGGTGCTCCCTTAGGAGTCCTTCATGACTTGGGGCACAAGATCTCTGGGATACAACATCTCAGTGTTCCAGTATGTGTCGTAAATAAGTATTGTATCCTTCAGCTTTTTTCTTATTTGCAGAACTAGAATGAAATGGAACAGTATGGAAGGCTCTGAAAAGCTATGTAAACTATTTTCTGTTCTTCTCACTACTGGTGTACTGTAAATCTCATGAGTGATCACAAGTTGCCACATAAGAGGATTCCCATAGGAGGCTGCGTTTATGTTGCCCAACTACTTTATCCAGCCACAGCACCATCCTCAGATCCCTTTTCTTGGCACTGTTTAATGTGGTAAGCAGGACACTCTTGCTGGCTGGCTGCTTTCCTGCTAAGTAAAAGCTACAAGCATTTTCTCCTGAATTACCCTTCACATTGGGCAATTATCAGGGCTTTTGAGCCTCAAAAGTAATATAACATAGGAATTAATCATGGCCAAGTTCTTGTGAAGTTTCCTGGCCTATACAGGACTCTCCACTGGGAAAATTAGGAGAGACTCAGGAAGAGAAAAGGTGACAAAATCCATTTTACAAACTACGGAATGAGGCATGTGGCAGGGAGACAGAAAATGCTTCTGGGGAGAGGAATTTCATAGGATCCAGTGTTCCGTGAGCTGAAGGGAGCTGACTACCCTGCATACTCTCCCTCTAGTTCACCCTGGGGAACTTTCACCAGAAGTCTGACTTCAGCAAAGTAAACTGGAGGCAGCCTGTTTTTGTGCAGTTCCCTGGCCATGCTTCTGCAGTTCAGACACAATTTGAATACACATGTGGGATTTCATTTTCTTTTCCAATTAAAACTTGAAGTCACATGCTGTTTGCTTGGGTAGTCCAGTTCCCTGCCACTGAAGTTATTGTTAAGTTATGTACATCAGGAAAGAAAAGGCTCTCTGGGTATAAGGGCTCAGGAATGTGCTGGCAGTGTGGGAAAGGACAGCTATGGAAAAGCAGCATTTTGTTAGATTTTGCCTATTGCATTCAAGACAGTCTTTGCTCTGGAGCACATCAGGACAGTTAACCTTGGAAAGTTTTGGTTTTGTTGCCTATGATTGTCTTTGATAATCATTTGAGGTTTTGATGGTTTTCTTCCACTGAAGTTCTGTTTACTCAGTCAAAGGATATTCAGAGCTCCTCATTATAGTGCCTGATGCTAAAACCATGCCCGAATGGCACTACATATTTCGTGCTGACCTCTCTTGCTTGAAATCCAACGTTTGGCACACCACAAAAACTGAAACAATTTGCAGACTGGTCATCTGTTGCTAGCAACTGCCTGGATAGGCACAGCCGAAACACATGCCTTTGTTCTGGTTTTATGAGAGGGGAAGGAATTGACCCCACTGAAAAGAGATAGCAGAGCTGCTGCTTAGTGATCCTTCTGGATTGTACCCTCTGGGTACAGGAAAGAAGGGTACCTCTGGAGCTGTGCCTACCTGTCAGAAAATTAATACAGTAAAGTTGCTACAGATGTCTTATCTACATATTTGATTTTCACGTAGTTGCTCAAAAAGCAGTGGCAAAGTTAGGAAGAATACTCATGAATCCTGATTCCCAGTTCCTGACATTGTGCACTGTAAATAAGTGCTCTATGCATATATTGCTTTTTATAAGGAACACCTGAAGCCAGCCAGGTATAGCAGGCTTGAGATTTGCAGTGTCCTCTTTCCTGGACTTGTGCTCTCTGTTTCTCCTCTATTCTTAAAAGATTCTTGGGTTTTCATTTCTATCTCCTTCTTTTGTTTATTTTTCTTCCATTTCTTTCCTCTGCAAGTATTGAATGTCTCCTGTGGGAGCAAGCTCAGCCACATGTGCGTGCAATGATGGTTTATTTTTATTGGAGTCATTGCCTGTGACTGTTATTCATTACTATAGGAAGAACTGCACTAACAAACTGCTCTGAGAGCTTTTTTTTCTGTTGTAAAAAGTCCTGTTTTGTCCACAGCCATTGAGAGTATGTACTGCCATCATTAAGACATTGAGAGTTCGGCGCTCAGACACCAGCGCTGCCTCCTGATTGTCCTGTTGTGTCTGGTGTTGCAAAGCAGAATCTCAGCACCTCTCAGCTTCTTTGCCTGGTGTCTCTTTAGGTCAGCTTTTCAACCATCTGTCCACCTCTCTGACACCTAAGCAACTCAATTGACCTCTGCTTGGGGAAGAATTTGTGGTTGCACAAAGTGCAAGCACTGTCACTGGCTACTATTATGTACTCTTAAGATAATAAAGTGTACGGCCAGAACATCACCAAGCCTAGTCTGCCTGAGATGAAATGCTGATTCAGAAAAGGCAAATAAAAAGTACTATAAAATGCTTCTGTCTCACTTGCACTTCTAGCTTTCACACTGGGTAAGTAATCCTCACTCTTTTTTCAAGTTATCACATATTTCTGTGTCACCGTGGGCAAGACCATGATATCCCATCTTTCATGTGAAGAATTCCTGGTACTTCCCTAAGATGAGTATCTAGCATAAATAATAAAACTATTGGTAGTTGAGTTAGGACCATATGCTTAACATAAATGTAAGATAGAACTTAGGTATGTAAGCTGCCTAAATAGTTTCACATACGAAATACAGAGGTGTAGAATCAATTTTTAGTAATTAACCACTTCTGAGAGTGGAGCACAGAGAGGAGAGTGGAGTGGTCTGCCTAGGCTTACACAAAAGAATATATGATCATATCCTAGAAGTTATTGCTAGGATGAAACAAAAAGACAAGAAGAGATTTATCTGAAATTTGGCTATTCTTACATAGGTTCAGGATTTCTAGAGATTAGCTTTACATGTTTCAAAAACTCTGCTTCGCACTAGCACAGACTCTTATGATTAAAGGTAATCTGCTGGAATTCAGCTGAGAAAGTTTGATCTCTTTGATATTAATTTACATTTGTTAATATAAGTGTCATGCTGATATTTCAGGATAGAGATTCCTTTGAATTCTTTCTCCCATGCTGAATCCATTTCATGTTTTCCTTTAGGCTTTTGAAGACTTTCTCTTCATTAATTTTCTTACTCAAATCAGTGCCTGTGGTTGCTGTTTTCCCTATAAAAATGTCTTAAGTGCATCCGCATTTCTCCTTCCCTCACTTTTTCTTAATTCTTAAGGGAATTCTTGGCCTTGCAGTCTTAGCAATGTTTTTAATGTATGAAATTTGTATGCATTGCACTAAAAGAAAATAAACAGATGTGCTGCTGCATTTCGAGGGATTGAAACAACAGCAGGATGGTCAGTTGCCTTTTGAGTCCATTCACTCTGCTGTTTTTTGCCAGATGTGTGCTAATGGACATTTTTAGGATGTACACAAACTCTGCTTGCCTGCTTTTCAGTACTAATTGATTTGATTTTATGGAATGCCTCTCATAAAGTGTCTCTAGCTGCCCTTGTTGCTTTTCTATAAAGTACTAGAAAGGAAGCTTGTTCCTAAACAGTTTCCTCTGGGTGGGATTTTCTTGTGGGGAAAGAGGAGATACAATCAATTTAAACTGCTCTATAAAGAATTTTATTGAGTTGTGGCCCATTAACCTGGCCTTGATGAAAGCCTTTTCAAACAACTGGACTTCAGAGAACCACATCTCTCAGGTGTGTATTTAATTTGTATGGCACAAATTAAATTATAGTTTTTTAAGAAATAATTTTAATCCAAATGATGATTGGTTTTTAATTTTCTTTTTTTTTGCATTTATAAAAGCAGTAGGGACTCCACATCTACTGCCAGTACAGGGGCATGTTTGTAGCCCCACTTCTCATAGTTTCCTCTCTAGTGCTCAAGACATGTTAAGCATGCCCTGTTTCAGTCCACCAATTCTTTTTTTTATAACGAGGAAATACATGTGTGGGGTCTAGATATTTGGGAAGACTGAAGAATGACTGCATATATCTCTTTTTCCTCAGCCTGTGTGGTTTACCTCTTTAGTCTCAATAATTGCTCAGCCTGCCCAGACTCTAGCCTTTCTTACTTACAAGTGTGCGGGTGCAGACAGTACAGCTGGAGTGGCTGAGCTTTCTTCTGCTTGAAAAGGGAAAATTTGTGCATAGAGAGCTTTTGCTTGCAGTGGGATTTGGAGGAAGACACAAAGCAGGGGATAATTGTTTCCATAAGAAAACACTAGGCCCTGATAAAGTCAAACTCTACAGTGATTTGCTTATGAAGGCAATATGATTTAATAACATGTTATTCAGATTTTGGTACTGGTATCAGGTAGAAAATCTTTAGGACTGTATCTAATTTCCGAGCTTCAATTTACCCAAGTGCATAACGGAGTTATTTTTTCCCCACCCTTCTAAGGCCTTTTTAAAACCTATAGATTAAGTACCATATATAAGCAAAATGTTGTTATTTGAAGAATCATTGGTCATCAGAGATCAGTTAATTGTTTATAGGTATATCTTGTGAGCTTAGTAAATGATTGCAGGAGACCTAAACTACATTTTTTTTCCACTGTAACACTGGAAAGGCGTTAGGGTCACTCTGTTTCTGCAAAAAGGGGCAGTTATCTCCCAAATCAAATCAGAACCTGTGGCGGGACTGAAGCCTCAGAGAGCTCCAAGGTCTAACGGAGCATTGGTGTTTGGTAAGGCTTGGCAGGAAACACAACCATTTTTTCTCTTATGTTGTAAAAAGCCATCCCATTGCCCTAAAGGATGCTTCAATTTAAAGAGGGAGTGTGGAACAACTCTGTGAAGCCTTGATGCCACTACAGTGTTAGTGCCCTTTAGGAAACTCTTGGTTCTCTCCTTGGGTACCTTTCTGGTGGGCTGGAGGCAGCGTGTGCCGTGGGACTGAGAAACAGAGCTGGCCCTGGGAACTGGGTTGCAGCTCCTGCTCAAAAGTGAATGATCTGCAGAACAAGGGCTGCTGCTTTCCTTTCTAGAATATATCAGATTCCAGCACACTGGGCCTAAGAAGAAGCAGAAGAGAGGGCAGAAAAAACAGTTATGAAGTCTGCTGGGATATCTGATGCAAAATCAACTTTGTTGTTTTCCTTACTGGCTTTTTCCTGGGCTCTATTGCAGCTGAACAAACAACCCTTCTGATCTACAATAAGAAGGGAAATTCTGGCGTGAAGATTGTCCACCCAGTCAATTTGGCACAATTATGGGAAAGATTTGTTTAGCTTAGCACTGATTTTATTAGTACATGAGTCTAATCAAACCTTGAGAGATAGTATTCTCCCTGTTGAGTGACCCTGTCACTGGTGTAGGCTTCCTTCTCAATTCTCATGCTATTTCAAGTGAATGTGGTGTTACGGAAGAGTTCTCCTGAAATGCACCAGCTATTAGCAAGGCTTGTTCACCGCAATAGGACAACAACATGAATTAGCAAAATATCCCAGCAAGCCAGCATTGTTTCAGTAAGGGCTGGCCACAAGCATGATGAGAGCCAGACTCTTTTCACAGGTCTCTGGTACTCAGTCAGTAGACCTGAATTCCAAAATATTTATTGACTGTAAATGTGGATTTGCTTTTCCTTCAGTCCCTAGTGCACATATATGCATTTTGTCAGTACAATGGACAAGAATAATATAAGTCTAGGAGAAAAGGTAGTGTAAGAAAAAGCTTGGCATAGAATAAAATAAAAAGAGAAGAATCTGTTCTTTGGTAAGAAACTGACATACTTTAAAGGAAGCTTCACATAGTTTTATTTATGTTCCTCAGTCATTGCTAAAAACCAATTTCTTGTAATAGTTTCCATAAAAAATAAGGACAAAACTGGTTGTCTTTCCAGTCTAAATGGAAATGATGTATTAAATGTTAATACGGCTGATTTTCTCAAGTATTTCATTGAAATATCTTGGTCCATTAGTTTTGTTAAAATCATCAGTTTTCCATTATAAAATCATAATTTTTTAATCATGTGAGAGCTGACAGCTCAGTCAAAATCATCTTGTTATTTCAATGTTTGGTAGTTTATCATCCTGGCATTTTGATAACTAATTTGATATAAGACTCTGTCCCCTTCATCATCTTTACTTGTTTTTGGCAGGACATTGGCTTGATTTCTGGCTGTCAGAATCCTTCTGGAAGTTCATCCAATACATTTTCCAATTCATCACTTTCCTTGCTATTGACAGGAGGTGTTGTCCCAATAATTACTGTTTTCTGCTGGGCTTCTGCAATCAATTCTGTGATTCATCTCTTCCATAAAGCTTATAAACAAAAAAATGTATTAATAAAAATGCTTTCCCTAATTAATACAAACTTTAATGTACAATATTTCTGCTGTCATCATCAATTCTCTCTAAGCCTTTTGTTTCTCAACTGCTCTGCCTGTCTCACATTTATCTTCCTTTATCTAATCTAATGGCATCTATCCAATTTCTATTCACTTTTCATCAAGGTGATATATTTCCTCTTCCATAGTACCTTTGTGTTCTTAGCATGCCTCATGGCAGAAATGATTTTTCAGTCAATTAATATTTATTCTACATTGTTGTCAAATAATAAATATTTATTACAGACCCTTTGACAGGGAAATGTGATGCTAGAAAGGAAAGAAAGGAAACTAAGATTTGACCATTTTGTAGAGGTTGGACTTGGCAAAACTTGAAATTGCTTTCATTTTCACTTCCCTCATCCATCTCTATCATTTGCACTTTGTAGGGACAGCAGTGTAAGAATAACTCCAGATGGATTTTACATTCCATTCCAGGAGCTCATAGGTAGCTCATGGAGAGCATTTCAGAAGTATCATAGGATGAATTAGAAAGACTAAGTACTGTTTCATCATTTTTCTATGTCTATTTTCTATTAATTTCAGTATTTAAAAAATATTTTTTGTAATCAAAATGCCTGTTAATTTCATTAGGCTATTACTTACCATTACTGCTTGCTCATTTCAAAATGTGTACTACTTTTGGTGCAACTGTGACTGCAATGAAGTGTTAGTAGGAAAAAAATTGGTGGAGCCTGGATTCATTTTTGATTCCATGATTAAAGAGTGCTTGTCAATAAAGGTGTATCTTTCACTTATCTGTCTAGGAAACAGTGCAATAAATTCATTTACATAAATCAGGAATATTAGTGGAGTTCTGTTTTCCTTTCTTTTCCTGAAGCAAAAAAGGAACCGAAGAAATCTATTATGTTGGACTGAAAACTTAGGTTCATGATCTTCAGTTTTGTAAACTAAGATTGGGGAAAGAGGTCTGTATTTCAGGTTGTTATTAAATAATTCTGATTCAGATTTAGATAATACATCTCTCCGTACTCTCCCCAGTTTTCAGCCAGGAGTGATTTAGAATTGAAGCAAGACATATAGTTGAATGTATGGAAGTTTTATAAATTCCTATTCTGCCTGTGCTGCCTGCTTCTGAGTTATTCTGGAAGATCCCATGTGTTCTCCACATCCTCAGGTGGCTGTCTGGAATCTTATGGAGAGCAGCAGATGCTCACCAGAAGTTATAGATGAGAAGACTTTAAATTACAGATTCTGTATTGGAAAACCAGCAACTTTTTCTTGGTTTATTCACCACAAAGATCCTTAGTTGCATGTGGGCCATCGCAGGACATCATTAGTATGCGTTGTTCCAGCTCTGTCAGTTCTGTCAGCATAAAACGTGGGTTGGCAGGGCTTCAATGCTGTCAGGAAGCCTGTAGGACTTGAAGAGACTTAATAGGTCATGAAGTGTTCCCTAGGCACAGCTTCATATCCCTTTCATAAATATTTTAATCTGAATCCTAAAAACAAAGATTAACATTTTTAGCTTTGCATCTTTGAGTTGAAGGCTCTTCCAGAGTCTCACTTTATTGATAGTTATGAACTTTAAAATTTCCAGCCAAAATGTCTTCATGGCTGCACATCTGTTCTTCTGCCAGTGTTGTCAGTTTGAGAAGTTCTTCTCTTTCTTCTTGCTTCATTCTCTCATTTCCTCTCTCGCCATTCGCCTACATACACAGACACTGTTAGCCTTCATTTTTGACATTCACTGAGCTAAAGTTTTTCTAGTGCCATCTCAGATGAGCACTCCAGTCTCCTCACCAGCGTACAGCCCATCTCTTTCAGTTTGCGTTCATTAGTGACCTGTACAGTACACAGTCTCCCAGATTAAACCTTGCTGGTGTCTTGCACAGAAACACGCAGCTATCCCTGGTTTTACCACGTGTATGCGGTGGTGCACTGTACAAGTAGATCTGCCACTGTCTTGGCTACATCACCTTATGGGTCAATCTAAGTGAGATACTAGTATCTCAGATACACCCAGGAAGTGTCTTCTTTCCAATAACTGACTGTTTCCCTTTTGTCTTACAGTTTCTGTGCTTATCCTTGTTTTCTTCATTACCACTTCCCCTTTAGCAGTGTTAAAAGCTTTACAGAGATCCAAAGAGATGAGTTCAAATTTATATCAGACTTCTAAAAAAAAAAATCAAAGAAGGAGGTCAGGTATGTCTGGCATGACATCCATGTTTTCTTTTACCTCATTTTCCAAGACTTTAGTTCATAGAATCAGAGAATATCCTGAGTTGGAAGGGGCTCACAAGGATCACAGTGTCCAGCTCCTGGCCCTGCACGGGACAACCCAAGGACGACACCGTATGCCTGAGAGTGTTGTCCAAATGCTTCTTGAACTCTGTCAGGCTTGATGCTGTGACCACTTCCCTGGGGAGCCTGTTCCAGTGCTCAGCCACCCTCTGGGTGAAGAACTTTGTTATAACATCCAGCCTAAACCTCTCCTGATACGCCTTCAGCCATTCCATCTGGTCCTGTCACTGGTCACCAGAGGGAAGAGGTTGGTGCCTGCCTCTCCTCTTCCCCTCACGAGGAAGTTGTAGACAGCAATGAGGTCCCCCCTCTGTCTCCTCTAGGCTGAACAGACCAAGTGCCCTCAGCCCCTCCTCATACGGCTTCCCCTCAAGACCCTTCACAATCTTCATAGCCCTCCTTTGGATGCTCTCTAATAGCTTTAAATCTTTCTTATACTGTGGCACCCAAAACTGCCCCCAGCACTTGAGGTGAGGCCGCCCCAGTGCAGAGCAGAGCGGGATAATCCCCTCCCTTGCCCGGCTGTGCCTGATGCCCTCCAGGACAAGGTTGGCCCTCCAGAGCACTGCTGACTCATGTTCAATTTGCCATCGACCAGGACCCCCAGGTCCCCTTCCACAGTGCTGCTCTCCAGCCTCTCGTTCCCCAGTCCATTCATACACCCAGAGTTGCCCCATCCCAGGTGCAGAATCCAGCACTTTCCCTTGTTAAACTTCGTACGGTTGGTGGTTGCCCAGTCCCCTAAATTTTCAAGGTTTCTCCGCAGGGCCTCCCTGTCTCTGAGGGAGTCAGCAGCCCCTCAAAATTTAGTATCATCAGCAAATTTACTTACTATGCCTTTGAGTCCTGCATCCAAGCTGTGTTATTCCTCACTTCAAAATTTCTTCTAAAGCCCTGCATGGTACTATCACTTTACAGGCTGCTTTACTCCCTGGTTTACTTTTTTTTTCTCTTCCTTTAGGGAAACTAAGTTTGCTGCTTCTCAGTTATGTTGCATCATCTTCAAATTCATAGATAAGTGACAAATACTAGCTATCAGACCTAAATTCACGTGCTGTTTCTTACAATGGTTTTCCAGTAGAGATCATCCACTTCTGCTGAATGTGCTAAATTCCTGGGGTTTTTGTTCCACTCAGTTGTTATTTCTATATCAATGTGATATGGATAATTCCCATTACCTGCCTTTTCTTCTTTTTCAGTATTGTCCTTCTTGTGGAAAACTGATTATTTCTTCATTCTTATCTAGAATATATTTAATCACTATCCCAATTTATAATTTCATTATAAATTGAACTTTTATTTCCTTTTTGTTATTATTAGTAATCTTTCCAGTGTCAACATTACCTTGGTTTTGGTAATCCTTTATTTATACATCCAGTTCCTGGCCTTCAAAACATCATTTTCTTTTTTTGATATGTATTTCCTTCTATGCTTTATAAGTTCCTTGTCTATATGTAAGAACCTAGTCTGCATTGTCTAATCCAGCTAGAGGATGGTTTGCAATGACCTTTTACAGATTTCTGGTTTTGCTTGAAAAACAAATCTAAATACATATTTACTTCTCTTTTTTTTAATGTTATGTTGAATATTACAGTTTGATGTTATAAAAATGAATTCTACGTATTCTATCTGGTTGTGAAACATGCAGTTGTATTTTAAAGGTTCTTTTTCTCAGTAAGCAAACATTCAAAGTAAAGCAGTACCTCTGAGCTGTTTCCCTTTCACTGAAAAGGAATCTAATTCAGAGCCTTAGATGTAGCTGTGCAGCAGGGCCTTTCAGAGGCGCCCTGTGCTGTGCTGCTGAAAGAATGTGATTTATTATAATTTTTCATTGCTATACATAGTTATGCACATACCGTAACTGCATAAAAATGCAGTAACAGAATGTACACAGAGTTATATGAATGTCTACCCATGTGCACGTATAACTGTGCCTAGTGCACATCCATATGTAGGTTAGTATTTATGTGTGTAGTAGTGCATGGAATGCCAAAAATTTGACCTTAGATGTCAGAATTGTAACTGTTTCACTTCAGGCCTTTCCAATTAAACATCCAACTGTTGAGGGAGACTCTACCTGAGTGTTTGCACAGTTTTTCCACCCCATCCTCTCCCTTGTGTTTTCAGAGCTGAGGGAATGCGTGAAGCACCTGGAGGCAACTCCTCTTCACTTTACTTTCTTCCTGGCAGAGTCTTCCTCCTGCTGTGCCAGTGGAAGGTGCTGTCTCTGTAGTAACCAGTGAGAGAACCTGAGGAAATGGCCTGAAGTTGTGTCAGGGGCGGTTTGGGTTAGCTATTAGAACAAGGTTCTTCATGCAGAGGGTATTTGGGCACTGGAACAGGTTCCCCAGGGAAGTGGTCACGGCACCAAGCCTGTTCAAGTTCAAGAAGTGTTTGGACAATGCCCTCAGGCACATGGTGTGACTCTTGGGGATGGTCCTGTGCAGAGCTGGGAGTTGGATTCGATAATCCTTGTGCATCCCTTCCAGCTCAGCTTATTCTGTGATTCTGTGATAATGACAGGCCAGGGAATTCAGGTTTTGTTAGAGTGCATCAGGCACGTGGGATGTGACTCGCTCCTCTTTTCTACAAAAGATAATCCCAGAGAGAACGGTAATTAACGTGGAAGAGGGGAAGGTGTTTCTACAGCAGTTTTCCTACTAGGAGTATTCACCAAGTATTCACAGTATCATATCCTGAGTTGGTTTTGCCAGCTTCATAAATCAGAAAGGAAAACATTGGCATTTGGACTGGTCTGATGTTCTCCAACTGTATTTGTGGTCTTTATGTGCCTGCCTTTATTTTTTCACTTTCAAAGAAGAAGGGTGATTATGTTTGGTTTAAATGCTGAAGCCCATAAAAATGTTAGCTAGCTGTGGGTGATAATGGTTATGTTTCAAGAACCAGATATGGGGACATTTTAAACTTTGCCCAGATCAGAATCAGATGAGAAAGAGTTGCAAGACTAAGTATCTAAGCATGGTCCTGTCTGCAGATTACATACAAATACAAATGAAACTACCTACTCTACAGACACCCTTAGCATTTAAAGTGCTACGGGAAAATCACGTGAGCCTTGATGCTGCAGCAGAATGTGCTGACAAATCCTTTGGATACTCAAAGACACTGCAGAGCTCAAACTTCTGGTTCTTGATACTGCTATTCTTACACTTAGGAATAAACGTCCCAGTTCTGTATGTCTATGCGTTATTCAATACTGTCTGACTTTGCAGGGAAATGTGAGCAGTTTTGGTGAACATGAACTTCCTTGTTTTCCTTGTAGTCTCTCGTGGTCTTTGTAAAACTCACTGCTTCCCCACTGACTGATAGGCACCACCAACCAGAATTCATATGCAGTGACCCTTACAAGTGCTCAAATATTTGGCAAAATAAAGGCATGCCCTTTGGAAATAATGAGATTTTTTTTACTTCATCTGAAATCAGCAGGATCTGCTAGGGCCTCTGAAAATGAGATTGTTACTGTATGTCATTCTAAGAAATCTGTATTTGGATCTATCTGACAGAAGGCTGCCTATGGCGGGCTGCAAGGGTGCGGTACCCGACAGGGCTTTGGGAGTTTAGGCACTGAGGTGTGCGATGGTTCCAGAGCACGCTGCCCGATGGCTCTCACGGAGGGCTTGGATGAAATCAGTGCACTGAAAGGAAGCCGGTGGGCCGGCTCTGTGTCCTCAGCCATCACAGCTCAGGCTCTGCCAGACTGCTCTGCTGGGAGCAGATCCTGGCTGAAGCTCAGCATGAGCTGAAGGGAAACCATCCACCCAGACCATGTCCCCAGGGGATGGGAAGGCAGGAAGGCTCTCCCAGAGTACACGGCTGCCACTGGAAGGGCTGGTTTCCAGATCCCAGCCTTTTCTAGCTGTGGAAGAGGCAAGCAAGAACCATGTTTCAGGTTGGTTCAGCAGCTCTGTGCTGGAGGCAGAGCAGCATCACACTCTCTTCTTCAGCCACTGCTGTCAGTGACTTCTGCAGGGCCACGTGGGCACCATCAGATCAGTGTTTGTGCTGATCACATTTTGGGCAGAGTGTATTAAATTTGTCATTAAAATGCCACTTTCATGCAGGTGACAGAATGAGGGTTGTTTTAGGCAAGCTGTGGAGGAGCAGTCCTTGGCAATGAGCAAAAATCAAACAGGCAAGCAATAAAGCTTGGCACATTTGTGTGAGTTTGCCACCTGCAGGTCCCACATTCCCTACCCTGCTAACAAGCCCATTTATGTCTCTGCAGTTCTGCTGCAGCTCATCTTCCACAGAGGACAGTTCTACCATAATGAAGCCAGGGAGCTTGGCTCATTTCTGATGTCACCCTAACACCAAGCTAAATTCAATTGCACTATACACTCCAAGGGAATTGCGGTTCCTATTTTGATATTTCAAGGACAAGTTCCTTTAATAAAGCTTGACATGATCATTACCCATTTTGCAAAAGAGGACATGCAGATGCTTGCAACGGTATGTTACCATCCCCAGTGTGATGACCCATGAGTGAACATGCTGCTTCCAGGGGCTGGTGAAAGACAGTGGGTGGAGTTCTTGGAGAAGCCAAGGGGGCATATCTGTGGAATGGCTAATGGCAGTTAGAAATTGCCATACACAGTGGCAGTCACAGTTTTGTTCAAAATAGTCTCTGAGTGTGAAAGGATGAAACAGCAGGAACAGTTAAGCTTAACAGGATGCCAGTAAGACAAGCAAAACTTAGTGCTTTCATGACGGTGTTTTTTTAGGACCTGTAAATCCTTTTAAAATTGCAGCATGATCTATATATATGTGTGAGAAGATCTCAACTACTTAGAAGTGACAGGGCTGGATCAATAACTACAAGTTATTTCTGAAGTATGCTTTACTACTTCTGGAAGTTAAATCTGGTGAGATGTTTTTGCAGATTTGAGCTTTGATCAGTATGTTATTAAGATGCATACTTTCATCATACATTTGTTTTGCAGCTCCTGGTTGCTAAATCCCCTGTTGCTCCATTCTCCGCTTTTTTCTACACCATTGAGAAATCAGGCTTGGTTCTTCAGGGTAAGACCAGAACATTGATTGGTTTGCCTTTACAATTGCTATTTTAAGCAGACTGAATGTAGATAACAACAACTATTGTTGAAAATGGTGGTGGTTATACTGAATTAAAACCCTACACATTTAAACATTCCGGTTAACAAGGGGCAGCGTTCTGCTGAATTCACTGTTTTTTCTTGGATTACACTAAATTAGTTCTTGCATATTGCCATGGATCTAGGAATGGGCCCTGAAATTTTTAACCAGAGCTCTGAAATTTTTAACCAGAGCTCCCTGTTTTCCTCCAAGGTAAAGTGGAATGGTTCAGGTAACATGGGTCCTATGGGATAGGTTTCTTCAGGAGAAACATCCATCTATTGTTAATAACCTGCTCTAATAAATGGTTCTTCTTTAGCAAATGGCTTGGCATCAGTAAAAATATAGGAAATTAATATCTGTTTTCTATTTTTGTGGTCATTTTAATGCTAATGCCCTGTGGTCTTAAATGATCCTCAGATTCTATAGGATGTGAAGTGATATACTGAAAAGCTGGATATTAATACCATGCTGACAGGGAACTAGGATTCCTCGTGGCTGTGTCCTAAATCATGTACTTTTAGACACAGCAAAGAGGGAAGTTCAACTCTTCCCTTCTTTTCCCCATTTATCCCAACAAACATCCTTACTTTTTGACAAACATTCATAGATCAATTTTGTTGAGTTGATGTCTTTTGATGTGCAGCCTGGCTCCTTATCACTGCATCAGTTTAACAGACTGAATAAAACTAGTCAGTGCCTGTCATTTTCTGTTCAGGGAAGACACTGTGATATGCAGCTGTGGCAATAAGACAAGTGAGTGTAGCTGGTTCTCAGGTTCCAGTGATTGAGAATCACTGATCCCATGAGGCACTATGAACATTTTAAGGGATGTGAACAGAATCTCCTTCTGATTGCACATTTCTCACATTCAAACAGGCTGTACCAGACTAATGACATATTTATATTTCCTAGTGACTCAATATGTGTACATCTCAGGTGATGCAAAATTTCAGAAGACAAAAGAAACAAAAATGTTTTATGGTGCATTTTTGCTTCCATTTGATACATCTACGTAATTGTAATAGGGGGGAGGTGTCTACACAGTGTTACCTAGGCCTTTGGATACTATTTTCAGTATATTCTTAGATAGCATTTTGGGCACTTGATCTACTTTATTTGGTACCAGTAATTCTAAAAGTCTATAGGAACTAGAAACAATTTTTGTTAGTTTAAACTGAGGTTACTTGCAAGAGTTGGTCTTGACATGTTTTGTTTCAGTATACGGCAGATGACAAGCTACTTTTCTATCTTGGATATCTTGAGTTACATAGATGTTTCTGGTCATTATTTTAAAAGGCTGAAAATTTCCTGCTCTGTCCTCAGGCACTAATGTAGTGAAACTTTGGGATAGAAAGTTTTCCCATTTCAGGAACAGGGAGCATTGGTTCAGAGAAGATCTTAATTTTTTCAGTTCTTTTCTGTGAGCCATGAATATAGCTTTCCCAGGACTGAACCATACCTTTAAAGAACAAATGAGCCTGGTTACACATAATGATGATGGAGCAGCACTCTGATAGGAGGATATCACTGTGTTAAAAGTGTGGCAATTGCTCTTTTCCCTATACCCATATGTTTCTGGGGTGTACATTTAAAACATCATTTGCCATTTCTCTACAAACAGATAAAATACTAGTTTGGATTTCTTTAAGTAGTTGATGTCTTGATGTCAGGCATTCTTTGTGCATTTTGAAAGGCAACTAGAATGTCTTCTTAGTGTGAGCCTTTTGTTACTTTCTGACTACATCATTATGTTTCTATTTTAGATATTTTTCTCCAACATGGGTAGCAAGGAAGGCCATGGTTCCCCTGATCATGTGCCCCAGACTCTTTTACAGATACTTGTAAGCACTCACACATGAACCATCTCACTGATTCGTAAAAGTAAATATTGCATTGCCTCATCCCCCATTTCAATGATCATTATTTCTGTGGAAAGAGGAAGTTAGCAAATCACCAGGAAATGTCTGGTTTGGATAAGATGCAGAAAGTGGCACCAGGCTGCCTCGTTCAAGAGAGGCTAGAGTTTTTCTGAGAGTTGTACCTGGTGCTTCTTTCCAAAGGGGGGCTGGATGCAAGGTAAGATGACAGTAAGGCAAGTAGCCACGGGCCAGCCAGTGACTGCTTGAGGGACATCACAGCGCTAACAAGTGGGATCTGTCCCGCAGCCCCATTGCAAAGGCAGCTCTCCCATTCAGGCTTTGTTGTTTAATTCCCTTGGTGTCAGGAGGTGAGCACGTTTCAGGGTGGCGGACGGGAACAAGTGGATGCATGTGGGAACTGGTGAGAAGCAGCAGCTGGCTGAAGGGCCCAGGATTCTTTCTTTTTACTCAGGGGGTCCCATCCCGGGACCATTAACCAATAGGCCATAAACAAATTGATATCGGAAAATGTGGCTGGAAGCTCCCTGATTAGCGAGGGTGAATGGGGAATGAAAGACAAAGTGAAAGTGTGATTTAACAGTTCCACAAGCAATTTCCATTGCCACCTCTGAGGGATTAGGATGTGTGGAATAGGCTAAAAAAAAAAAAAAAGAGGAGGAGCTCCCCCCTGCTTTGTTCTGTGGGCTGGAGGATAATAAAACGGCAGGAGAGGCAGTGCGGCTAGTTAGGGATTTCACAGACTGCTATTTGATGCAGTTTAAGGAGCCCTTCTGCTATTGTTGCAGTTAAAATGGGAAGCGGAACTGTTCTCCATTTGCAAAAATCTCCAGCGTCCTCAGGAAGAGGGCTGAGAGCAAAAGGCTATTAAGATGGTAATGCTGCCCCATTTGGAGGAGTGTATCAAAATCCTCTTTGTCAATGTAAATCGCTGCTCTGTTTCCCTGGTATCTTTGCATCTCATGGCCTCAGTGCAAGCACAGAAATTTTTGGAGGAGACCCTAGGCAGAACTGCTTCTCTTTTATTGTCAGAGGAGATCTCCAGGCTGCCCAAGGATCCCTTGGAGAAAACTTCTTTGCTTTTGTAAACTTAAAGTGTTCAGAGATGAAGAGAATCCATTTATGCACTCATTCTTTTATTTCCACTTTCAGACTAGAGAAATGAAATGTGATGATTAAAAAGCAAGATTGGACAGTCAGAAATTTAGCAAGAAAAGTCTTCAGCCTCCTCCTTTCATTGCTTCAGATTGCTCTGTGCTATAGAGGGAGTGGACTGCAACCCCAAAAATACCCTCTGTTGCCTTTACATTGCAATACAATGTCATGTCATGTTCTGCCATGCTGTGCAGTGTCATTCTTTGATGAACCTGAATTCTGAGTGCAGAATCCAGTCTGACAGCAGATCTCTATTTTGTAGAGGTCTTAGACAAAAAGGCAGAAACCTGGATCTAAGCACTGCAAAATATTGGAAGTTTTACTGTCAGCTTGTGTTTTCTGTTTTAAGTACTTGCTGTTGCTTCCCTATTTCAATATACCAGTTGAAGTGAGTGAAGTTATACTGTTAAAAAGAAGAATAAAATGAAAAGAGCTCCAGATCTACTTAAGAGTGCAAGTTGTAAAATTATTTTTCTCATTGGCGCAGTGATTTAATTTCTGTTTTGATTGGAAATTGCTAGCTGATAATTCTGTTCTGGTATAACAGAAGAAATTATGAGCTGCTCTTGCCTAATTGTAGTTTCATTGATGTTGAATGTAGTACATACTGGGTTAGGTCAGCTGAACTAGAAGATGCTACTTAGCTTTGTGCACACATATGCGAAAAAGATAGGCTGAATGAACTGATTTGAAGCTGTGGGGGATCATCCAAGTCTAGTTTTAAAAGCACCAGTGGAGTATAAATACAAGCTAGCAACAAGCCTGGCTGTTACCTACCAATAGCTCAGCTGTTTGTGGAAGTCTCATTCCATCTTACTTAAGCAAATGCCCTCTGTTACCAAGAGGATGGTGCTGCGAAAGGAGACAGGGGACACAGTGGCTGTTTGACAGCTGAAGAGTCTGTTGGGATTGAATGCTTTAACTAAGTGATTAACATTGCTCTTCACTGAAAAACTCAGAAACACTGAAAACATAAGGCAAATTATATTAGTGAGCTAGGACTTGCTTTTGAGTAATGACATATTTTCAGTTTCATAGAGTTTAAAGATGGATAGAATGATCAGTTCATCCAAACTGACCTCCCATGTATCATTCATGTTTTCTTCAGGTACCCGATAACTTTGTTGCACTGAATCATTTATTCTAGAAAAGTATTCACTATTATTTGTAGACATAAAGAAATATGAGTTCCTGGTTTGCTTTGACAGTGTTTTCAAGTTTTAGCTACCTTGCTGCTAAACCCTTGTTCTGTATTTCAGATTAGAATTTGTCTGCCTTCAGCTTTTGGCCTCAGTTCTTGTCATGACCTTCAGTGCTAAAAAAAGCACTGTTGCTGTTACGTGATTGCCATTTTTCATTTGTGTACTTGGCATTATGATTTATCTTGCTATGTTTTACTCTTCCTTTTGAAAGAAAGGTATAACTGTCTATAAATTCAACCTCAAAACTTTTGTGTCTCCTGCTGACTGGCTCCCTTCACTACTCAGAGGAAGAATACAATGCCTTGTATTGCTAAAGGGAAGAGTTTGGGGGTTGTGCCACAGGACTGGGTAATTAGTTGATCAATCCACCCTTTCTGCTGCCCTCTTTTCCACTCCACACAACCTATCTGAACACAAATGTGCTCACCTTGCATGTAATATCTTATTGAGGCAGGTAAGTTATTATAAGTAGAAACAAAACAATGTGGCACTTGAAAGATAATATCCTAAGTTTTACATTAGTAAGGGAAAAGATCCAGTAACAGCTAAATCTAGGGAAACCTTGGTACATTATGTTTCATTTGTCACTAAAGTAATGAAAGAGACTCATTTTGATCTCAAAATAGCATAGGGTCTGTGTTTGTAGTGCAGCATGGCAAACTGTCTCCAAAGTGCTATAACTAATTTCTATGGCTAAAGCAAATGAAAAGTGCCTCATTTTATTTTGTAAAGAAACAAGTAGTGAGGTAGAAAAGGAATTCTGAAAGAAAGGGCAGCATTATTTGTATTGTATTGTATGGGTTTGAACAGTGAAAGACAATGATTTACTGCATCAAAAGCTTTTATTCAGTTGAAGAATTGTAACTATAAAGTGACCTTTGTCTGGAGCAACATGGATATAATCTGTAAAATGAAGCAGGGTTGTACTTGATGTGTGAATGGGTGGAAGACAGATTAATGGGAATAGAGTTGTGCATTGCTATTGAGATGGTAAGAGATTTGCAGTGCCACTGGTGATTTCCAGCCCTATTGGAGGGATAAAGATGAACTGATCATTGTTAGGATCTCTGTGGGGTGGAACCGTTTTTGCTGTATTCCCCACAGGACACTGAAAGTCTCATACTATTTCTAACAGGTTTGTAATAATGAGAGCAAAGAAGCACTATCAGTTTGTAGGTTAAGTCTATCCTGGCAGTGAGGCATGAGAAAAAATAAGACTGCCATCATCCTAATGCCAGCAACATCACCCACACAGATATAGCTGGCATCAATGAAAATGTCCTTTTGTTCAGGTAACCCATGGCATTTTGAAGAGTGGGTTACTAAACCTGGCCCAGGACTGGTGTTTGCTTGGGTGAGGGTGTCCTCATTAGATGGGTTTGTGGGAATTGCTCTACTGCTCTGCAGCAGCACTGCCACAGCCTTGCTGGAGTAGCCAAACTCCACAGCTGTCAAATGAAGGAGGGCAGAGAAGCAGAACACAAATGCAAAACCAACTAAAAATGTTAATGAGGAGAATTGGAAGGAAAACGTTTTAATGGTGAAGGAAGACTAGAGGCATCTTGGGTTTAGATCCAGCAGAAACCAAACAAACTGGCATTTCAATAAAATTAAATGTTTCTCTCTGCAAACATGACCTTTCACATAGAGGCATAGTAGATAGCCAGTAGACTGGTAAAGTTTATGGCCATACTTCTTCCTGTGAGCTTAACTTGTGAGAGGATATTATGCTAGATAAATCCGGTTTAGCACAATGTTTTGAATTACCTGCTTATTTCTAAAGATGCCTGTAAAGATACTGAAAATACAGTACTGCTGTCTTGCACTGAAAGCCAAACATGTCCCTGAATGCTTTACTAGATTGCAACTGGAGTGCCAGCATTTAATTTGTCTGAAGTTCTACTAAACGTAATATGAAGAAAAGCTTTTCTCATATTAAAAAAGAAGTGCAAGCGGTGTGCCAAATCTGTTCTCATTTACACAAGTGGGAATCAAAACTAATTTCTTTTAATCCAGTGTTGTTAAAACAATGAGCTGAAGAGTGTAAGTCTGTTCTCCTCTTTTCAAGGCTGGCACAGGCTTCATAGGACAAAATGATCTCACTTCAGAGAAATCTTGTCCTTACCAGGCTCTCTGTAATGAATTCCTGATCAAAGTGGGCTGCTCCCCTGGGTTTTCAGCATAGTGCTAAAGCAAATGGCCTTTTTTCCAAAAGGCTTTTAACATAAGGAGTGTAATTGTCTGTTGATTAGAGGTAGTATCTGTGATTTGTGACAATATATTGTTCTGAGAACTGAACATTGTCATAGAAGACTAAGACTTTACTAGTAATTGCCTAGATTTAATGTAGATGTTACATCTTTCAAGCTACAGATTTGTAAAATAAGGTCAAATGTACCTAAAATCGACTTCATGTTCTTAAGTGAACATATTCATGAGTAGGAAGCCAAATAAATGTCTGTTCAAAACCATGTTTTTCAGCCAGAGTAAAGTCTCATGCTTTTGTGTGCAGCTTAGGAAAGTAAAAGACTTTAAGTCTCACTGTGATTTTTTCCTTTCTCATGTAGGCACAACTAAGTTTCTTTTGTATCCTAAAGGTTATGTCTGTTCTGGCTCCACCACTACCATGTTTGGTGATGCCATCACTGAATGTCATTTGATCTTGTGAAACTATAGTTAGCAATAGAGGACTATGACCCAAATTACTTACCCTTGGTAATACATGCAACTTTTCTTTAGCCATAGGAATTTATATATTGCTAAAATCTTGTAAAATCTCTAAGCCTACAGCCTGTTTTCCAAAGAGGAATGCTGGGCACTTTAATGTTCCCTCTGCTGTGGAGATCCCAGAATTATCTACAATCTAAACTCTGTAAGTCTCCAGAGTGCAATTCTGTGTAGGCAAGCACACTTGAGTAGCACTTCATCTAAACAAGAAAACTTTGCCTGAGGAGGGACTTGCTAGCACAGGGACAAATAGGGCTTCCACTGCTTTGACCCCAGTGCTGTTTTTCTTTGAAACTTTCTCTGTTTCAAGAATTAACACACCCCAAACAGCCTCGTGTATCTCTGCATCTGATGTGTTGACTTGCCCTGTCACAGATTTAAATTATCTTCTCATATAATCTTAAATCTATCTTGATAAGATGGAATAGGAATATATAGCACTTTCTTAGAAACAGGCACATGTGATAAACCCTCTCGGCAAACAGTGGTTTACTTCAAATGCTTTTTCTCGTTACAGTCATTCCCTAAAATTCATAATATTGGACTGTTACTGTAAAGTATTTTCTGCGATGTTCCTTTGAACTTTAGCACTGCTCCTCAGTGTTTATGTTGCAGTGAAACCAAATCTGGTCCTTTGTCATTCAGTTCTGTGAAGACCCCTGAAAAACTTTTGAGATTAGATTTCAGGGTGAGATTGAGTTAAGGACGTATTACAGAGGTAAGAGTGGCAGCAAGGTTAGTCAGCAGTTTGCTAGAGTGTGGTCTATCAGCCCAGGCTGTTCCCAGCTGAATAACCCTAGAGGGTCTGCCTCAGGGCTCACGCAGACAAGGCAGCACATGTTATGCCTGCAGGGGTGAAGAGGAAGCAAAGGCAAATGATGCTACAATTAACAGTTCAACAAAAGATATTGTTGAAAAGATTTTACTTTATTGTCCACTGAATCTCATTTTCATTTAAACTTCCTAGTTTTTCAACTACAGAAACAATCTCCCATATAGTCCAGTGCTCTGCGAAGGTGCACTTTCCAGAAGCAGCAGCAGAGATGTGAGGAGTGACGTTTCTAGAAAATGCTGGGGAATATTAGAGTCTGAATAGTCTGCACTGACTGCTGTGTGCTGTTGTTGAGACCTCAGCTGAGATATGCCTTAATACTCAGTGAATAGGCTTAGAATAAGCAGGCTAACATCCAAAGTTGTGAACACCAAGTATTGCATTGGTGAAGGTGTTCTGAGTGAATTTAGGGATGAGATTCTTTTTTAGTAGCATGTATAAATATCACATTCCTCCTTCAGGCTGCATATGCTTGATGGAGGACTTTCGTCTTGAGACATGGCAGGTGGGAACTGCACACCATGTGCATACTTTTCTTCATGCTGTATTTGTACTGTGAGTGAATTACCCAAAACAAGGTATTGGGCAGCCAGGCACATACATTGCAGCTGTGAATCCTAGCTGTGAGCTAGACCATATCCTGTCTGCCGTGGCATTTGCTGAAGTCCACAGAGGAGCAGAACATCCTGTTTGCTTAGTTTTCTTTTGTCTGCCCCATACCAGCACAGGGAGAATATTACTCTGTATCTTTCCTCTTCTGCTCTGAAATTGGATCACAGCACTCATGATTGTGTTCAATAGCTGGAAATGCTGAGGATATCCGATTGCTGAGGTCTCTTATTTTAAACACCACATGCCAGGAAAAGTATGTGGGATCCCACCAGCTTAGCACTGGAGGGTGCAGGATGCATCAACAGGAAAACCAAACAAAACATGAAGTGAAATTCATTTGAAAAGGGAAGGGACTCATAGACCACCAATCAGCAGTGATTAAACTCTTCATACCTACACAATAGACCTTTTCTTTTGCTTCAGTTCTTCTCGATATGCAAACCGTCTTAAACTGATTTTTAGAGCTGCAGCTGTCACCAAAGGCAGTGGGACCTCTAGGTGCTCATTACCTTTGAAAATCAAGCCAATGTATTCATGTGGTTGTAAACGCCAAAAGCACTAAATCAGGATGGTTAAAGCATAACTTTGATAGCTCTGTTATGTGATCCTGGCCACCTTCATGTTTGATATAGAGGCAGGGCCTCACACAGAGCACACCAGAGCTCAAAGGTACGTTTCATCTTTGCCTTTCAACCTTCCTTCCCCTACAGTTATGTTGCTTTGCTTCATCACTACAGTCCTTCCAGCTGAGTAACGCTGGACAGGACTTTATTAGAGTTTAGCAGAGGTAACTTTTATTCATCCAGAATACTTTCTTTTCCTTAAGAAGCAGGTTTTCTCCCCCTTTTTCTCTCAGATGTTAGGCTGAACTGGGAAATGAGTGATCACACAACTGACCCATAGCCAAATGGGCCAATTTGGCTAGCAGTACAAGGTAGCAGCAGCAAGGATGGGCAGCCACCTGAGTCACAGTTTGATTTTCATTTGGAAGACTTGTCATGCTCTAGGAAAGGTTCCTAAGTAATGGATAAAAGTCAGAGCAAGCCCTGATTACTCTAGTGTAGAATGAACTAAATCCCACTGTCGCATCTGAGCACGAAGAGAGAAAGGTGTCCCTCAAGCTGGTCCCAGCTGCGTGGGTTCAGGAAGGACACCACTTACTGCTCTATCACTTAAGAGCATAGGAATATTTAATACACAAACTGAATTTGTAAACTCAAGGCCTCTTCTGGCAGAAGGGGTAAGTGAGCTGGCCCACTGAGGACTGCAGCCAGCAGTGTGGCATTAATTTAGGCCAGCTTGCCTCACACTCAGTTCAAGAGTAGGGTTTTTTGTGAACACTTCTTTGCAGAAAAAGAGCCTTGGCTGAGGATGAAGCTGTCTGCCCTGAACTGCTCCCCTTCCCAATTACCAGTGGAACAACTTTTGCCTCCATAACCTAGGAGGGAATAGTCAGCAAACTGCTATGCAACTTAGACCTGCATGAATCCATGAGGCCTGATGGGATTTGCCCAAGAGTACTGAGAGAGCTGGCAGAAGAGCTCACTGAGACACTTCCAATCATTTGCCAGCTGTCCTGGTCAACAGGGAGATCCCAGGTATCTGGAAGTAGGCAAATACGATGCCCATCTATAAGAAGAACCAGAAGGACAATCTGGGGAGCTGTCAGCCAGACCTTGATGCCAAGAAAAGTCATGAAGCAGATCATCTTGAGTGCCATTGTGCAACATGTACAGGACAACCAGGGGATTGGGCCCAGCCAGCATAGGTGTATGAAAGGCAGGCCCTGCTTAACTATCCTCATCTCCTTCTATGACAAAGTGACCCACTTAGTGGATGAAGGAATGTCTGTGGATGTCATCTACCTAGACTTAAGTAGAGCTCTTGACACTGTTTCCTACAGCATTCTCATGGTGAAATTGGCTTCCTGTGGTGCAGATGGGTGTGCTGGTTGCTGGGTGAAACACTGTCTGGGTGGCCGGGCCCAGGAGAGTGGTGGTGAATGGTGCTACATCCAGCTGGTGACCAGCCACCAGTGGTGTTCCCCTGTTTAATATCTTCATTGACAACCTGATCAAGTGGCCCCTCAGCAAGTTCAGAGGTGACACCAAGTTGGGTGTAAGTGTTGATCTACTGGAGGGCTGGAATGCTCTGCAGAGGGATCTGGACAGGCTGGATTCATGGACCAAGGCCAATGTACAAGGTTTAATAAGGCAAAGTGCTGGGTCCTGCACTTGGATCACAACAACCCATGCAACCCTATGGGCTTGGGGAATGCAGCTGAAAAGCTGCCTGGAAGGAAAGGACCTGGGACTGTTAGTCAACAGCTGAACAAGAGCCAGCGTGTGCCCAGGTGGCCAAGAAGGCCAGTGGCATCCTGGCCTGTATCAGCAGTAGTGCGGCCAGCAGGACCAGGGCGGTGATTGTCCCCCTGTACTCCGTTCTGGTGAGGCTGCACCTCAAATCCTGTGTCCAGTTTTGGGCCCTCACTACAAGAAAGCCAGTGAGGTGCTGGAGCATGTCCAGAAAAAGGCAATGGAGTCGGGGAAGGGTCAGGAGCACAAGTCCTATGAGGAGCAGCTGAGGGAGCTGCGAGCGTTTAGCCTGGAGAAAAGGAGACTTAGGGAAGACCTTATCACTTTCTAAAACTACATGAAAGGAAGCTGTGGGGAGGTGTGTTTTAGTCTCTTCCCTCAGGCAGCATGACAGGACAAGAGGAAATGGCCTCAAGTTATGCCAGGGGAGGTTTTGATTAGGTATAAGGTTTTTTTCATGGAAAGGATTGTCAAGCATTGGAACAGTCTGCTCAGGGAAGTGGTGGGATCACCATACCTGGATGTATTCAAAAAATATACACTTTTGGACATGGTTTAATGGTGACCATGATGGTGATGCTGGGTTGATGGTTGAACTTGGTGAACATAAAGGTCTTTTCCCACCTTAACAATTCTATGATCCTGTGAACTGTGTCCACCAACACCTGTTTTTATTGTAGGTTCTTGACTATGCCTGCATCAGAGAGGACTGCCCAATTATCCTTAAATTTGTCCACCTGTATGAATGAAGTGTGAAAAGTGAGAGATAATTTAGTAACTTGTCCAAAAGAATTACTTCTCTGGGAAGAGTAAAAGTCTGCAGGAATGCACAACCGATAACTCTGGTTAATCAGGTTTGCCATCCATCTGTAACAGATCAGAGGGTATGGATTTTGTTAAATAACTAAAGGTCTTTTAGTTCATAAAGCAGGAGATATGATAGGGAGGGGTCTGCTGTTGATGTAGGTTTCAGGAAGTGTGAACAGATGCCTGGATGTTTTCAAATAAAGTATATTCCAGGCCTAAACTGTGTTCCTCATGTCCATTTCCTTCAATAGTTGCCAAGGATTAAGTTGTTTTGTCTTGCTTTGTTTTTGGTTTGGTGTTTTGTTTTTTTCCATAGTGCTCAGAATCAGTAGCTTAACTGGTTCAGGGAAAGCTCGTTTAACTGGCCTTCTGTTACTGCTTGCCTCAGGCTGGAAGCTTTCTCAGTTCGTTGGTTGTCTTATTTTACCACAATATGTGGCACTATGAAAAAAAAAAGGAAACTTGAAAACAGGGGAAGTAGAGGTAATGTTGATCTTGAAACACGAGCAATTGAAAAGACCATTCACGGTTTCCTTTAAAACAAAACCAAGGGGTAAGATAATGCTAACCAGGGCTAGGTGCCCAAGAGAGCATCATAATGAAGCATCCACTGTTATTGTTCAACTCAGTGTTTGTTCTTCATGTGAACAAAAGGAAGGAAGAGCTCTGCTATCAGGCTGGAGAGGAAGGAGTCTTTGTTGCCCTTGGCTACACTAACTTTAAATGTGAGGAAGCACAGGGCACTGCAACATAACCCTTCTGCAGTATTAGATGAGGAAAATTGATAGTTCAGGAGGTTAAGGGCGGACACTCTGTTTATCTAAAGACTAGGGTTCCCTTTCATGACAGCCCCAAATCAGGTCTATCAGTGCTAGTATTTATTCAGGTCACGTGAGGTTTTAAAAACCTGGTTTTAAACCCTGGTTCTTCTGCTTTGCTGCTTCTCTGCCATTTGATTCTTCCTCTGCATTGTTGCTCACCATAGGAGCAGTAAGAGATGCCATTTCCTTATTGAATGTGACAGGCACGCAGTGTCCTAAATGTAAAGTTCAGTCATGTTGCAGAATGTATCTGCTAGAGACTGAGTCAGGTTTACTGTACTTTTCTGATCCTGCTCCACCCGTAGAGTTGTCTGCTGAAGTGGCAGAATTCCTGCTGTCCCTCTCCCCGTCCTTCAAGTCATGAGGATGACACACTCAGATTAGTGATAAAGTTTACCATGCTCACAGCCATTGTTTCAGATTTTCAGATGACTCAGGCAATGATTGTGTCATCAGCTAACCTCAGGTTACCATTTAAAGATATCCCTGGCAATCATGAAATTTTGTTTAGCCTGCCTGTTAGTCCTACTCTGGCTTTGTCTAGTCCACGTACCATCTCTGCATACCAAGAGACACTGGAGAAACAGATTTGCATCCTATTAGAGGCAATGCTGTGGTGTTGGGATGTTTGAAAAATGTAGGTGCGTATTTTCATTCTGATATACAGAGTTCATTCCTTGTATATCATGCTTTGAAATTTCTGGACAGAAAATAAAAGCAGCCCACAAATACATACCAGCTTTGTCTCCCATTCAGGGTGCATCCCTGCGTTGATTTCCTGTTAATTCACAGGTTACCATGGTGCATGATGTACAAAATGACACTTTCACACATTTATGTTAGAGTCTGTTTCCATAATCCTGAAATCTAATTGTTCTCACAACAATATGTTTTGTGAAGGTTCTACCAACATTACTGTAGTCAGAGCAAGAACATTAATTAGATAAAATAGCCTTGTTTTCTTTAATGGAAGTGATCTGAGGGCTTGGTGATTTGTCAGAGTGAAAGCATTTGGTAGGAATGCAAAGAGAATGGTGAGAATCCCATGAAACTACTGAGAGGGTCAAGTGTAAGAAATATTCTTTAAAGGGTCATAGTACATCAACTATATACCATTGAAGGCAGAAGAATTAGGGCTAGGCTCAAATTAGATATATTTCTTTTGGTTCTGGATATGATCAATTTGTGTGTAAAACCATGCTGGATACAGGAAGAAATAAAATGAATACTCCGTATTACTTTATTGGTATTGTGGCTCTGTAAACCCACTAAGTTCAACACAGAAAATGGAAAGAAAACTCAGAATGTCCTGGGAAATTAAATTAAGAAATAAAATTAATTCAGGCCACCCACCAAAGTAGCTTTCTGAAAACAGGTTGGTCTTTATTTCACATAATAGATATGAAAGCTCAGTAAAATGCTGAAAATCCAGATGGGCCAGTGGGGGAATGACTGCCTGTACTTAGTTTTCTTAGGTTACTAGCATCTTGAAGTGTGGTGGTTCTTTGAAGAAAAAAATTCCAAGATTAGATTTAGGACATTTTAGTCAAGCCACAGCAAGTATACTCAGTTTACAAATACAAATGTTTTCTGTTTGTTTTGTTTTCCTAATTACTAACCCTAGAAATTATTTGTTTCTTAAAAGCTAAAAGGACTTCTTTCCTTCTCACATATCATCATGAGTGGTTTTAATAGAATAAATTGTGTCTTTGCCAGTTTAAACAGTTGTCTTCAGTTATGCCAGTCATGGTGGCTTATGTATACTGTTACGGTTTTTGTACTGGGGTGTTAAAATAAATCTGAAGAGGCATGGAAGAAATAGAATTTACTTAGGTTTTTGGTGACCCCCTTTGCTGAACAGAACCAGCAAGGCCGAGTGAGTAACTTACATTCATTGGTGCAGTTGAAGACAATAGATGAGCTTCTGAGTACAGTCAGGGAACAATTAAACAATTATCTTCAATAAAAGTAGATGCTGCTTTGATGCATCTGTAATTAGAACTGCCTAGCACTGTGGGAAGGGTTTCCTTTCCCTCCTAGGGCTAGAGGGCTTGGCAAAATCTCCTTTGGGATGAAACTAGAGCATTTATCTGAAAGGCTTCTTGAGTAAAGGACAACCCTATGACTTTCTTTATAGAAACTGTTTTTATGACCATTCATATCTATTTATCTATCTACCTATCTATTATAATTTCAACTTGCACAGGATGTAAAATGGAATTGCATTTTGTTGGAGAAGTATCTTTGACAGACTTAAGCAGTGTTTTAATTAAGAGTGAGGGTCCCATTATAATAGATATGAGGAGTGGCAGTGGATAAAACCATGATCTAACTGGAAAGGAGAATCGCGGGTAGCAGAGTTCTGTGTTGCACTGCAGCAGTACGTGTCTTGCAGGTCATTAGTGGAAGGGGGTAGGCTAAGCTGTTGCAGCATTCCCATTCCCACTGCCTCACCTTTACACCTGTTTGGGAGGGGAAAGCTAGTACAATACCATTTTACAACACAAATCAAAAGACAGGTCTTTGATAAAATGAAATTGGGTGTTATTTCTTCCTTTTCTTTGGACAGAGACTTACTGAACCCTGGACATGAGGAGAGAGGTGCAGTCCTTATGTGTCTTCTCTAACAAGTTTTCTCACCAATGAACTAGACTTGATAACAGAACAGTTCGCTGTGGGAGAAGGCTGAATCCTGCCTGTGCACAGGTAGAAGCCTTTTATAAAGGAGTGCTGTTAAAAAGAGTAAACCTGTTACCAGGAAGAAATCAAGTGAACTGGTCTGACAAAAGAAACAAGAATAGATGGCACAGTGTTAGTGAAAAACTGTTTCTTAAAGAAGCAAAATGGTTTTGCTTCCACAAGCTAGGAAGAGGGATATTGGTTGCTACAGCAAGAATCTAATGGCATCAGATTCACCAGCCTGGTTGTTTATTTGTAGGGATATGTTCAGCGAACATTTCAAGCACTCCAAGAAGAAAGGAGAGACTGAGGACTTAGCTATGTTTTATTAACATTTTCTTTCCAATAGAAATCAAACTGAAGAAGACAACAGATAAATCCTGATTTCACTTTATTATTAGTTGTTGTGATATACATTTATCAGAAGAAATGAGAAACAGATTACACCAGCAAACACATCTGGCCTTAGACTGGCCTTCAAGTCATCCAAAAAGGAGCACAAAATATGGAGTTGTTTACAGCCAGGCACTTAAAATCCCACACAGCTGCAAGGGTGAGAGGCAGCAGAATAAACTCTCAAGACAAGCTGACAACAGCTCCACTGCCAGGGTGCCCCTTTTGCAGACGAGACAACAACAGATGAAGAAATCTTGAGAATGACCCAGAGCAGTGCTCATTAGTGAATGAAGCACAGGCAGGAAATGGGACAAGATTCCTTTTGTCATAGTTTTTCACCCAGCTGTCCGCCTGTCCCACAGCCACCCACATGCAATCAAATATAGTCATGGTCAAACTCCAGAAAAGTTATACAAATAAAACCCCCAGTGATTGCATACAGACTCCTTCCAAGTTACATTTGCCCCATTAGCAAGGGATGAAAAATTACTGGGTTTAATCCAGGCACGTTTATCATTGCAATTGAAACTTATTATGAGGGGTTGTATTCAGGTAAATCTGATAGAACCATGTGATTCCTCTTACTGATGTCATCTGGACATCTGTTTCTCTGCATATCTACTGTTTATTATTGATTTACTAGCACTTTTACTACATCTATTTTGTTTCCTTCTTATGGCAAAGCTGTGATTTTTACTTTAGACAGGTAAAAACTCTCTTTGTGTTAAACAGATGTGTGCAATTCCCAAAATAAGAGCACTAACAAGCAGGGGAAAACATTTCTGAACTTCTGAAATGGAATCTGTGGAATCAAATGCTATGTTGAGATTTTAAAGTTATCATAATGACATTGAGACTCCAGCTTCTTTGGGACCTTTCTTTTGTGAGTACAGCTCACTTAACATCTTGCTCATAGGCTGTGAAAAACATTTTGTTTTTCTTATGGATTGAATGCAGTTTTTTATCTATATTATTCAGATGGAGTTAAATAACAGAAGTCTGTTACAGAGAATTCTGTAATACTTGTTTTTCCAAATGGCAGCCATCCCGTTGCTCTCCACCAGGAGACACCTGCCTATAGGGTACTGTGAGTAGTTACATTCTGCTCCGGTGCTGTTCATTGTCCTTTCATGTTTGGCTTTGCTGCTCAGCCACAGTGGCGATTTTTAAATGGAGCAGTTGTGTATGAGCTGTTCATGAGAGTCCCCTAAATGGAAACTTTGAATGCATCAGCACTGAGGTTGAGCATCAATAAAAGTGAGTGTCACATTTGCAGCCTATAGCAGTTATTTTAAAAATCATGGATTCATGCAGTCTTGAGCCATCCAGTGTGTAGAGTTCCAGAGTGACATTAGGCAGACAGAGAATTCAAGCTGGCATAAAATGAAAAAAAAAAAGCCCAGCCCCTTCCCGCCCGAAATTATGTCAGCACCAATCTGAGGCAACTCTCTCTAGGGTCAGCACCTCTGTTTAGAAATCCCACTTGAACCAGCCCATGTGAGTATCATGGCATTCTTTCACACTCTGAAGTATCTACAAGAAGCTAGTCTGAGACCAACTTATCCCAACCTATCTACCAGAGAGACCTGAATTACAAAGAGGTTATAATTGCTAATCAAAGTGATTTTATGTTTAACAGGGAGGGGTTGCTGCAAACTATCAGAACAGTCTTTGAGGCATCTGGTTTGTTGCTTTTGGAGTCCCATTAATATCTCTTCTGTGTTGTTACAATGGTAATGGTAGCTGTCAGACATTACTGCATCTCCTCTTACCACTGTGTCTGGGTGCAGTATCACTAGAGATTTGAGTTGTGTATTTTTCTCCCCACATCTCTCATTTCTCATCTTTATTTGAATCACAGTCTTGTTCAGCAGGTCAGCTAATGGAGAGCAGATTTTTTTACTCATTCTGGTTCTTTTTTCCTTTTCCCTCTATTTATATAACACACAATTTGTAATCTTTTTAAAACCAAAGAAGAGAGAAGTTTTGAGTTCATCTAGATTAAAATCAGCTGCAGCCTATTAATGGACTCAGCCCAAGACTGAGACTTTAGGAAACAAAAACACTGGTCTAAATTATACTGAACTGGCCTCTGTCTCTTGGTGAGGGGATTCATATAGCGAGAGGAAAGGGGAAAAGGGGGGTAAAGGCAGAGGATCTCCATGTGGTTTTAATTCATTTTGATTCTCTTCCTGAAGCTAATTTACCCAACACAAAGGCTCTGTAGTGGGCAGCCAGCTTTTTAGAAGTTTGGCTTTCACTGATAAACAACTCAATTCCTGTTCTGAAGGTCTGAGATAGCTCAGACCTGTGTGTAATCAGCCAAGGTTTAATGTGAGTATTTTGGTACAGGGTATTTCAGTTACATATTAGAGTCCTTTCATCATCTGTCAGAGTGTATCCTGAAGACTCTCAGATAATTGATCTAACTCCTCCATTCATTCTGTCCCCAGAAACAGACAGTGAATTGTCTCATTGAAGAATCAGAATAGCAGACACATGGGCCAAAACAAGTCAAACCAAAAGTGCTTCCACTGGCGTGGCACTTGCAGAAGGCAGTTCTTAGCTTCTTCTGGGCATAGGAGCCTTTGCCACCGAAGTAGCAATGTACTGTTCTCTGCTAAAGGGAAAATACTCATTGATTCTATTCATCCCCTTTGACATTAAATCTTTTTTATTGCATTCTTAATCCTATTACTATGTGTAGTCCTCTAGCAACATGCAAGAAGTTATGTCATTGCCCTAAAAAAGCCAGACAGTGGGTGGAGGAGTGAAGTAAACAGTAAATCATTAGCTGGAAATTACTTGATTAATTAACGTTAGGCACAGACTGCCTTTGGTTACAGTTTTCATGTGCTTAGTAACAATAACTTGTAATCTAAACAAAACTAGAAGGCAAATAGGGAGATTAATGAAGGGACTGAAATGGAGGAGGGAGTGGAGCTGGACCTGGGAAGGAAGGGTTGGCTTGAGACAATAGCTGTGCATGTAGGCTTCCCAGTGCTTCAGTCCCAAGTGTAAATATTTGTTATGGGAAATGAGCGTATGCATGGCCCATATCTATCACTGGCTAATAAGCCACAACAATCAGCACCAGTTGTTCAGTGCTGTATTAAATGTGCCCTAGGAATGAGTAACATCAAAGAAAATACAGTTTTAAGATTGAGGTCTGGAGATATCTGGCTTCAACTGCTAATTCTTGCCAGTTTTGTGTAATAATGGACGAAAGAATTTCACCATGTCCTGTTTTCAATCTTCTTTTCTAATTTACAGAGATGCTGAAATGTTCAGTATTATATGAAGGACACTCCATTTCTACAATGTTAAATTCTGTATACATATAATCCAGTTACTGCATAGTTATCCAGGAAGCCTTATGTATGCTTATCTGGGCATATTTTTCCAAAGTGAATTTGCATTTTCATGGCTTTCCTGCTTTATAAGTCAGTTCAAGCAAAGGTTTAAATACAGAGAGAATCCCTTACACTTTGCTTGACAAATAATTTCTCACATTTAGAATAGGTCATCTGGAGACTAGGTTAAGCAGGACATGGTTTTTCCATGGGATTCCCCTGTAGTCTTTCCTTCTCCTAAGCACATGTTATACCTCTCCCATCAGCACCCAGTTCACCTCCCTTGTGCTACAGTGCTCTGAAAACAGGCCAGAGCTGCTGCAGAGCTTTTAGGAATTAGACTAGGTTTTTTAAGGATAAATCATGTTTGAGTTGATGTACTGGAAATCTTCTAAGCATTTCCTGCCTGTATTTCTTCTTTCCAAAACTTAACACATGATGTAGCTGAAATAAGATGACCCAAAGGCTTTTGGATACTGTAGGGGGTTTCACTTTTTCCCTTGGCCTTCCTCAAATGCTGCTAGAAGCAAATTGGTCTGCTGTCCTTTTCAGTTACTTTGTTTTGTTCTTCTGCTTTTATTCTGTCAGTAAGTCTGGTATTTCTCTAATGCTCAGACAGATCGCTTTCTCCCCTCACCCCAACCTGTTAGATACGGATGACTCCAACAGAAGTGGTTAAAACTTTATTCAGAAATAACTGGGAGTAATTAGCCACCTAGGACTTGGCCAGAGATTTATTTTAAGGCTCAAAGTAACCTAATAGTATTCTGAGAGCGTAAACTTAATTTTGTGTGGCTTTGGATGACTTTTATAAGAAGAAACCTGGTTTTGGTATTCTTTACACACACACATGCACCCCAACAAAAACAAAAAGTAAAATAAACAGTTGTATGCTTTTACTATTCCACATGCTTTGAGTGACAGCTAGAAAATTACCAAAGAAATAATTACAGTAGTTCGATATAGTAAAAACTGTGTAAGTAACATTGGCTTACAGTAAGCTTTACATACTAGAATATGCTTCCTCTGCCGACAAAGATACCATATTCATCCCCAGCACTTTTAGAAGCAGAGCTGCACTTCTCATTGCCCTAATCTCCACATTTGTGGCATCTGTTCCCATGATTCTCTTTGTCTTGTGAGGTCCAGACCCTGCACAGCCTGTGTCTTTTTGTAGTCTTTTGTTTTTAGCAATTACTAAACAAAGCCATATTTAACTGTAGCCTTATTTAGCTTGAAAGGAAATGCAGTGCTAGAGCAACCAGTTTCAATAGGTTTTAACCCAAGACATAATGAAAAGCCATAGTCTTTTTTTTCACTGATTCGAACCTGAAGAAACCAGAGAGTTCAAACAAAAAACTCATGAGAAGGATGGAGTTCAGTCATTTCAAGGCATGAAATGACATAATTTTGAGAAACCTATTTTAGTGTGCTTGCAGCCTTGGGCTGCTTATATTACTTGCTCTTGGTTCCCAAAAGAAAAGTTTTCATCACAACCATAAAGCTAGAAATGCACTTTTGAAAGAGAGGGTAAAGATTTGAGAGTACAATATTCAGTTACCATGAAGAAGGAGAGGGAAAAGACTTGAGAGTACAATATTCAGTTACCATGAAAAAAGTTTTGTCTTGATATTCTACTCTGACCCTGTCCAATTTGATCCTTTGCTGTCATACAAAGTGGTTGGTAGTTGGTAAGGTGTTGATCCTGGAGGTTCCCAGGGATCTGGCACAGCAGAAGTGATGTGTTATTACTGGGCTGAGCTCTAGTCATGTGTGCACTGTTAGGGGCCTGCAATATTTGCTCACATTTTACCTGTAGTGAGGAAAAATCTCAAAATTTTTTCAGTTTTCAACTACATAAAGTTCTCTGCATAGAGGAAGAAAATGGAGAGAGACATCCTGCTTTCATGTTCTCATGGTCCTATAGCTGGCTGCACAAGCACATGGGCAGCCACACGTGCCAAGGCACCCAGAGCTCAGTGCTCTTGTGCAGATGAGCACACAAGCACTTATGTGACTCAGACTAAGTTTCACTCCTCTGCTCTGGTGGCTGTTACAGGACAGGAAGCAGGGCCCACTGGGAGGATTTATTTTAAGAAGCTGTTGTATGATTTTGGTTCCTTTTGGCTGCAGTGTTCTTTGTAAGCATGGAGCTGCTCTCTTGGGGATGTTCTGTGTGAGCTGTGTGGCGTTGTTGCTCCTCATTTTCCCTGCTGTGCTCCAAACTTAGTGTGGTTTCAGAGTACTTTGCTGATGTGTCAGGTCAAGCTCCTTGGGTTCCACTTTTCAGATAACCAGGAGTAGTTCACCCCGGCTGCTGTTAAACTGTTCAACTTTCTTTAAAACTTCTAGTTTTATTCCTTCTAGTGTGACAGTCTACCAGTATTTCACCATGAAACATATATTCTTTGGGGAGCTTCTGCATCTGTGGCACTCCGGGGAAGCTATGGGCAGAAGCTGCTGTACAAGGTGTACATGTGCTCACAGTCTGAAACTAGGCTTAAGAATAAAAGGCAGAATAATATAGATGAGCATCCTGTAGTATGATAGAGGTTTTACAGAAATTCCGTTTGGAGGATATTTATAGTCACTGCCATACTTTGCCTGGGATGGTTTTTAAGTTTGTGAAATGAGATGGCTTTATTATTTAGAGAGCTCCAAGAAATAAAATTGTTCTTAGCTTGGGAGTTTTGCTGCTGGTTTCTCTAGCAGCTGTTGAGGAACAGGCCATGAGTTCTTCCTTATGACTTCTGCCTGGTGGGTGAACAATGCATTTGGAGTTCTTTCATTTTGCTTTTAGTGTGTTGGGGAACATTGGCATACAGCCTAAAGTAAAATGGTGGAGGAAGAATGAAGTTATTTGCTTTGGTCATCATCAGTATTTAACAAAACTATGATGGGTCAGTCTGGTGCATTTTTCAGGAGCTGGATGTATTGTACATTGCTTTCAAGATTTTCATGCTGGGCAGCACTTATTTTGTGGATCTTTGGTACACTCAAACTTCCAAGCAATATAGACTTCCCAGTGTAGATCAAATTCTCTTACACTTTCTGTCTTCTTTCGAGCAGCACTTTCCACAAAAGTATTCCAATAGTTTCAGATTATTTGTTTCTCTTCCTTAATTACTAGTTCTAGAAAATCTGTCTCATACTGTTCAGAGAGAAATAGTCTAGTCGATAAAAGCAGAAATTGAAGAACAGTTGTCTGTGTTAGGTGGAGCTTTGAGAATCCAGTCATGCTGATTTTCTGAGTCTAGTTAGTGTTTTGCTTTGATAGTGTGAGTCCTGTACCTTCACCCTGTGAAGGGTGAATGCAAAAGTAGAATGTTGGTGCTAGTCCAAAACTTTGTTTATCATTCGTTACCTGAATTTCACGTAACTGTAAAACTGTGCTTGAGGCTCCACAAGAGAAGTTTTTTCTTCAAGGTTTTTGCTTTGATTTGGGTTGGATCTATCCAGAAAATGTCTTGTGGCATCTTATCTGAATTTTTGCAGGTTTTTTTATCCATCAGGAAATAAATTTCCTGAAGTTCTGAGCCAGCGGAAGGAGGTGAAATAAGATAGAAGATGCTCATGTAGACAACTTCACATTTGTTCAGAGGATTAGTCTTCAGATTTTTGCCAAGTTTTGTATAACAGTTTGGTCTGGCTCTGATGTAATCCACAGTGATTCATCTGCTTCTCACTGTCTCTCAAGAGGGTGAATCACACTGTATATCTCCAAGATAAACTATCAACATACAGTGACAGAGGTGTCAGTCAGGTAAAGAATGATAAACAAAGTACACTAGAAAACATACTGTCCTGAGGTCAAATCTTTCCATGTAAGTGACAACTAGCAAATACATGGAAATGTCCTTTACTGGTTCTAGATTGTCTGTTTTTTATCTCCTCTGCCTAGAAAAAGATGAGACTGATAAACAGACAAGAATAAATTTCTTTCCTGATATTGAGCACCATAGTTGGGAAGGTTATTTTCTCCTTCCTGCTAAGTCCCCTGGCATGTGTTTTTTTCCTCAGATATTGCTTGGCAGTATCAGCTGAAAGAGATGGTTCTGTTTGGGATAAAACCTTATTTATTTCCCCCCACTCCCATTTCTTTTTTTTTTTTCTTTTTTTCATACTAGACAAGAAAACTGTGTCATTTGAAGAATAAAATTCCAGTTTCTATTTCTATATCTGATTTTCTCTCCAACCTTTTATCTATTGATTTGACTGATTTGCAGCCCTTCTTCCCCTCCCTCCTTGCTGATAACTAATGAACTTTGGTATTAAGCCAGCCTTTCAGTGCACACACTACCATGCCAACGAGAGTGTGTGCAGCTATTCTGTCTGCTTTGGAAGCCTACAGATGCAGCCAGAGCTAGAACAATTCCCGTATTGATCCCGCACTTGTCAGTTAATCCGTCATAAGGCATGGGAATCCTAGCCCTATCCACATCTGCCTGCATGACTGCAGGGGGAAAACCAATTCTCTGAAGCTCTCACCAGGAAACAAGAAAGCAAAGAGAAATGGGAGCTTGCTGGGAGAGAGGGCAGTAAGCTGCTGGGCCAGAGGGCCGTGAGATTGCCTACCTGCTCCACCCTTTCCCCCCAATTCCTTTTCATCCTCCTGCAGGTCAGCAGGATCAGGTTTATGTTAGTGAACCATGAAGCTTATCAAATAAATGTTGCAGCAGCAGGTGTTTGGCTCTCTCCACAGGCCAAGTCTAACAAGGTTGATATTGTGTCTGTGGCCAAAGTAATGCAGTAATTACTTTTCTGGGCTTGGAACGCCCAAGAGATTTCTGGGAACCAGTTAGAAAAACAAACCTTGCTAAGAGCCGGGGATTTTTAAAAAGGAACAGTGGTGCTCTCTGTGCCAGAAGGAGAGGACAGGCATTTTGAGTGCAGCATCCAGTGTGGTGCCCCATCCCCTCATAGACTGCTCATGTTACAGGGGCCTGGAACAGAGGCAAAGTGCCTGAGTTTGGTTGCTCATGTTGGGATGGGCAGCTTATTTTGGCCCATGGCGGCACGTGGAAAGGCAGCTGCTTCCTTTAAAGTCATTAATGTGTACTGTAAGAAGAGTGAACCCTGGATCTGGGGGACCTTTGAGTGTTTGCGATTCTGTCTATATAATTCGATTTGACTTACACATCGGGAGTTGCATAGCATAGCATTCCCACTGCTGTCTGTTTCTTGCTTTGTGCATTTCCCTTGGAAGCTCTGAACACAGAAACTGAGTTACAGACCATGATGCAGCCCAATTACCCTAGAGAAAGAATGAGATCTCACAGCACAGCTCTGCTGTGCCGTGCCCCTTTATGTCACGTGGTCCCTTTCAGGCCAGAGAGGGGAAAGTTAAAACAGATCTGTACAGCAATGACATTTAAAGGCAGCAATCTCCATCATTCCTTTTGAAAGAGTATTGATCATTTAGGCCAAAGCTTTTTTCCTGTAGATGATTATTATATGTGATAATGTTACCATAATGTCGTTTAAACCAACTTAAGTAATTGCAAAAATGTCCTGAACTACTGGAAATTTCTTCTGTTGCTGTGTGGTTGCCCAGGAGACCAGAATTTGAAAGTGAGAAGAGGAAGAAAGCAAAACTGATTAGACATTCATAGGGTTGCACATTAGACTTGAACCTGGTATGTTTAAAAAATTACTTTTTTTTTATACAAAGAACCTATAAAATTCTTACTACCTATAAAGAATTCTATAGGCATATATAGAATGTGAATAGAATTGTGTTGAACCAAGCTACAAAGCAATGCCTTAGTAGTGATGAATGAATTTTCCCAAACTAGGAAAGTTAGCATTTCATTAATGTCTGGCAATGCTTTTCCAGTCCTACTGTTTATGTTAAGCTCTATTTTTGCATATCACTCTGTATTATGAAGACATGACGCTTTGGTAGTTGTCCAAAGGCACTATGCCATTCGCTCAGTGTTCTTCAGCGTTTCTTGCTAAACTGTTTTGTTCTTGGTACCTTGTGCTGGGCGTACGGAGCCGAGTGTGCTGCAAAGCCCTGCTATGAATGCCATGGCATGCTAGTCCCCGTGTTTAACAGGAATACTGCGCACTTGGAGGCGAGGGCTGTGGGTAGGTGAGACACCTGCTTCTTCAAGGTATCCAGTGACTTTCCATGAACACTGTCTGAGTGTAGCAAGACGTGAAGAACTGCTCTACTGAGGCTGCTGGAAGGGAACATAATGAAATTTGCCTCAGCATTATTGCATTAAGGGGAATCCTTGTTTGTTCTTGAAAAATGGCACCAGGGTTCCTTCCACAGCAATTTTCCCCATTATAAATGCAATACAGATCAGCCAAAAATCAGGCAGGTTACATATGACCTAAGATGGCCTAGATGGTGCTTATAGAGCTCTCTACTTTAATCTGGGACACATTTGCATTATATAGACAGTTTTTTTATCATGGTACTTTAATTTGATTTTTTATATACATTGTTGGAACATTGTTCAGCATTTGGAAGGACACATGAATCAACTTAACTAGGACAGATTTTTCCCATCATGTATTCTGTAAACATTCAGGAATGATGTCTGAAAATTGTCATTTGGAGGAAGCGTTGCTGCAAAATTTGACCTACCTGCCTAGCTGAAGTCTCAGATTCTGAGGGAAGATGAAGGCCCATATATTTATTTTTCGATAAAAAGCAAATATCAACTATGGCCAACTCTAATAAATCTCCACTGGAGAGAAGTGGATCAGCAAGAAGCCATTCAGGACACTAGTTATATGGCAATGTTAGAAAGAGCCTGGAGGCATGTTTGGATTGGTGTTGCAGTGACAGAGCTATGTATGAGAACCTCACACATGACTTATCAGTGTTCACTTGAGTGTAACCAGACATGAAACAGAATATATTTGCTATTAATATTGCAGCTGGGATTTTATTTTTCTTTACTTTTGTGATTAGAAGAACGTGCCAGCTGTGTGCATGTGTGTGTCTTCTGGCAGTGGAGAGATGGCAGTGCTTACAGTTTCCGTATGAAAGCAAGAGCATGCCTTCTCTAGGCCCAAAACATTTACAAAAGTACTTCATAAAGCTTAAGAAATAATGACAAAGAGGAAAATAAGTGGCAATGGATTAGACCAAGGTATTTTATGTACTGTGATGTTTTGTATAGTCATCTGGAAAGAAATGGAAGAGATCTTTTGAAGATCCTTGATAGGAAACAATCTTTATTACCGATCAAGTTCACCTTTGTCAAAAAAGATGGTTACTTAAATATTAGGCATCTGTTACTCCCATGGCACAAAACTGATTCAAAGACTTGATCTGACAGATAAACTGTTAAATGGCTCGTTAGATTAGATAAGGGAGTTGGAATGTATTTGATGTTAAAATTACATCCCTACATCCCTACATATGAAATCTCTCCTCATCTATCATCTAGAAGAAGATATTACCTGAGTATAGGAGGACATCTGCATGTTGTGTAGTTTTCTGAAGGCTGGGGATTGGTTTGGACATTACTTTTGTATTTACTACTTTTTAACTCCAGTGGAAAAAAAATATTTGTATTGGCTATATGGAAATGGAAACATGTTGAAGTTTTCAGATATTGGTAATGGACGCCAGAGTTCTCACCTAACAGTCAGTTTACATTAAGGTCTGAACTGCACCAGAAAGAAGAAAAAAGGACTGCTAACCAACCAGAAGAGAGTTATTTCATTCCATTCTTTAATGGAGCAGATTATTCCTGGCCTTCTAATGTAGAAGTCGTCAAAAGAAATGGAATTACACAGACCCCTGTAAAGACTCTCCTCTAATATAAAATACCTAATATTGTCTTTTTTTTGTCAGATTCTTGAAACAAGGTAATGATGTGACTAACTGGACAAGGATGCTAAAAGCACATCTATCACTTCATTTGATTCATTCTTTTTTCCTTGAAGAAGAAGTTCTATTATTCCATGGCCCAGAATCATCAAACTTATTTTTTCTGCAGCCCATTTCCATTCATGGCTTATGGTCAAAACAGGAGTTTAAAGCTCCATAATTAATCTTAAGCCCTTAATACACCATGTGATTTCTGACCCAGCAAGGACTTGGATCTCACAGTAACATATTCAGCAACAAAGTGATATCACTATTCCTGTTTCTTGTCTGAACCTGCCAAGAGCCACTATGGATACATGTCACCACAATAGTGTTGCAGTTGCTGAAGATGCTATCAGTGATTCCAATGGGACTCCTAAAAATCAAACCAAAACAAAGTCTTCTTTCTTGAACTGTTGGTCAATTGATCATGAGACCGAAAAAGTTTTAGTTGTAATTTGGCTTTTCATTGTGTTTTCTAAGCCTGTGATGAGTAATGATAAACACTGAGAGGTTACTAGCATGGCACATGCACATATTTTGTACTTGGGAGCCAGTCCTGATGTGACTGGGAGTATGCATAAAGGCTGCCTAAGCAGAGTTTCTCTTCTTCCAGGCAGCGTTGTATTTTGAGTTTTCAGCATCATTTGAACACTCAGTGTTGCTTGAAAGACTTGTCATATCCATCCCAAATCTTTTGCATCCTCAACATGGGCAATTATTTTTTTAGTGAGACGTTTTCAATTAAAAAGTGATAAAATCAGCCCTTGAAAAGTTAAGCATGAACTAATTTCAAGTGCTTATGTATTCCAGAAGGTGAATCTGAGGCAATGGTTGGAGGCTCTTACTAAAACACGAAGATATGAACTCTTAGAAGAATCCACTGGGGAGGCTCTCTTGAAAAATTGCCTGTGCAGAATTGCTTCTTGTCATCCCCAAGACAACTGGTTACCACTGTGATTTCAAGTCTCTGGAGATAGTGAGACAATTTTTAGGAAACATATCCAGCAGAAAATACTCAGGCCTTTATAGGTTAGTCTGAGTAGCCTTGGGAATGCGCACAAAACTATGTGGTGCTTACTGTGAACCGTGTGAGACTCAGTCTGACTTTGAATTTTAAAAATTCCGATAAATTTTAAAAAGTTCTAACTGGAAAGCTGAGAATTTCCCTGTTGATTTTTGGAAGTGTGAGCCATCCTATAAATGGTTCAAGCAGTTAATGCTAAAAAAATAGGAGTTTTGAGGTCCATTCCGTGGGAAATAGATGAAGTTTGTAGTTTCAGAAGGAAGACTGGTGTGCCTGAAAATCATAGACCTCCAATTTTCCTTGTTAAGTCATTGAATTTTTCTATTTTCCTCTCTTTCTGATGTTGTCTTGCTCAAAAGTCCTACTTTAGTCCATTTTTCCTTACACGTATCTTCTCTGTGCTAGTTTCTGAGGAACTGGAGAGATTATTAAAATATATGTATCTATAGATAAATATCTGCATTAGTTAGACACATATAAATAAAAAATTCCTTCTCTTTTTTGGAATAGTGGTCTTAGGCAACTGTTAAGATTCCTGTTTCCCAATCACTTAATACATTGGAAGTTTAATCAAGGGGTATCAAAGAATATATCTTTGGCCAGGGAAAAATAGTTTGGCAAAGGAAAGGTAGGAATGATAGAGATAGGAGGTTTTTTAATATGTTTCCATGAGAAAGGACAGAGAGAAAACAAATGCAAAAGAAGACTAAAGGAAAGAAAAGAACCATAAGGCTGAAAAAATTAAAGGATAGTGCCCAAACTGAAATACCATTGAGGAGAAAGAATCATCTAAGAAACTCCAAAGGGTGGGGAATGGAAAACTGAAATTAGGAAGGGACCTTAAAAAAAGCCTAAAGCTTTGTCCATGCTGCCAACAAATCTATTTTGCTCAATTTTGGCTAAGCTGGATAAACATTTTTTCTGGCATGTATAGGTGGTTGCCCAAATTTGTTTGTTACAAGTAGGCTGGAAAGAACCTCCCAAAAATGTTTTTGCCTAGTCTCGTGAATTATGCTAAATCATATTTTTACTTTGAGTAAAAAAAAATTTGGCCCCACAGAGGCCAGCCAAACACCGAGGCAGCTCAGACAGTTGGATTTCACAGCTGTTTTTACATTCTGTGGTTTAAGCTGTGGGGATGTGGCTTAACTGCAACATCCCGCCAGATCTCCGAGGGAAGGAGCACCCCAAGGTAGCATTCTCCAGCTCTGCCAAACATCAGGAACAGCATAAGCAAGAGAGATTCAGCTCTCAATGCTCTTGATGTCTGTAGTGTAAAATTACAGCAAAATGCCTGCAGAAGACTGTAACACAAAGAAGCCAAAGACACACACAGCGTGAATGTGCTTGTTCTACACAGCAGTGATTGGCTCTGTTTGGGGCAACTGCAGTGGGACTGGGGCTCAAGGTGGGTCAGAATTCTGCTTGGAGAGGGAAGAAAAGTGGCTGAATGTTGCCTTTGCCTTTAGTTTCACAAAGGTTTGTTTCTCAGTCAGAGTGGCACTGCCTGCTGTGTCTTCCCAAGGGAACCATTCTGAGTGAGGGTCACCAGATGCAGATTTTTGACTTAGGTGACCACCCACCTAAGACCATAGCCAGGTTTCAGGTTGTTGTAATGCTGATCTCTTAACTCCTGGTTATCAACAGGTGTCCAAACCAAGGCCAACTTCTCCATCACTTCTGGTACTCATCAAACCCCTCAGTGAGTCATCTATGAGAGCTAAGTTATCTGTTTGCTTTGTACTTGTGGGTTAGCCTTTTGCCACTGTTGCTACCTGAACTCATTTCTTGTGGAGTAAGATGAGCACTAGTGCAAGGGAATCAGGTAAGGCTGGGTGAAAGAGAGATGGAGGGCATGGAAAGAGAGACAGGGCCATGTCTTCTGTTAACCATTCACAGTTGGAGCAGTTTGGCTTCAGTAGCAAACTGTGTGGGACAATGAAGTAAAGCTACTTGTTTCAGGACAGCATACCCTCAGCTGCAGTTGTTGCGTTGCAGTGATGGAAATAGCAGAATCCCAACAAAACTGTATGTTTCCACTTTTTCCTATGAAATAGGCAACTTCAAGGTTTTTTTGTAAACTGTGGCAAGCCTATGAGTGTAGGAAAAACTAATAAAATGTGGCTTGGTACAGATCTGTACCTTGTGGTTGGTTGACTGTATCTACAAGTCTTTCCTGTGGTTGGTACTCAGAAGTCCTCTTTGTGGATTTCATGGAATCTAATAATGGGTAACTTAGTAAGTCAGCCGGGGATATTTACAGTCGCTCTCTCCTCTACTTGTTCATCACTTTTCGGAGAATTTCTGTAACCTCATTTATGTTTGAGAACCCCTGTCCTTTGTCAGACTTGGGTGAAAAAGTTATAGGGATAAAATCTAGTGGGGTACAGAATGTGATTGCAAAAGTGTTGTCTGTGTAGAAAACCAGACTGAAAAAGAACCTGATAAACAGTATTAGAAGGAAAACGACACAACTGTATTGTTTGACTTCAGTGATTGCAAACATGATTTTATCATTTCTTCCTTCAAGCAATGTCTAATGTCCTACTTCTTCAATTCATCTGAAGGTTGCAACTTGAACCTGTGTGTTTTTAGTTGAGCTGAGAAAAGACTGGGCTTGTAAATGCCAGTCTAACTCTTCTTTATGTCTGTTCCAGCACATGCAGAAGGACTAATAGGGATGTGTTAAACTAACTCTGGCCGTTAGAAATATGGTTTACATCCATGGTCCTTAGGCAGCTTTTAAGGCTCACAGTACTCCATGGGATGCGGGGTGTTAGTTTGGGGCAGCTAGTTAAGGCATCTTCATCCTATTTAGCACCATTTTCTCTGACGTGCCTCCATTGAGAGGTAATTGAGGAACAATGGTGGATTCAACCGCTCAGCCTGATTTTTCTGACAGTCCGAGTACCTAAAGGTCCTTGTGCTGTTACTGGTTGTTTTGTGATAGCATCTGTGACCCCTATTCAGTATGCACATTCAGTGTGCACTCACAAAGAATAAAACTATGGCCCTTGCCCTTACTGACTTCAAATACGGTTTATGGTTCATCCAGCAACTCAGTGTGTCAAACTGAGCACCAAAACTAATGGTCAACAAAATCACAAACCACTTGAAAACAAACAGCAGCTTAAAAAGTCCACATGGATCACCATGTAAATGTCCTCTTTTATACTGGAAACATTTCTGACTTCCGTTGGCATGTTGATAAATCTTACAACCAACATCATGTGACAAAAGGGATAACCTAACATCCAGGATTCCTAAGTGCTCATAAATAGGATCACACTTCTTTACAAGCTCTCAGAAATGGAAAATATATTTTTTAATTGCCGTATTGGCAAATAGGAAGGACAGATAGAGAAAACCAAGACCAACTTATTTAGTTGCAGTAAGTGCCCAAAACAAATTCCAGTGCTTTATGACTGCTGCAAACAATTTGAGCAGTCCATTTTTCTTACAGAGTTATCTAGTCATAAGCTATTCCCAGTAGATGAACAGTGCCCACCAGTGTTTGCCAACCAAAGAAAAAGAGAGAAAAAACTTCACACTTAGGTTGCTGTGGTCCATTTTTGATTTGCAGTAGTTTTGCAAAGCAGTGTTCACAGTCATTTGTTCTGTTTTCAGCAGTGTCCTTGACCATACCCCCTGCCAGTAACAGGACCTTTAAGACCAAGAGAAAGAAACAACTTTTTTTTTTACCCAACTAGCAGAGGATGTGCTGAGCCAAAATAGAAATAGCAAGGTCAGGTCAGGGCAAGGCCCTGCATTTCATTAGCTAGGCCTGGCTAGGAGTGATTAAATATGTACAAGAGGCTTTGAATAGATCCAGGGAGGAGGGATGACATTGTGGAATACAGAAAAATCATTCTTTGGTGCTGTCAAATGACTAAATACAGGATGGTACTTAATTAGAGAGATTTTAAAAATTATTTTAATTATTTTAATTCTGTATGAAAGAGGGGATTTTTAAAATTTTCTATTGAGTGTTTTGAAGAGAAGGAGAGGGGGGTCTGGACCAAATGCATTAGCCTGGCTTAACAGAATCCAGATAGCCTCAAGATACATGTTGACTGAGCCTGCAGTTCTCATGAATTTAACTTGATGAAGACTCAGTAAAAAGACAAAATTATATTGGCAGTGAAATTGAGGCTCTGATAAATTTTGTAGGTGCTCTGGTTAGAAAGTGAGGACCTTCGGAGCGCATTGCACTGTCTGTTTCAGACAGGTTAGAGAATTGGAAAGAATGGAGCTTTGAAGCCAGAAAAAATATTATGTCAAGTAGTGCTCTGGCTGCCCAGCTCGAATTTGCTTTTGGGGCCTCCTGACTTAACTGACATTTTATAGCTGTATTGTAATTCTTGTATGACAATCACATGGTTGCGTAGGCACCTAGGCACTGAATGCCCACAGTTTGTAGTCCTTTTCAGAGAAACTACCAGCCCAGCTGGTTGAAGTATGTTTACATTTGTCCAGAGCACCAACAATAATGTCTTTGCAAAATTTCTAGGGGCTATTTTTTTAGACCAGCCCACTGGAATATGAATTTCCACTTTATGCCTCTTCTGAAAGATGATTCCTGCAGCAGCATAATACTCCTTAGTGTCATATTGGAAGGTCAATTCAGAATCAGCTGGGGATTTCTGCATACTCATTTTTGCATTAATGTAACTTAAAACATTGTGAAAGCCTGGATTTAGTTGCAGTAGTGCAATCTCTGTGGCTAGACACTAGTGTATTTACAGTAGTATAAAGATACTAGTATCATTCATACTAGTTCTTGTTACCTAAATTGTATCTTTTTCCTTCTGGTCCAGTATGTCTTAACTGCCTCAAAAGTGTTTTATTGGGCAGTGATGTATCTTCTTTGCTCTGTTACAGAAAATATAAAGCTTATAAAAAATCTTTTGCTTTTCTGAAAGTTATTTGATAGTGGAGCTGACGTTAATGGTCAGTTCACTGGCAGAGGTATATGGTTTGATTTATATGTTTTCTTGCTAAGATGTCAGACTGACAGCCCTGGGAACAGAAATACTCAGCTAATTGCCCAAACATGCAGCATATTGCAAACTTTGCCAACCTTTCACAGCGATAGTATCTTGATCCTTGAGCGTGAGAGCATATCTAAGCCTTCAGAGGGCATTCAGTGCTCAACCTGATAGGGCCTAAGAAGTACTTTTTGTTAGCTCTCTTCATGATTCACGAAGGTAAACAATGACCCTGAGTTTCCTTTGTACAGCTATTGAACAGCCAGCCTGGCAATAACAGCTCCAAGTCAGAATTAACAAGAGCCACGTTTCAAGGAATGGGAACTTTATTATGAAAGACTGCAGATCCCGCTTTCCATCCCGTGAATGAGCACTTGCCCTTGCTCATTGTATCTCTCCCTGTTGTTCCACTACCAGGAATGACCAGTTGTGGGCCTGAAAAGTTTAGGTCACACATTCTTGAAGATTTCTAAACTAGCATTAGTGTAAAGTTAGTCTCTGAGGCTTGGTCAGGGGCAGTATTTGTCAATAAATGGTTGCTGAATCAACATGGCTGTTCTCAAGTACCCATCATGGCAAGTCCTAACTGCTGACTGATTGTGAAACTTACCATTCTTTCCTTGACCCTTCCTGCATCTGTTCTTCTCCTCCTTTTCACGTTTTCCCCCTGCTGCTTCTCTCACCCATGACCTTTGCCATTCCCCTTTACCTTCCCTCCATCCACTCCTTTTCCATTTTTCTCTCCCTGCTCTTGTCAATTCCAGTCCTCTTGCATGCCCCTATTACTACTACTCTCCCTTTCCTGCTTTATATTTTTTCCTTCATACATCCCCACATGTTTTTAATTTACTCATCTTCCTACGGCTTCCTATCTCCCTCCCCCCATTGTCACATGGAATAAGCAGTCGTGTCATGACAAGAGGGGTGCTATTAGCAGCACTGCATTGATCTGTTCTGCATCATTCCTCTGTCTCATCCTCATAGTTTCTTCCTACCAGTTGCCTTGATGTATTTAGTATATCGAATTTTATTCTTTTTTCTTCCTTTTCATTAGAAATCTGGGGGAAGGAGGACAAGCAATAGGGGTGTGCTTATTTGTCCTTTTCTATGCGTAAGAAGGGGTAGAGGCCCTGTCTTGAAAAACTTGGCTTTTTCTTTCCTTGAGATTTTCTTCCAGGCCCTTTCCTAAGTGAATGGAGAGGAGTGATTTTCTTGTATCACCGGCATTCTTTTCTTTCCCTCCTCCTCTCTGCCTAGTCACATCCCTAATTAATTGAATTCCCTACTAGACCTTTTGTGAGTCATTTCAATTACCCATTAGTGAAGCAGCCTGGGATTTCTGCTGTGTTTTCACTCATCTTCCTGGAATTTCTCTTCTCCTCCCTCCCCCTCCTTCCCCTTTTAGTCACCCTGGTCTGTGAAAAGCATTAGATGGACTTCAGCGCGAGTGCCTATATTGTTTGCAGGCCCAGCTGCATACTTCCACACTCTGCCTCGTGCGTCACAGCTATTCATCTTGTTTTGTACTTGGCTCTGCTGCAGATGCTGTAAATATGGTAATTTTAGATTCCCTGATTGGAAAGGGTTGCAGGGCGGGTCTAAGTGGTAAGAGCACTGTTTGATTTACACTAGCTCATTCTGGTTTCTCAGAGGTTGGGGTTTTACTGATACAACTGAAATGAAACATGGTTGTAAAAGCAGTCTCTTTTTTAAGGTTAGGGGAAGGATAAAGGTGAGGTTATCTTTGTGTACAGACATGCAAAAGTGTGGCCTCTGAACCTCTAGGGAGATTGGAAAGAAATAAAGCAAAAGCAGGAGATAACTCCTCAGATTATTATGTAGGATGCCTTCACACCCAGATAGCCGCAAAATGCGGATGGATCTGAAAACTGCAAAAATGGAAAAGATCCAGGACAGAGAACTGTGAAAGGCAAATCTGGAAATTGACAGAAATGCCATCAGTACTTAAGTACTGTAGGCTTATGGCAATCGCTGGAGAACAAAATCAATGAGCAGCTTATTTCTAAAAATTTTTGAAATACTGAGTAGGACTGTAGCAGGTAACATGCATTATATTTCTGAGGAGAACAAGGCAGTGATAAAACCAGCTTGCTAAAATTATGATGGATGCGGTGACCGCCTGAAATCTGATATATGGAGAATTGCATTTCTATACTGAAATTGAATTTTTACAGCACATGAATCTTTCATGCTTGGGGTAATTCTCAAGTGATACAGAGAGGCAACCAGCATCACTGGGCAGCAGCCTGCCAGAAATGTGCCCCACACATCCCCAGTTACAAAAGTAACACTGCTCAAGCTGTTATGATACTTTCATATTATTATGATACTTGTCCCTGTGAGGTTAGAGTATTTCATGAGAGAACAGACTTTTGATAATCAGGCTGTTGTGAGAAGGCTCTCTCTCATGACTTCCCAGGGGGAGCTCATTTGTTGGACTGACGGGAAGTGAATTTACGAGGGCTCCCTGCACATCGATATTTATAGGTATTTTTTTTTTCTCCCTTGAGCTCTTTATCCAGTCAAAGAAGAGAGGAAGGGAACGGTGTGAAAATAACGCTCAGTACAGACACATTAAGATGTTCTTAGGAGACCTACTGGGAATTATTTTACCTTTAATGTCTTGAAATCTTGGCCCCCTGTTAAGCAGCAGTGGATTTCAGAGGTTCATTAGATGACTCTGGAGTTCTGCCACTTCACAGGGTGGGGTTACTTGAGTCAAAACTGTAAAAGTGAGAAAGCAGCTAGTGAAGAGTTGCGTGTGTGAGCCCCCTCTTTCTTTATAGGGCACGCAGCAGCTGGGCCTGTATCATTTTGTCTGAAATTACCAGGTCATGACAACACCTTTTTTTAGCTCTCTGTGGTGTTGCTCTATTTTCTTGCACACATACCTTTGCTAGTCATGTTACAAGGTTTAGTGATTTGGCAATTCTTACACCTTTTCATTTCTTAAAAATCCTTTTAGACTAAGTTTTCCACTGCAGAGTTAGCCTGGTGAGGACTGCTACCCAACTCCTGGGCTGAGCAGCAGCAGCATCTGAAATGGGGCTTTGGGCCTGCTGTCATTTCACCTGATAAGCTGTCCAGTGTGTGCCAGAGGATGCCAACTGTGCCAGGGATACTGATGGAATTGCCCACGCTCTGGGCAGCTTTCTGCGCCTTTCCATAGTAACTCCTTTCTTTTCGCAAGAGTACACAGTGGGACAGAAGTGGGACTTCTGCTTCACCAGACTGAGTAAAGCCATTTGTCACAGCACAGAGCTGGCTCCTGTATCACTGGTAAGATAGCACATAGACTGTAGGTGAAACCCCTTTAGCCCTTCCATGCCAAAGAGTATCTGATGTTCCTTTACCTTATGTGGGACCTAATTTCTCCTCCCATAATGTTATTAGATTTCTTTATATGTTTTTGCCACTGTGTAACACTGCCTTGCTCCTACAAAGTACTGCCGTGTTTTGCTCCACAGTTGTTTGCATCTTAGCAGATGAAAACCTGACACAAACTTAAATAATGTCATTAGTTCAGTTGGTTAGTAAAGGAGCTAAAGAAATCTTAAGTTTATTGTATTCATAAACTCTCTTGGAGTTTTCACAGATGGGTTAGGTATGTATTTATATAAAAAAATCCACAACTTCTGGTAAATATTGTTCGTTGTGGAGCTATTTTGGACTTCCAGGGTTCTGAGCTCTAAAATGCTGTAGAGCCTGATAGATTCCCAGTTATGGGCTATTTTCGTTGCTTTATTTTTTTGACAGAGCAGCAAGAAAAACAATGTTTTCTCAAACAACTGAACAGTGACTGGGTTTTCTATTTTTACTTCTGTTTTTATACACAAAACCTAGATTTAGAATATGTCTGCTAAATCCCACTACACTGTAAAAAGCAAATTATAAAGATGATTTTAATTCCTCTCATCTCAGGACTGTTCAAGAGATTGGCTCAATCTCTGTACACATAACACATGCTAGTGATTGCTCCAGTGTATGCCCATTTATAGCACTTCTCTTACAACACCTTCTCACTTGACTATCTGTCACTGCTTGTCCTCTCGACAAGGTGCACTGTTGGGAAAAGGAGTATAGCGTGTGACATGAGAATTACATGTGCCAACATAGTTTTCAAGATCTTTAGTGGTTATCAAAGTTACAGATATCTAATACCAAGGCTATGGAAGCACACCCATAAGATGTAAATACAAAGTTAAATATCACCTGTCCAATCTTTTCATTTGCATGCTGGCAAATTGCTTGCTGGTTTAAAGGGAGAAATGGTTCTTTGAATGGGACTTGCCAGGAGAAAGGGGAAAGTATCCATATGTGCAGCCATAAGGTTTCTGATTTATCTGTGCTCTGTACAAGTGGTCGGTTACTCCTCAGAGCTGTAGAGCTGAAGACAGGATAGCCCCACAGTAAGTGAGTAAGTAGGAAGGGAAATAATTTGTTGAGTTAGTGAAGTATGTAAGGGACATCAAGGAGAAAAGAATTCATTAAAAAGGGATGTTCTGGGAAAGAAGTTATAATGTAACGATGGGGAAGTAAGACCTTACCAGATGTATTATTTTTGGAAGATGAAGAAGGGATCAGATTAGGATAATCGGAGAGATCAGGGACGGAGAGATGATTTGTACAGACCAAGCATTTAAGCATGACTCTTCAGGTGACCTGTTGCCAGGTTTGAGATCAAATTAAGTTGGGTATATTATCAAATTAAGTGAGTACATGCATATAAAATACATATTCAAGAATACTTTGCAGAGCTGGACTCAATACTCTGTAGCACAGAAAATTCTCAACTCTTTCTGACCTTCCTAACACCTTCCAGGAACAGCTCAATACTTTGTTTTGTTCCCAAATTAGCTTTGCTTCAGCATTACCCTCATCCCCATTGGCAGCTCTTCCCATCTCCAAGTTGCTTAGTGCACATGGCAGCTTTCAGGGCTTCGGGCTTCATTCACATGCCACTTGGAAGTAACCTGGCACGAGTTACACATGTAACAGAGGGAGCCCATTGCCAGCTCTTGTCTTTCCCCTACCTGTTGCTGCACTGTCATTTGATACATAAGAGTGGTGGTGAAAAGTGTGTCTTGCCCAGTGTCCTTAACTGGGTTAGTATTTGAGTGTAGAGTAGTCTTTACTACCGGTTTAACCCAGTATTTCCGAGGTCCCAGTTGTGTATCTAATTCTTCTCCAGAACAGATGTCTAATCTAGTTCAGTCCATCTGTTGGGTTCCAAATGGTATGTTAAATCACATACGTGAAACACAGTCATTTAACAGGGCATGGAGTTTACAGGGTAAAAATGGGGAGAAATCTCCTTTTAGTTGATTCCCTTACTCACACAGAACTTGTACACAGATATTTCTTTTTAAAAATAAATTATTAATCACATTACTCTTTTTTTATCTAAGCAGCTGGATGGCAAAGGTATGGTCTAGTCACCCATTGTATTTGATTTTGTAAAGAATTAGAACTTGGAGTGGTTCAGTTTGCATTCCTCTCTCTCTCCATTATGTTGTGTGCTTAGAGTTTTTGTGGGCTATCACACTTGGCTCCTACGAGATCCCACATCTGGTAAAGGATAGAGTGTATGACCCCACTCTCAGCCTCTTCCTTACCTCCAGCCTCCCCCCATCATCTGAGAAGGTTAAACTAAAAGCAACATGTATGATGGCAAAGGTCCAAGTTTGAAATGTGTCCATTGTATGTGTTCAGTTCAAAAACAACATATCAAGGCGAGTGCAGTCCTTACAAGTAGCACCCCTGGGCCTTCTTTTATTCCAAAGCAGAGATATTTACCCAAGGAAAAGAGGGAAGTGATGGGGTAACAGAGTACACATGTTGGGAAAATATGCAGGCAGAGACTGAAGTAAAAATAACATTCTGCCACAAGTAGCTGCCTTGTTCCTCAACCTTTTTTTTCCCTTCAGATTAGAACCAGCCATTTCTTGTGCTCTTTCAAGCACCTTCTGTGGTTTCCTGACAGCTGGCTAGAGAGGACTGAAATCTGGCTTGAAAAATAGGCCATGGGTCATGTTATTTTCAAGAGGGAAGAAGCAGAAATTCCCATAATGGTCAAAATTCACAAGCTTGAGTTTTGTTGAGTTGTTGTTTTGTAGAACATCAGTGTTGGATATTTTAATAAATAATTTTAGTTAAAAATTCATAATAGTGAACAACTACAGAATCAGCTCTTCATTTCTCTTCCTTCTGATTTATAATGGCAAGCAGTATTTTGTGTGGAGTTGCAGCATGTCCTTTCTGGAGTATGAGAGGGAAATGTTCAGCTTCATAAAAGAGTATGCTGGGGTTTTGTGAAAGTATTTTTTGTTTGTTTTTTTTAAGGATATGGTAACACTCATCTTGCAAAAACTGTTTCATTAACAGAAAGATAAGTCTGAGTAACAGCCTGCAGACTGGTGCTCTTTTTCCCAGCTCTCCTGAGCCTGAATTGAAAATAGCGAGGCATTCTCAGCTTTATGTTCAAGCAGATGGTTTCTGTTAGGAGTTATAAACTTTTCTGGTATTTTGTTCTTTTGTGAACAAGTTATCTTTAAAAAATATTATAAAAAGAGAATACTTAGTTCACAGAAGTGCTAACTTACTCGACCTGCATTTTAGGGCTCAAAGCTTCTTCTTAGGAATACAGTTCACGACTCCTGCAGTCGAAGGGCACAGCCCAAAAAAGTAGTCCTGTCAACTGGGTTTAAGGAAAGAAAGAAGGAGACGAGCAAGAAGTACAAGAGAAAAATGTCAGCAGGAGGCAGCTAGTAGAGAAAGTCAACTATCATGCCCTGCTATATGGGGAGAGTCAAGAATTCCAGCAAAAGTTGTATTATAGTGGAGCATAAGGAAGGTGAAAGTGTTGATTGACTCTTGACTTTTGAACAGATGGATGAACAAAACAACCCCAGGCAGTGGCAGAGCATGACTGAGTCATGTACAGCATCATAGGGAGTGCAGGGACTGAGTGGAGAGCTGGAACCATGTCACCTGACCAGGGCATACCCTGCATCAGCAACTCTGCATCCTCCAGAAACATCTTTCAGAGCATCTTTCTTCTCTTAGCTTTAATGTGTTACAGTCCCTTCCACAGAAGAACTAGAATGGGGTCAAAGCAGAGTATTGTCAGCATTGGCCAGGCCGTCCATAACACTTCTAGAGACTCATTTAAGGGCAATTTTAACAAGAGTGTTTTTTGTGTTATGAACAGACATTCTCTAAGAACTGGAGTAGAAGCCCATGCCATACAGCCCATTCACTGAATAAAGGGGGTTTTTGTGGGTTACTGAGATTACTCCCAGCCAACTCCTTCAGAATGTGAGTAAGCAGCAGTCTAATGGGTAGAAGGTGTAGCTGGAAACTAAGAGCTCTGTTGTAATGCTTGCTCAGCTCTGGACTCATTGAGGGACAATGGATAACACTGGTGAATAGTTTCAGCTAGTAGTTAGTAATATTGAACTGCTTTGTGAAAATGTGTGGAATAATTAGCTAGCATCTGCAAAATGTTTTGAAGATAACCAATTTCCATATTTCCATATTTCCATGCACTGTAATTGTGACAGTGCATCATACTGCATGGTGAAGAAGAGATCCGTTAAATTAACTAAACAAATGAATGTGTCGCGTCCGATCCCCTCGTGTCCATGCTACAAAAGAAAAAACCCGCCATAAGAGATTAAACTGATTGAGTCAAATTTTTTTAATCATGTCACTGAGTTTACACTGATTTACATGAAGCTATGGCCATCTGTAATGATTTTGCTTAGTAGATCTAATGTCTTTATAAACAAAATTTATAAATACAAAATTTATCAAGTGAGAGGGTCTGTTGTCATAACCTGTGTCTGTTTTCATTAGGGATTTCTGGACCAGAGGTGCAAAAATCATTGTGCAAGTATGTTTCATAGTCTTCAGTTGTAGTCTGAGCCCTTCCAGAGGTATTAATGGTCCCAGTTACACCAGAAAGTTGACTTGGCTTCTGGAAGTAGTATTGAGTGCCAAACCAGATTACTCCTACTGTGTAACCAGTTTTCACCTGTTTTTCTGTACAAAGGCTTTAATGAAAGAATACTTCTTGGAACAGTTTAATGGTTAGAGGAAGGGAGTGCTATTCATGGTTTTGCTAGGCAGTAGCCTAGGTACACTCAGGGATTGTTTGCAAACCACAACACACCACTTTAACTATCTGTAAAGAGCCTTCCCTGTCAGAAAAATGGGTGGAAGAATATTACCACTTTTCAGGCTTTGTTACTCATAAGCTGTAATGCTTAATGCTCTGAATCACTAGCTATTCTTATTGTAGCATCATTTTTTTAAAAAAGTCTCTTTTTTTTTCTGTTTCTGGTATGATTGACTATCATAGCAATAGCGCTGTTTTTCATATGGCATACTGTACTCACTATTGTTTGAAATTGCCATTAGAACATTTGACAGTAACGTTTTCTTTCCAAATGGACTTGTATTTTTTCCAGCACAGATTTTTTTTTTTTCTTTTCCTTTCCTGTTTATCTAAAATAGCTGAAGGAAAAGGACACATTGCGTCAAGGCTGATAGGACAAGAATTAGACCTACTGTATGTGCTGGTTTCACTCAGGCCTATGAGCACTTCCTTTGTCCTCCCCCATACCCAAATCCAGTTTTGCTCCATTCTTTGGAGCAGGCAGGATATTAAGATTTACGAGACCTCTAGTCTTTGATGTACTGGGAGACCATGGCTCTTTCTCATGTCTTTACAAAGCCTGAGCCTGAGGAAAACAGGTACAGGGATCATGAGGATGGAAAACTTCATGAATTTCAGGTAGTGTGTTTGCCCTAAGAGTGACAGTAAAGGAATACATGGTTTGCTGTGATTTGGTGCTTGGGACTGGTTACAATCTAAAACTTGGTCTGGGCTTAGTGCAGAGCCAAATTCCGAAGTGATTTAGTCCTACTGCATACATGTTTACTCCTGCATGGATATAGACATAATGGGAGAATTTACCCTTATGGAGTTGCAAAAGATTTGTTAACACGTGGAATTCCCACAGGTTTAATTTAAAGAAGTTTAATAGGTTTACTGGAACTTGCACCACACCCATGTTCCTCCTCTGTTTAAGCTGCATTTCACTAAGTGCTTACACAAGGGTTTGCAATAGTTTAGGTAAATTGGATATAAACTGTGCATTTACTTAAAGCAGTGTAATTTCCCTATGTAAACATGAGTGCAGTCAAAACCCATGGACAACCCCCTTCCTCCGGACGCAGCTGGAAGGCGTTGCTGAGCTCAGTTACTTACCACAGTCCTCTGTTGGCCACTGCCAACTGCTCAGCCATGGACAGGGTTTGTGTGTATGCTCCCCAGTACATTTTGGGGTGTAGGGTAAAGATGCCTTAGCTCAAACCACTCATTTAAATTGATGTGACGAATCCTGCCTGGAAGCGCTCACACCGGTGGCTGTGCCAGCTGCTGGGGAGACAACAGCCCTGTGTGGGGTGGCAGATAGAGGCAGCTGGAGGGCAGCAGTCTCTCAGACTAGGACAGCTGTATGTGGAGTGAGCATCTCCCCATCAGCTAATTTCCACACAAGCTAGGGTTCCTTCGACCAGCTTATTCACACTTTACCCTTTACTGAAGACTTCACAGTTGATTTAATTCACGAGTCAAGGAGCATCGACTTCTATCCACTACTGTGCCACTTCTATCCACTACATTCAAGCTGTCAGACGTCAGGAGGTTTGTCTACTGTAAATCGTTTCCATTTCCCAGTTAGTGGAGAATATTCAAGAGAGCAGGTTTCAGTTCAAAATCCAAAGGGGCTTCACTTGCCATTTCTCTTTAGGGTTTCTTTACTGTCTGTAATTCTAATTGTAGAATATCTTTGCACAGCTGCTTTTCCGTTTCACTCTTTGCTTGACTTGCCCTTGGTTTGCCCTTGGTTTGCCCTTGGTTTGCCCTTGTTGACTGAAAGCAGTCTGTTTTCTTTCCACTACCATCAGTGGAAGTCCAGTTACCTCTGTGATAATCAGGGAAGATCTTTTATAAATATCTGAAAAAGTGCTTTAGCATTAAAAAGTGAGCATGTAGGAGCTCGTGCTACATTCAGTAGCAACTGAAAAGTGGATCAAATAGTTTCATGGTTCAGCTCCATAGCAGTTTAAACTGCTCAGTCTGCTGTGCTCCTACTCATCCAGCTCCCTCTTCTTCTCTTGCTCTGGCATTGGCACTTTCCTGATCTGAATAGTTGCACAAACTGGCTTAAACTGGCTGAAAAACAATCCAGGGGGATTTTTTTAGGCGACTCAGCTGAGACTGGTTGAAGGTGCCATGGAATGGCATCTTTAGATAATCGTTCATCAGTTCCTCTAAGCTTTCCTGTTACATAAGACAGCACTGGCTGGTGCTATTTCCAGGACAGTTTCTGAATTTGGTGGCCTGTGTTTCACAGCTGACTTACAAATGCAGTTCTCCATGCAGCCAGGACCTTCCATAAAAATGTACTAATATGTATTCTTAAAACCACTGAAAAGAGTGCCCTAAGTTAATTGCTGTATAGGCTCTTTAACATCATGAAGAGTTCAGTTTCAGTAGGATAGAGTAAGTCTCCAGACTTGTATCAAATATTTTGCTCTATAAGATTGGCCTCCTTTGTCTCTTAACAGTCACTAACAGTAAACTAACAGTTTGAAGGCATTTGCCTTTCAGAATAAGCCTCTAGCAAGAGCAGGGGTTAGAATTCTCTTTGCTGTAGTCTGTTTCTTTTCCCTCCTAGTAGAGAGCAATTGATCACCTTGATTCCCTCCATAAGGGATCCTTACTCCATGTCGACATACAGGACTGCAGAGCAGCATACACATCTCGGATGGGACCTAGAACTATATTCCTTCTTCTCATCTTTGGTCTTTCTGATAAGGGTCCAATGTGAGGTTAACTAGGGAAAACCACCTGAAACCATTGTCACCGATGTCGGCAGAGAAGTCCCAGAGTGAATGGTCACAGGCAATACATAATTCCCGTCCTTAGTCTTCCTCTGCCTGACTGAGTGACCATGCAGCATCAGACAGTGGGGAAGCTTGTGCTGCTGCTCATCCCTCACGTGAGTTTTGTAGTTAGATCCCAGTATTCTTAGGGCTTTTTATTTTTGAGCAACACTAATTCGTAGGCAGAACAGAATAAAAAACTTTGATCATGCAATCCTGGTTTGTTTTCACTGTGTTTTCTGTATCTATTGAGTAATCCCTGGTAAAGGAGGGTGATAAGGAGTTAATGGATGGCTGTGTTTGTGAGCACAGAAGCACACACCACTACACCTGCAGTACCAGAAAGCATCTACAACAAAGTTGCAGACACATGAAAGCCCAGGCAGTGACCTCTAAAGGAAGTACATAGATTAAGACTAGTGCAGAGATAGGCATGGAATTGCCCCTGTTATCTAGGGAGCAGGAAGCATCTGGGTATATCAGTGTGTCCTAAGTGATCTGTTAAGGAGCTTAAGCTCATTTTTGAATGTGTTTGGTCATGTGGACATTTGGAATTGCTGTCACCTTATTGTTGATGGACAGGCAGAGCTAGTCACCCCGTGATTGTTGCAGTTGTCTTATACCTTCCATTATAAAATCCTGTTTTCATCTAATTAGAAGTTACCACAGCATTAGAGCCAAAAAGGCTAATATGAGGGACTTGCTTCTGAATGTTTTGATAGAAAGTTTCTTCCAAAAGTTTGTATGGAGTTATGAAGAAAGTGGTTGTTTTACAAGTGATTGAAAGCAATTGTTCTTTTCTAGGACGCTCTATGGCCTCCATTTTTGGGCACGGATTGCACATTATTGATGGCTAAATGGGGTATTAGGAGAAAAAAAGGGAAAGGAGTTTTATTTTCACATGAAAATTTAACACAGGTAGTCATATTCTAGGCATGCTCCAGCACAATGTTGAGTCCATATTCTTTTGAAATTCCTTTTTCTAACCTTTAAGAACTGTTGAGTCACTGTAAGGCAGTATTAGGACACAGGAAATTAAGATGTGTCCCCAGTTTCGCAGTACCCATCTGGGCATCTTGAAGGAACCAGAATGGAAAGCAGCGAGCAGTAGAATCATGGCAGTGATGAGCTGGGAACCTGTTGACGCAGAAGACTGTGGAAGTAACAGCCATAATGAGGTTTAAAATTGGTGTGGCATAAGAGGAGATCCATGTAGGAAGATATAGCTTTAAGGAACTCTCCAGACCTTAAATATATGCTGAGGCTTTTGAATCTTGCTGTATTTCACTGTTGCATAGCAATTGGCTGATGAGATATTTGCTTCATTTCCCTCATACCTTCAGAAAGAACAGTGTGCTTCCTATTTGTGCATGCAGTTAACAGTTTACACTTCAGATCTAAAGCTACCCAAACCCTAAAAATACCAGCATTTTTCTCTGATGGAATGCAATTTAACGTTTTAAATTAATAAGTGTTTGACAATACTAAACCAAAACCTGATATTTCAGCTCCAGGATTTAATGTCTAATACGATTGAAACTCAGTAAATTATGGAGAAAAATGCCATGTATGGCAACAAGTCCAAACACTGATGTCTATTCTGTGAAAACATTAAGGGCATCTCATTTATGAATCCTCTGAAGAAGCAGTTCAGTAGTTCTGCCCAGAGCAAGGGGGACTTTTGCTGAAATACAAGGCAAGAATTCTATCTAAATAACAATTTAAATTTTAACAATCTCTTTGGTAAAAGTTTATCTATTTCTTCAGTACAAATGAGTTCATGGTAAGGACATCTTTTTACTTTCTTTCCCTAAGTTTCTTGAAACTTTCAGAGTGCTTGTGAATGTAATTTGAGTTTGACCTATTTCTAGCAATCACAGAACTTGCTTCAAACTTTGGCTGTTCTGAAAATGCTCTGTTTTGACATTGGCAGCATTTAAGCTCTTCTCATTTCCTCCCTAAAACTGGAAACTCTCTCTTGATTTGTGAGGGGTAAGAGTGGCCCAAATGATAAAATTGTCTTGAGAGACTATAACATTTATCAAGAGATGGAGTTCTATTAGCATGTAAAATTGTCTTTGGCTTGATTGCATCTCAAAGTTTACCAGAACATACTCAAATAGTTTCTAGTTCTAAGAAGTGTGTAGACCTCAGTTTTGCATATGGCCGTCTCTCCAAACCGCAAGTCACTAAAGAATGTCAGTGTGATGTTTGGCGAGTTAAAGGAGGGCAGCACTCCTAAAGCAGACTTGTGGTTTTACCCCTGCAGTAAGAAGACTCAAATGTTAGAGAGATTATTTTCTTTCACATGTATTATAATTTATTTTTTTCCACAGTCTGAAGTAGCAGCACCTGTGTAACCTTATTTAACTGCCTTCACACATTTTTCTTTCCCTCAGCTAATATTCTGCCAAAGTGACAAACTTTCCTCGCTTTGAACTGCAGAACACCATGAAAGCCAGCATTTCTCAGCCTTGTCCAATACTTTAAGTCTTCTATGCAGTGTTCCTTGGGAGCTGTCATTCTATTAAGGCTGTAAGAACATGACTGCTGTAAAACAAGAGTGTATCTTAGAAAGAAGCTGTTACAACTTGCTAAAATTTTTTTTAAAAGTAAGAAAAAGAAAAAAAAAGGTTGATGCTTATAAGGATCTACTGTTTGCTTAGGCCTGAGTCTTTCCCAAGAGTGGATCATTCCAGATAACTTGCTGCTGCTCTTTGATTAGGATTCTTTCTCCAGCAGAGGCTGTGAGGAACATACATCCATGGACTTGAATTCAGTGTTAACAAGAGGAGCTTGCAATTATGTTTCCTTACCTTTAGGCTGACATAAAAAAACCCCCAAACCTTTAAGTCCCTCCTCATAATCTGGGGACCTGAAGAATGTTCAGTCAATTTTTGGCTTCTCAGCTCATTCTGTTAATGAGAATGCTAGTTAGGCTGGGGTATTTGAAACCTGCACATAAGTTCACCAAGGACAAGAGAGGTCTGAGACTTGTCACATATTTAATTTCTACTCTCTGGGACACTACAGAAAAATTATTATCATCACCATTTGCACCCAAACCAAGGAATCTTGTCTCCATTCCAGTTCATTTTCCACTCACGAGAATCTATCCTTTTCCATCATAACAGTGATGGTAGTTCACAGCAAATTATCTGCCATGTGGGTAACTGGCATTCATTTCCTCACTTGCTTCTTTCTGCCATCTGGTGCTATTGCTCTGCTATCTGTTACTTCTTATCCAGCCTGCCAGAGCTCACTGTCCCTGGAATGGACTAGAACTGATTTCAAAGAAATGCAGGTCTGTGAAAAGATAGGTACAAATCCCAAAGATGAGGCAATTAGTAGCTTCTTTTAGTAGTTTTCTTTTGAGTCCAAAGTACCTGCCTTCCAGTGATCAAGAAGTCTTATTTTTACAGTGAACAGCCTTTTTGTTAAAGGTCTTACTAACATAGGGAATGGAATTTGTTAAAATACTAATTTTATTTCCATACTATGACTTTAAACACAAGCCAACTCTATGTTTTCCTGAGAACCAATGAGGCTTGAGACTTTTTTTAATTAAAAGCCAGAAAAGGTGGGGGTTTTATTTCGTTTCCCGTCGAATGCATTTGAAGCACCTCTGTCTCCAGCTGGCTGTGGGAGCAGAGCCAGCCCTTAATGGTTTCAAGCCCAGTGTGTGCATAGGGGAAAGGGTTTTCACCTGGTTGATGACTCTGGAAGCGCTTGCAGCACAGACTGCTGAAGCTGGTAGCACTGCAGTTGTTTAGAAGATAAGAGAGAGGAGGTGGATGCTTTTTTCAAAAGCTGACAATTCTTCCCAGTCAAGTGCAGTAAATGGCGCATGAAGGGTCTCATTTCATCGGCTTGTGGGCACTCTGCTCCATGAAACCCTTTGAAATGGTTGCCAGAGGTTGAAGCTGAGATTGGTTGAACTTTCTTGCTGTCTTGATCACTGGCCTTACAGCCATTCCTTCAGCTACACTGTCAAAAGTTTTGTTACTGGGCCTGTTTATCCTTTAGGACTTTGCAAGAGTAGGCCTGAAAATTATTGTTCACCATGTATTGCTTAAAAATGCAAAGCAGTGTGACATTGAAATACCTTCCACAATTGTGGTATCCTTTCCAACTTTATATAAGATTTACTGCTTTCCAGGCCTCATATTGCTCTAGTTTTAGCATGGATTTCTTAGGAAACTCATAGTATTTTGTCTCTACCTGATTCATTGCACAATGGCCACATTATCATTTCCTTAGGTATGATAACATTATTGGGCGGAGTGACTTAACTTGCTTTAGGGCCTTGTGATCTTGCAGTCATCTTTATAGCACCTCTCGAGCGGGAATGCTTCCAGCAGTATGCCGTAGAGGAGAAGAGGAAACATCTTTGTAAAGGAGTCTGCTCTCAGTCATCACATGTGGGTAGAAGTGAGGTGTATTATGTTCAAGGCTCACAGGTTAGAGGACCAGGAAAGAGGATAGATTGTTAAGCAGAATGTGAAATGGCCCCAGGATTGCACTCTGGAGGAGTTGACTACTTTTTGAGTGGGGAGGACAAGACATCCTCAGGAGCACTTAAAAGTACAAATAAAGGTAGAGGAAATACAGAGACTAGAAAGAGGGGAAGGCCTTAGACTGAGGAGAGTGAAGGGAAAGGTGGCATACATCTTGCTCATTGGGGTGTGTGTCTGTAAAAATGGGGCTGGATATTTGAGAATGTGCTTGTCTGCAGGTTTTCAGGTTTGTGCTTCTCACCAGCTCAGAAGCTGCATGCATGGCCTGTTTCATGATAGATTAGTGTTTCCATGTGGAACCATAAAGCGCAGACATGCTTGAAGATGGGCAGGTGGCAAGAGAAATTATCTGAGCTTTATGGAAAGCCAAAAATTCAGGGAGACAGACGTTTGGTTTCAGTTCTGGGCAGATGCTCAGGTCAAGTCTTATTTTGTCCAAACCACTTCCTCTACCCTTAGGCGCGATATTTTCAGAGTGAAAGGACAGGCAAAGCCCAGGGAGATTCCAGAGCACGGCTTGTTTGCAGCTGGCTGGACATGGAATTCATCAGCAACAAAGCAAGACTCGCTCTTCTCCTGCGGATATGGGGAGAACTTGGATTTGCGCACACACACAGAAGCATGCACACGCATGTGTGCGCACACACCAGAACAAACCAGTTCCTCCCTGTCTGCTGGGGGAAAGTTACAGTATCTGAAGCCAGTATCTGAAGCCAAAGATTTCATTTAAGCCTTTTGGACCCATTCAGACTCTGAGTGCCGTAGCCTTGCCTGCCTCCTGCCTCCCTCAGCTCCTAGCCAGAAAAGTCCTCCTGCTCGCTGCCCTTCCTTTCCAGCACACACAACACAGAAAGCAAAAACCAACCCAAGCTTGCCTTTGCAGCTGGGACTTATCAGCCAGAACACACACATGTAGGTCATCCATGGGAACTCAGCAAAGTGTTGGATCAACAAGAGCACTGGGGTGGGGGGGGGGAGTGCAGGGCAGCAGGAGGAACAGGAACAGAATCTTTTTTTATCATTATTAGTATTAGTATTATTATAATTATTATTTCCTGCTTTTTTAGAAAGGAAAAGGAAGAAAGATTACAGCAGCTTTTCTATTAAATGAAAAGATTAGCATGCCGTGGATGCTTTGCAGGGGCGTGATGAGATTTGCAGCAGATGAGTTGGTTGCTAGGCAATGCTAATGAAAAGCAGGCTTTCAAAATTTCTGTGCTGTGTAGGCCCAGAAGTTATCTAGCCTCCCTCCTGCAGCCTCCACTCCCCCCAGCTATACCCCCCTGCCCCATGCAACCTCCCAAATATTTATAAAATCCTCACCAGGAACAAGAAAGATAGATGCTGGAGTGGGCTTTTGACAACTCACTCTTCCTGAGCTACCCAGGAGACACACACACACACACAAGTTTGCTGATTTTCTTTTCCTCCTTAGAAAGGTAAAAAACAAAACAACACCTCACCCCCCCAAACCAAACCAGAAAATAAAGCAAACAAAAAAAAAGGAGAGAAGAAAAAAAGTTAGCAGTGGCTTCCAAAGCAGCTTGGTCTCCGATTTCAGAGTTCAGTCAGAGTTGAGGCTTGCATGTGTGTGCGTGTGCATGTTGGGGGTAGGTACGTGTTTGTTTTCGATTTCTCTCCATGCGTTTTCAAGCTGGGCTCTAGCTCTTCCCCTCCTCCCATCCTGCTGCAGCCTCCTTTCCCTTTCAAGGCCTTCTGACACAATGAGCTTATTTTCCCATGCTCCCTGTGAAAGCCGGGGTATGTGCGTGAAAGCTGCAGCCTCAGAGGACTCTTTTAAATACAGAAATTGAACGTTGCTGAAGTTACAGACAGGGCTTCTGCTATTTTTACAAATGACCCATGTCTTGCTCCCCTTCTCAGAAGTATCAGCATTCTTAGATATCTTACCATCTGTCTCTCCCAACTGTTTTTTTAAGTGAATTTAATGTTGGTATGACAGCATTGAAGACTTATGTTTACTGCTTGCTCCACATTCTCCTTACTGCTGTGGCTGGTGTGCCTCAATCCTAAGGCGAAGTCTTTTCATATGAGCAAAAAAGGATATTTCCATGCTCAGTTCAAGGCTAAGACTGTCAAAGAGGCATCATTTAACAAGATCTAATTCTAAAGATTCCAGTGGAGTAATATAGCCCTGTCATGAAAAAGCAACATTTCAAAGTTACTGAGCTCTCTTGGGCCTGTATATTGGGCAGGGGAACCTGCAGAAGCAGAGCCTCAGTGCACTGCCCACTTTGAGACTGCACCCATCCCCTGCTGCAGTATATCACGTTGGATGTAAAGCCTCCCTTCAATGCCAGTGTTCATTTTTCATGAATGCTTCTGGGGAGGTAAGAGGTTAGCGTGAATTGGAAACAGAACTTAAAATTACTGTGAAGAGTGAATATCAGTCTCATATGGTGGTCCCATATAGTCCAAGTTTGACAGTTAATGATCTTGGTTGAGGTCTGCAGAAGTCAGTGGCACTTGGCCTAGTGAAAACAGGAGCCTGTGGGGGGGATGTGGGGTTGTTTTGTTTTGTTTTAAAACATGCTGGAGCAGCTTTGTTTTGCCTGGACTCTTTCTCACTGATGCCAGTATGAACTGTTAATCAGTAAGACATTCCTTGGGCAGACAGATTTTGTAAGGCTGCTGCAGTGACCTCTTTATACCATATTTCAGGTGGCAGAGGCCTATATGTTCTTTCTTTTAAATTTTCTTCTTTTTGTCTACCATCAACCCTGTTTTAGTCAGTACAGTGTGGATAGATTATATATTAAGCCAATGTCCTGATCATATGTGGTCATTGAAAATCTCTTGGCATTCCTTCCAGAAGTTAATCTTTCAGTTATCAGTTAGGGGAATTGAATTCTGCTTCCATAAATTCTCCCGCTGTTTCAATTAAATAAGGATAGCAAATTTCTAAATGCTTGGGAATACAGCCAGCTACTGTGTGCAGACTGTGGGATGACTATTCAGGTAACACTCCATTATTTGAAGTAAGAATTTTGGCCCTGCAGGACATGTTATGGAAGGTGTTAGGAAGTGTGGTAAGGACAAAACAACCATGTGCCCTCCTTCCTCTCCTTTGTCAGGCCAAGCAAAATACCTAGACAGTACCACATTTTTGAAACCTGGCTCCAGGCATTCCAAGTCTGTACAGACATGCCTGCAAGGTATTGTTGGCCATTAGAAAGGGAAACTTATTTGTCATGTTTTTCCTAAGCTGATGTGTAGTGCTGTCCATGTGGCTAACTGCTGCCCCCAGCTCCATTTCAGTTGTGGATATAGGCATTCCTTTGTGTAGCTTGGTCCTCTCTACTTTGATCTTTTCTAGAATAAAAAGTGATGTACAGATTGAAAGTCGGGGCATCTCTGAAAAAAAAATTATATAATGTTCTATACTCAGAAATCAAACCCTTGCGCACGCCTTTCCCACGGAGTTTTGCTCCCACCAGAGCGGTGTCCCAAAGCCTTGCATGCACTCACTGTCTGGAGTCACTCCTTATACTGCAGGTCTTAGCAAGTGACCTAAGTGCTACAGAAATGCTTTGTTTTGTGATGTTAACAGAATTACGTAATGAATGTAAAAGACGGCCACCTTTTACTCACTCGTGACTGCGTTTTTTGCTTTTACACTGGCAACTACTGAATTTTGACCAGTCAGGTCTTACCAACAAGCTGGTCATTAGGGAACACATTTGATGGTCATCTCTCTGACCACTGTGCATGCTATATCTTGTATTCACATATGCAAGAATTCATAAAGAAAGTGCTAACTCCTTCAAGAAAAAGGAGCCAGATCATGTGATTTATCTGCACTTCTTGTGGGAGATCAAGTTGGGATAAATCAGGTGAAACATTTTATCCTTTAGGCTTCAATGTGTTTGATTTATTTAAAGACTAGCTGATGTATTTCAAACACGTAGCTGAAAGCACTCCTGATAGCAAGCTTTGCCTCACAGAAGACTTGCCTGTGTGCCCACTGGAGTCAGTGGACTTTCTAGGGAGTAAGATTGGGTGCATAACAGATTTGGGGGTAAGTACTAGCAGACCTACACAAGCAGAGCAGTATTTGCTGATCGAGAGATAGCAAAACATATAATTTTTCCTTAAAGAAATGCTATTTCACTGAAATTTGCTTTGGATTTCTGGTTCTATGACTGCCACTACCATCCCTACTGATTGTTTGCAGAAGGTCCTCTGCAGATTCACATACACTCAATTGATCATGAATGAGGCTAAGAGCAGTTATTAATCTTACTGCCTGGTTGCACTCTAAACCGCCTTCTAATCCTGCCTCTGTTCTCTTAGACAAAGAATGCAGTGAGATGAAGGCAGGATCAATGCCAGCATGGAGCTGCCCTTTTTAGTAGTTGTCGTGGCAGGGTTTTATACATCAGCAACAGTGAGTAGTTCCCAGTGTACTGGGGGAGAAGGGAGTGAAGATGAATTAAAAGGGTCAGATGTTGTGCTCCTGAAGGGATGGCAGAGTCCCATCCTGACTCTTGGTCTCTGGTGAATTTTTCAGTTCCTTGTATTTAATGACTGACCTAATGAGACATTACAGCCCTACTGCCCCTTTGGAGATCCATGAAGAGCTCAACACAAGCTAAGAAAGGGTGCATTGTGTCTTTGATCCAATGGGCAGTATTTCACAGGCTGGCAGATTTAATAAAATCTCAGAGGAACCTCAGCTCATTTTTAAGAGGCTTAACATTGAGTTAAAAGTTCCCTTTACTCCTGCATTGTTGGAGACCATTCCCTTCTTGTGTGCTGCCAGAGGACCTGCAGGGAATTGGGGCTTCATGAGACCAGATTGGATGTAGGCAGCTGGTTGAGACTGGTTAGAAATCTGCAGGAGGAATAGCAGGATGCAAGAAGCTTTCTAAGTCTTTTTGTTTCTCAGTCTTTGAAGTCATCCAGTGCCTCACATGCAGTGTGACAACTTTGCTCCACACCTGAAAAGGAAAGCCAAGCTACTGATAAGGCCTTTTGATCAGTAATTTTGAGCTGCATGACATGAAAAACTGTGTAATACCACTACGTCTAGTAATATTATTTGTCCCACCATCAACACTGAGTTATCCAACTGACTTCACAACTAGAAATGTGAACAAGTTCACTATCACAAAGTCCTCCCCTGATACAATGTTTATGGACATAGCCAGAAAGCAAGTATGAAGGTGGAGAGTATCTTACAGACAGGTAAATGGATCCTTGGAGCTTCAGATAGTGCCACAGTTTCTTGTTCAAAGCCGCTAATCTAATGAAGAAAAGCAAAAGGTGGGGAAGAAGAGCAGGGAGCCAGGTAGGCTGGAAAAGGTTCTTTGAGCAGCAAGCTCTCTTTGATGTTCAGTGCTGAGAGCTTGGGAACTTTTGCACCAGGAAGCAAAGTGCACTGTGCCATTTTGGAGTGCAGGTCTAGAGCAGGTCAAAATCTGAAAACTGATGAGTACTGAGAACTGCAGAGTTTGCTTTTGAACATCTGAACACTTTAACCACTTTTCTGCTCACTTCTATTATTGTTATGGAGGTGCTGGTTGTGGACTGCATGGGTAATTTCACAGCAAGAGTTCCAGTGTAAGCCATATGTTGATCCTTCAGTTTAAATTTATATAGAACAACTATTGCTAGGAAAATGCTAGTGATTAGTTTAAGGGGGAAAAATTATTTTGCTTAGATTTTCAAAAGTGCTGGGTAAATACTTCCAAAGTACCAGGCACTCAAATACTACCCTTTTCTGAGAAATGAAATATAGGTTGCATGGTATTTCAGTCACTACTAACTCTAAAGTAGAATCCTTTGCAAACTCAGAAATTCACTGCTAGGTTACTGCCCACTCTCATGGATATGGCAGGCTGCTGGAGTTTTGCATTTGCAGAAAAAATGGAACCTCCACCCAAGAACCAGTAGTTAAAATTTTTATTGTCATTGATTGAAGTTTGGCCTTCTTGGTCGATAAAGGTTTACATTCAGTAAGAAGCTTTAACATGAGCAATTAGTCAAAAATGGCTCCTGAAATGATTAGAGATGGGAGAGAAAATGCTCCAAACCCTACTTTATAAGAACTTTTGCCAATGTATACATCTCCTGTAATACTGCAGCTGAGGCCCCCCAATTATTGATCCTTGTAAGATCCTTGTTCCTTTCCTGTTGGCAGATGCAGATCCTGCAGAGATGAACAAAATAGTCTCCACAGATATTTTTAAGATAACTCCTTTCTTGAGAGAAGACAGCGAAGGGGAACAAATGTTTTCAGGAAGAAGAAAATGCTGTTTGAAACTGATATGTCTAGGGGCACTGTTGAATATCAAGAGAAAGCAAAGTTAAATGAACTATTGCAAAGGAAGAGGCAGTCATGTAAAAGGCACAGATGATTTGTGAGATTTTGCAATAGCCTCCCAAGGGGAGCAAGGCCTTTTGCTTGAGACATTTAAAATTAGACTGGACAGAGCAATGGAAATTCAGTGTATGAGCACCCCATGGGACAGAGTGGATAAGCCACTGGGTCTCCCTTTGCATGTTCCCTTACTCTTTTGTAACTCTTCCTGAATACCTCAATTCCAAATAATAATTTGTTTTCCCCAGACGCCCATCCTGTTTCTCTGTTCCTCCCCTTTTCCCCTTTAAGAAAGGAGCTGTGTTTGATTCATGGTGTCAGCTATCTTCCAAGCTCTGATCCAGTCCCAGGGGTGGGAGCTCATGGGACTGATGAGGGTAGGAGTGATCAACTGCAGACTTTCCTGTTGCTGAGCTTGCTGCAGGCCTGACCGTTTTTAAGACCTCAACAGATGTTTCTGCTTAGAAACTATTGGCATCTTTATGGACTGTTTTTTCCATTCTTCCCTCCCGGCCCATGTCCAAGCAGCAATGAATTATGTAAGACTACATTCTAGCCTCTTCTTTATTATTATTTCTGAAGAAGCATCTCTAAGAAGTACATCTACAGTTCTCTCTTTACCTAGTTTTAGATGTGTCGGCTTTCTCTTTGACCAAAATACCCAGCAACTCTTAAAAACACTTGTGTGCTTTTTTGTCATCTTTCAGACACAGATGCCAAAAATACAAACACTACAGTCCCAACTCGTGACTTCGCATTCAAGATGTCTCTCACTGTTCGTACTGTGGTTTTAATCAATATGCCTTTTACTTAAAAGTTAACCCCTTACTATGGAACTGTCTGTATTTGTCGCTTACTGCTGGTACTTAGCGAACAGTCATTAATAATAAGTAATGGAAGGAAATTCAGAAACTGCTGCTGGAGCTCAAAATGGCTCCAACAAGCATCATCCCTACTTGGTTTAGTGGTTTAGTCAGTTATTAGAAATGAACATGTTTCAGACAGTCCTGAGTGGAATAAAAGCACTGAGCTGGTTTATTTGCACTGTTGATAACCACTTGTAATCCTGCAAAATACACGGTGTGATGCTTGCAGGGCACCTGATGCAGTCTGGGCAGTCTTAACCCTTTACCATTGTACAGCAAAACTTCAAAGCTCAAAACTGGCTAGATTAAGTTTCTTGAAAAGATGATGTAAGTAGTATGTGCAAGACCAAATGCAAATTACTTTAACTCGGAAGACAGAGAAACTTTCTGTGTTGGAAAATTTGGCAGACTACTACTTAATTTCAGATGTACTATAGTAGCAGAAATAAACTCTTTCCTTCTTTGGGAACACACTACTAGAAGGAGACAGAGTAGTTTAGCCAGTGTGCCACAGCCAAATGTGGGATTTTCATACAGGCCTATGTTTAGTTATTACAGCAAAGGGTTGCTGTAAATCCTCTTGATGCTCTTAGCAACTGAATTCCCACTGGAAGAAAAGCACATCTTTTCCAGTGTAATACTCTCATTGTTCAGCACCTCAAACTCTTTCTGTGATTGTGCTGCTCTGACAAGGCGCAGTGTCATTGCAAGTGGTCCTCTTGGCATTTTACCCTTTCAGCAATCTAGTACTGCTGATATAAAGTTATTGAGTAGATGACTTCCTTTTATTTGCAGTATGTGTATACTTCTCTAGTAGCAGCCGAGCAATTACATGTTGTCCTACCCAGCTGCCTCTGCACTGGTTTTGCAGGACTGTGAGGGCTAAAAGAAGACTCAGTCCTTTCTTGGTACCTTGTCTGAGACTGCCCAGCAAGAGAGTCAGTGGTACTGGTGGATGTGATGTGGCTTTGGATCACAGAGACAAGCAGGACTGGTTATCCAGCCACTGGAGTCCTGCTCTGAAGAGAGCAGAGTGCAGTATTGTCAGCGCAGGCACTGGATGTGCCTCAGCTGGCCTGTGTGGCCTGGGCTCACAAAAGCTCTCGCTGAAGTACCCTGCATTTTATCTCCTGAAAGTAGGGTGCTGAATCTCACATCGTGAGAACTGAAACCTATGCAGTGGGAGAATATAAGTTAAATTGCCTCATCTTTTTCTGGCTTTCAGTAGAAAACCGTACAATAAGGATTGTGAGGTCAACCAGTTCTTCATCTTTTTTCAGTAATTGCATTTGTGCAAGAATTGCATATGGCAGGCATTATGGTAAACAAGGATTTTTTAAAAGAGTTAAAATATTTATTTACTGGAAGATAAAGCATTGCTAATGGGAGCGGGTATTTCCCTGGATTTGAACAGGGAGTGCCATTGCAATTGTCAACATTTTGTTGACTAATGTAAAGAAGACACAAGCTCTGTGTCCTAATGTTCAGAGAGCTTGAAGTTGCACAAACGTCTTTGTTGTACATCCTTACTGCTGCCTGGTTTTGCTGTTACTGTAAAGACCTAGTGCTCTACTGGTGAAGAGTCACCACAAACTGGAGAGACAAGATCTAAACTCAAGAATTCCTGTGCTTGCTCCTTTAGACCATGCTGTTTTCCTTAGGAGTGTTTAATTCAATTCAGGATCCAGGAGAGCTATGAGCCAAGCCTTGAGCCATTATCCACTAACAAAAATGTGCAGTAATAGCAAATGGAGAAAGTAAGCTGCCTTGCCAAGGAACTTGATGCTCACTTTTCTCAGAGGTCTCTGTGCTGAAGGTCCCCCCGGATCTCTCCCTGTTAAATATGAAATCTCTTAGCTCCCCAGAGCCCATGACTGACCCCTTGGCTAATGGCTTTTTGCCAGTCCTGTTTTGTATGTTATATTGTTGGCTGACACTGCATTTTTACAGTTCAGTTTTGTTTCTCATGGTCTTAGAAGTGGCCATTTTAATTTCAATAAATATATCTCTTTGCCCAGTACACAGTATTCTCCTGGCAGCTTGGTGCTCACAGACTATAGGGAGCTGTAAACAACACTGTTTATACTTTCTGCTGATACCAGAACATTAGCATATAAATAGGGGAGAGATTTAAACAGGCTAAAACAACTCCAGCCTGGCCTATTGGGAAGGGCGGACAATCTGCTTTTCACTCTCCTTGCCAAGGATGTCAACTTTTCTGTGGGACTATTGCAAGAATGAAGGGCTTAAAGAGATGGGAAGCTTTTATCTGACAAAAGAAAGGTCGATGAGCCTTAGAAATGCAGAAATACACTGAATAACAGTCTGCCTGTTGGGATTTCCTTGTAAGTCCTGTTGGTGTTAGTGTGGGCAAGTGGAGGGAGGGGAATTACTTAAAAATCACGACAGAGCTGTTGGATAAGAGCTTCCTTTAAATGGAACTTGCAGCAAAGTGTTAAAAATATGATAATTACACCTGCAATGAGCATATTGCTTTAGAAGAAGTTGTTTCATTTACCCTAAAGAAACATATCATGTGATCTTTACATTTTTTAGCTGCAGAGTATTTTAGAAACATGGTACAGCCAAATACTAAATGAAATAACCTCCCATATCTTATCTATCTATTGAATTACTAAAATTCCAATCACCTTTGGCACCAGTGAGAGATAGGCACGAATTCTGCAGTTACCATCAAAGCCCTTTTTTCATGCAGTAGAAGTTTGATTTTATTTTTGGTCATAGAATATGTAAAGCAGGGTTAACAGGAACACAGATACAAGGGAGAAAAGAGGTTCTCTGTTAACAGTCCACTGGAAACCAGCGACCAATACAAGGAAAAAGAACAGCCAGAGATGATATTTCCGGGTGAGAAAGAGGTACTGTGGGATTGTAAAGAAAGCTGTCACGTGAAGAGAGGGGGTGAAACTGTGAAACAGAACTTAACTGTGTTGGAATTTGTTGTGGGCTTTGCAGATGTGCCTCAGTGTCCTGTAGACCTTTGGACTTCCATTTCAGGGCTGGACAGCTTTGTGTGGAGCAGCCACTTGCCCCATTTTCCTTCTCTCTGCTGGAAGGGGGAATGTTTGTGATGTTAATTTTCCTCTTCAGAAGCAATAAAATTTTGTGTCAAAACAAGCAATTCCGATGGGTTTTTTGTACCATCACCTTTCTGCTGCTTCTAGAAAAAAAGAGTGCTTTCAAAGTTACCTTCCCAAAACTGGTAGAAACACTGTGATTTGCACAGTGTTTACTACACAGAAGTCGCTGCAGGAATGTCCTGCATAGCCACCATAAATATGGCAGTGAGTGGAGCACATGAAAAAGAGGAGGAGATGGAAACTGGACTGGCTTTTGCTCTAGGCCTCTTCTAGAGCTCTTCATCCGCTGCATCTGTATTTGGTCTTCCCAGTGGCTTGACTCAAGTCCTGGAATAACTGGCAGTGGCAGTAAAACACAAGTCAAAAGGCACTCTTCAAATCAAACTGCAGTGCATGCACGAGCTGTGCAGTCAAGAGCTAATGCAAGCAGGAGACAAACCTGTTCTTTGCTTGGGGTGCAAGTTGCCAGTGATAAACCACTGCCTTTGTGGGGTAGGTGTGACAATTGCACAGTGCTGGGGCAGCTCCATAAGAAAAGGAGACGTGTCTGTGCTGGGGGACAGTGGGTGTCCCAGAAGTGAAGAGGCATTAGGATTGAGGACTGCAGAAGACTTGTATTCCAGAAAAGGCCTTGATCACAAAGCCACCATATTCTCCCACAGGATTAGTTGCCCTTAGATTAACCTCATTAACAGTAATTATAAAGTCTGACACATTTCTCTGTCATTATCTCCCTTGTATCATGTCATAGGATTTCTCCCCCCTGCTTCTGTCTTTTTGTCTGTCTGTTGAATTAGAGACCAGAGTTTTTCACTATGTTATCTCTCAAGCCTTTTCCCTCCAATGTAAACTGGACAGTTTTAGTGCAGGATATATTGCAGTGATCAAAGTTTAGTATCTCACTTTTGTCAGGCAAATGTGAGATGAAAGGGACAGCTAGTTGTTGTTCAGATAGTAACCTTAATACCACTGAGGGTAAAACTGTGCTTTGTCTTGAGGCTGGAATTCCAATCTCATGGTTTTTATCAAACTTTAATGAGTGTGGGCCCAGAAAAATGTTCTCCATCTTATGGAATTTCTGTGTCTCTGTTGGGAAGGAGATGGCTAGAACACTACTGTCCTGGTAACTTCAGGAAAAGATTAATAAAGTACCAAGAGTCTTGTGTTCAAGGCAGAGTGGTCAACCAAAGACTTAACAGAGGAGAGGAGTAGAGAGTGCATATACACTAATTTAATTTGTTTAAAGGATGTTGTGCCCAAATGGCAGAAGAAGGATTCTGTTCAAACCTGGCAAATGTGAAAACTATGCTGAGATGCTCTTAGCTACTGTGGATCTCCAGCACTGAAACCTGAGTGAAATAGGAATTGTGGCATTGGGACTAAGTGAGCTCCTTGATCATGCAGTCCTCATGCTGGATTTAAAGTATCACAGTGGACATTCTTTATTCTTGTGCCCAAAGATCAAGAAGCAGAGGGAAACCGGAGCAATGCTGTAGTCATTAAAAGCCGAAGATGGAGAGATGATATTGGGAGCTGAGCTATATTAAATGTTCCCTCCTGCTCCATAAACTCAGTTTATGTTATATGTGACAAGATAACCGGAAGTTTCCCCTTCCTCAGTTTGACTGTCACTTGTAACCAAGGCAGGTCCCATTTGTTCTCCCTAAAAAAAAAAAATACTGATAGGGCCTGTTGTATATACTCCTCTCACCAGAGGGCAATGAAGTCAAGTCTGTTAGTATAGGCCTGTCTGGCATTACATAAGCGATGCCCCCTGTGTGCTGAAACCCAAGAACACCACCTGACTAGGCAACAGTATTTGAATAGAAAGGTGGCACTGGGTCAGGGTGACTCCAGCACAACAGGTGGCACACAGATAAGCAGGCTGCCCCAATTGTCCGAAAAACAGCATGGGATACCAGTGGGAGGACTTGGCAACAGTCACTGCAGGAGTAACTGGCATTCACACCTACTTTGTGGCAGATAAACTTATCTGCATCTCAGTAAATCTGCTTCCAAAGTGGCTTTAATAGCCTGCATTAATAAGCCAGATGCATTGCAAAAACAATGGGGTTTGGAGGCAAGACCCTTCCATACCAAGCAGTTGAATTCCACCTGAAGCACAGTTCAAGTGCAGAAAAGCTGTGACGGGCAGAAGGCCTGTAGGAAGCCAAATGGGAAGAGAGTAGAGCATGAGCTGATATTGCCTGTCCTTGGAGGATTTTAAAGAGGGTTGATGTCAACTGATCGAATCAAAAGTGAATGGGAGAGGTTAAACGAATGCAAAGAACTGCATTTGTAATGTCTTCATTTTTCCATTACCTTTCCTTATGCTCTCTAGAGCGCTGCTATTCCGTCTCACGGCAATAAGCAGCTCAGCCAAGAACTGTCATTTTGTATTCCAGTCTGACCCAGTATTTTGCAGGGTGCCAAACAACCACAGTGTGGATGCCTCAACCCTCCCCCCAGCCCCAACACACAGAGGAGCATCTATGCAAAGCCTTACAAAGCCTTTCAAATGTCCTGCAAGTGGGACAAAGATAGGAGGAAATGAGATCTCTTCTCAGATTTCAAGAGTCCATTTAAATTTTATACTATGTGGGTGAACTGGGGTTCTCACCAGCAGGCTTTGGGAAATGAAACTTTTGATTTTGTGTACCAGCTTGACTTTAATTCAGGAGCGCCATCACAGCTACTATTTAACATTTGACTTGGAGACTGTTGGAGGCGAATGTGTTTGGAGAGTGTTTTGAGGGACAGTGACATTCTGTGAAGCCTTGTGGCCAGGTTGCAGCTGAATCTGAGCCTGTTCAAACAGGTGATCCTATTTCTCATCAGAGCGGGCAGAGGGCAGGACAGGCTATGGAGGACCAGCTCCCACTCCCTCCTGGAGCAACTGAGCGGTGTGTTGCCTTACAGCTCTTGCTCATACTTGTGCTGTGGTGAAAGATTTTAGCCTCTGGACCTATTGATCCATCAACATGCATGAACACAAAAGGTGTATTTGCTACAAAAGCACTGACCTGGGAAGATGGCGGCTTGGCCAGGCCAAGCAGGGGTGCACCCGCTGTGCCTTCCCTACTTGCCACTTGATAAATACCCCACTCTTTCCCCCACTCTCCTGCCCATTTTCCACAGCAGAGAGCAGACACAAGGAGACCCTTTCATCTTGGCACATCCCCTTGCTGATTAATGTGATGCAATGTTCCCACAACACCACCACTATGCCGGCCATGTAATTAGGCAGGAGATAATGAATGCTTCAGAGACTATTCAGGCAGCAGTGCCCGCCTCCCCGCCGAACAAGCTTCTTTCTCAGCAGTGAAGCCAAGTGGAAGGAGCGGCAGCAGAAATGCCATTGGTGCCGTGCTTAATTGTGCAGGAATCGAAGGCTCCTGCAGCAGAAAATAAAGTAAGGGCCAGTGTGGGAGAGATGGGCAAGTGGATCTACTCTGATATCTTGGGGCCAAACTTTTTTTTGTGTCTTTTCATGTGTTTGACCTTATGGCAGGAGAAGCCTTAAATGTGCACATCTCTGGTTTTGTATGTGTGTGCCTTTTTTGTTTCAAATCATTAGGGAAAGACATCATTTAATAAGCATAGGAGTCTGCCTTCTCAGTAACCCAGAGGCAAAGATGCTGGTGCTACTTAGTGGCCTTTGAAATGTGGGAAACACACTGGGGACACAATAGGCTTATTCTCTTTTAGGAGGCTTTACAGTTAAGCTGCCATTGTCTGGCTAACATTAGCAAGAAAGATACTCCCCTTTCTCCCGACCTCTGTGTGGACTCTGAGAAAACAACCAATTGGTTTAAAATGCACTTTCCAAATGCCTTCAGATCACGCGAGAATAAAGCCAGCAAGGAGCTGAAAGTCTGTCTCATCAGCTGGAAACCAACGAATCTACTGTCAAAGGTCTTAGCAGAAATTCATTCTTCTGCTCAAATTGCTTTCTGCACTTTTTTATTATTTTGTTTGTTGATGCAAAATCTTTTTAGACCTCATACCTGACCATACTACCTACTAAACGTAAGCAGTGCAACCTGCTGTAAGCAACTGGTAAAACTCATCATAAACTACTGACTTCAGTAGTTATAAAAATAAAAGGGTGTAACTGAAGTTTTGTGCTCAGGACAAATAGGTAGAAAACAGCTGTTGTGATAGTGATGAATCAGGGAAGCTCAGTTTCTGTGAGGATTGGGTTAATTTCTGAGCAAAAGGTCACTGGAGGGTGGAGTACATCAGAAAGAGGAATTTACAAGTTATAAAATAGAACAATTCATATGCACACTCACATTTAAGCCTGCTTCACTCCAACAAGCTCTAAAGCCATAATGTGTCCTTTTGTAAATAAGTACATTCCCAGGCAGACCCACTGATCACCCTACTGAATTAAGTGACAGACTCTTTTGTGCATCCCTTCTTGAATGACAGATGGATGCAAGTTATATTATTCTATTGCTTAAACACATTTTCTAATAAATTTTTTATATAATGTGCTGCATGTCACTGCTGTGCATTTTGACTCTGCATCAGAAAATTCTTAGGCTTTCCTAGTATCTACAGCGTCAAGACAAGAATTTCACTGAGAATCTTGTCATGTTGTAAAGTAATAGTAGAGTTGTGACCGAAAAAGAAAAATATGGCAGGGAGAACAGCTCTTACAAAAGAAAATCAGTTCCACTGACATCTTCACAGAGCTGCCCAGTGGTATGCAGAGTCATGTGCCTCCATGTCATACAAGCACACTGCACTCATTTGTGCCATGCTGTTGTGTCCTGAAGCAGATGCACGTAGTTTCACTGTAACCCCCGGATCATGTGTCACTTATTTCTCCTCCCTCTGTCACATGCACAAACACGGCCTACAGACTCGATGTGTGAAACAGAGAAGGGAAACAGATGACACGTGATGAGAGCATTTACAGTGCTTCTAACATGGATGGTCAGCATTTTATTGGTGTCATGGACTCAAAGGTTAAGAGGCAAAAGAACAACTGAGGAGCCCTGTTGGTCCTGTCCAGAACTGGGAAAGAACTCTGTACTGAAAGGAGATTCAAATGTTTTCCATCTGTCTATGCTATTTGCTGGCATGGAATAATGGTCTAACACCAACCTAGGTTAGTACTTCTCTCAGCATGATGTCCTCCAGAGGAACGTAAAGACAGGGTCAGCATTCACTCTGATTTCTAACCTGGACCTGTATTGATGACTGCCATTCCTGTGACCCGACCAGGCTGAGGTAAAGGTATTTGATTATCTTACTGACAACTTGAGGCAACATCCTATAGCAGTGAGCATGTCCAACAGGTTTAAATAGGAATGAAAACAAGCACAAGTCATGCAGGATCTGTGAGACCAGCTTACTCTCATAAAGTAGGATATCTCCTTGTGATATCTTTCTTCCCTCTGCCTGAGTTAACAAAACAAATTGCATCAAACTCCAGCATGCACTGCACATCTGGGAGTGAATTTTCCAGAACAAAAGCCATTCAGTCACCAAGAGTTCAGTGACATGACCGTTCTCAGAGCAACCCACAAAGAGATTGGCACTTCTAGAATTATGTGATTTTGACAACATCTGGAGTTCAGTTGTCTCTGGTAAAACACATGTTTCACTTCTGCTGATCACAAATTTCTCCCCATGTTCACCATTCTAAGTTCTGTTTCAAGTAGTATTCAGCCAAAAAATGAACATAAATTTGCTTGGAAACTGTTCCAAAGAATCTGCCATGTGAACTTCAGAATGTTTTGCTGCTTTACTTGCTCTTGACAAGCTCTGAAACCCATCCAGGTCTCTAGTTGGGATGGAATCTCTTTTGCATTTTTTCTATTGGCCCAAGTGATGTGAGGATCATCCATTGAAACCCTGATAGTGTAGTAGGAAGAAGAAAGGTAAAGAGTCTGTGTTTCCCTTGCTGTTAATCTAACAAGGAAAGAGTAATGCAGCCACCTACGTTCCCAAATGGTGCTAAACCTGGGCCATGTTCCTGTCTCTTATGGCTGTTGCAAAGTATATCAAAAGATAAGTTAGGTAAGAACAATGATACTAAGTAGCACCACGATCATGGAGCCTTTGCTGGACTCTTGCTGTGGCTTGTGTAGACTCGTAAGTTCCTGCAGACAGAATGCAGTGTGTTAAGAAGTCAATAGCATAACAGTTCATAATTCAATTTTCATTTGCTTTGCATTTTACTCTTTTAATAAGAGTAAAAGGCTAAAAGAAGCTCTCCTCTGGCACAGCGTAAGAGGTTCAACAACCATTTCTGGAGTGTTCCAGAGTTGAGGAACATCAAAACTGGCACATGAAATCAAACCAGGAGAAGGAGGCATGACCAAACCTCCAGCAAACCTCCGCACCTAGGACACTATTTCCACACAGGTCTGAGCAGGTGTGGGAACAGATGCCATCTAGAGTGCCAGGTAGAGTGCCATGACTGTAAGATGACAGTTTTGCTGGGAAATAGAAGAGAGAAAAGGGAGCAGCAGGAGGCCTGGCATCGTACTGAGCTCAGTCCTGACTCTGCACCGCAGCTCTGGCACCAGTACAGTCCTCTGGCCCTGTGCTCTGTGTCCTCCTACAATGCCAGCCACATGTGAAACTACTGACTCACACCCATGCCCAGAACAGTCTTGGTTTTACCTGTGTTTGGTTCTCCATGCAGCACTGCATGGTCATGTTCTTGTACAAAATCCTCTCTTAAGCACTGCGGTTTCTCTCTATCCTAGCTTTGCACGACAAACCATGGCCCAGCTGACAAATATATTTCTACTGCTACTAAGTACTTCCTACTAGTACTTCTTCCTCCTACTAACTTCCTCCCAGTATGAAACTTCCCTACCTTAAAAATGAACTGGACCAGGAAGAGGGCTGTTGGAAAAAAACAATGGTTTTTGATAAGCAACTGCGTAACCAGCTGTAGCAAGGGCACAAAAGAGGGGTGAAAGCAAGCCTATAGCCAGCTTCTGCACTTGCCAGCCACAACAGGCAAGTGTTTTGCCAGAGCTGAGCTCATAAATAAGGAGACACTAAAGAGTTAAAAAGATTTTCAGGGAAAGCCGGCTTATGAGAGAAGGGGGAAAGAGGAGGAGCAATCCTCTTGTGCACAGATTTTCCAGAGCCTCCAGAGATCAGTAAGCCCCAGGATGCTTTTCTTTTAGATGTTTTAATTTAGGTGGTTGGAATCTAAATAGATAATGATTTACCCTAAAATTGATGTATGGTGACAGGATATAACTTGTCATAGCAATCAGAACTGCAACAAATGACTGAAATTTAACCCTCAGATTCAGCCTAAAATTCAGCCTGAGAGTGAGTGAATCTTACAGTCATATTCAGAAACAAGCAGTTATTTGCTGTGAGTCATTAAAAATTTGAGATCTGACAAGGTACCGAAATAGCTCAGATATGCACCTATATGTGTCACACTTACTCATATCTTACCAGTTCCTGGTAGCCAGCCTTTCTCTGGTTTAATTTCATCTCATTACCCAAAGATATGCCCCTTGTGCGTTTATTTTGTTAATGAAATGGTAGCTTTATTGGAATATCAGCTCTGTAGGGGTTGCCAGGACATATAAAAAAGAACAGCCATAAACTATGTTCATTATTATTGCAGTGCAATGCCAGATCTGGTACTGCTTCCAAAAAGTAGGAAAGGGAGAACAGAACTTAACATGTCCCTGACCTGTCCAGAGGGACAAAACAGAGAGCTTTTATTTTATTTGTTTCTACAGTGACTCAGTCTGTAGTAACTGGGTTAAAGTCCACTTAGAAACGAATAGAACAAAAGGCCTCCTGTTAGTGCTGGACATTTTCCCTCTTCAGATATCACCAGAAGGATTTTAAAAAAGGAAAAAGAAAAAGAAAAAAAGCCCTCTAACAGAATGCAGGAAACCGCAAGCTTATGGGAATGTAGCAGCACTTTGGAAAGCAAAACACTGCCTCAGACTTTCATCTGCAGGGCTTGCGCTTTTTTTCCCATTTTTTCCTTACCTTCTTTTCATCTTCTTACAGCTAGAAGTATTTGCCAGGTCAACACACAGCCTGGAGAAAAGGCTGGTGGGAAGAGCAGTTAAGTTGCAGGGGGCCATTGCCAGATCCCAGACAGAGATGAAAAAAACTGGCTTGTGCAAATCACTGTAGTCTGCAAGGGGAGTCCAGCACAGAGGGAGAGAGCTTTGGTGCAGCTGCAGCTTGCAATAGTCACTTGCCAGACTGAGGGTCTTAGCAGGGTCAGAACCCTGGATCCTACAAGGGGAGAAAAGGGGCTTTTTAATAATTTTTATTTGGTATGTCTAGTCTTTTTTTTTTTCCTTTTTTTAGCTTAATGACATCTAAATAACAAATTACATAATGTTCTCTAAGAATATAAAAAATAGCTGAAATGCTTTCTGTATTCCATTCTAAGTATTGTTATGACATGCCTATATTTTTGTTATAAAGAAAACATTTTCCAGCAAGGCATTCACTGAATTTCATTAGCTTTCCCTTCAACTTTTTCCTAAAGAATGTGAACTGGCAGTAACAGAGAAAGCATGTTGAAATTTTATTTTGCATATAAGAACAATCACTTTATTGAATCTTCCAAAACTTCACAATCCCCACAACTCCCAAATCTGAGGAAAGTTGCAGCTGTCTAAAATGAAATGGAAAATTGAAATTAAATATTATTTCTTGCCTATAGCTTTAGCTGGTATTATGAGCCTGTTTAGTACCAAAGACCATGTTAATTTTTGTTAGGAGAGCTTTCTGTTGACCTAGATCAAAGAAACAGCTTGGTAAGAGGTGTAGTGTTGGGTGTAAGGGAAGAATGGGAATGCATAGCCAGAGCTGTACCACATAAGCCAACTGTTATTTTAATTTCAGCTGCTGCAGAACCATAATCTCCAGTGGTAAGCTTTTGAGTGACTTGACCAAGACCGCATTGCACATAAGTAGTTACTTTATTTAGTTATCTGACTGATTCCATGCTGAGTTAGAGAAGTTTGTCTTTCGTGTTCATAGTTAATAGGTAAACAGAGTTGACCTTGCCATGCCTATTTCACTGAGAACTGATGACACCAAGCATAAAATTCAGTCTTTAAAACAAATTTCCATTGTTAATACTATATGAATCAGTAGTAGTTGGTAATGTGTTATATACAGGGTCTCCTCTCCAGGTCATTTGGGCTGGTTCCTGTATCAGAAAAAAGAACCAAAAATCAAATTACTGGTTTTCACTCAATGTGAAGTGAGTTATTCCAGATCCTAATGGACAACTTATCTTCTGAAAAGCATCTAAATTTTGCTTCTTAATCAGCATTTTCATTAAAATAATTAAGTTTGAATATTCTGTTTTCTTATACAAACTCTCCTGCCTTAGCCCTCTCTAGGCTGAAGAATTTGAGCTCTCCCAGCCTTTCTTATATGCCAGCCCCTGACCATTTTAGGGTCCCCCCACTGGACTTCACTTCAGCTTGCAAATGTCTTTCTTACAGTGTACGCAGTGAGCTGGACACAATATTCCAATCTTTGTTGACTAACACATGGTTAAAGGCTATTTTGCCCTTAGTGTGATCACAGTTGGTCACAGTTGAAAGCATATTTTAAAACCCTATCCAGAGGTAGAAAATTAAGCCTGACTAGCCAGGATGTTTTAAAACACAGTTGGGACTACTTACACTGAAAAATTCCAACATCTTAAAACATGTGCTAACTAACACACTATTTAGCACTTAGATAAGAAGCATGACTCTTCCTACCTGGATAGTTTTAAGTCCAAATCTGAGGAGTTATTGTAATTTAAATATAACAGTTAAATTTAGCCTCATTCCAGTAAACAGATGTTCTAACACAAAACCATATTCTAGTGTGTATGTGCTGACTTGGAGCACGTTTGGTAGCTAGTCCAGTTTATTACATGATGCACTTCAATTTCATCTTTATGCATCAACCATCCAGCTGGAAATGGAAACTTGCTGCTGGTTCATAAGGGAGAAGGCTCGCACAGCTCAGGCTAGCAGGGGGTAGCTGGAGCACATCTCTCTCTGCTGTATCCCTGTAAAGGCATTGCATTGCCACATGCAATGGCATTCATTGCTTTTTAAAGTCCAAATCGTCCTTGATAACCAGCACTACCAATACTAGTGTTCACAGGGAACAGGGAATGGAGAAATTCCCTGAAATTTGTTTAAGGTTCAGAGCTTTTAACTCCACCTTCCTGAGCCGAAAGAGAAGCATTTTTTTCTCTGCTCCATCTGGTAGAGCTCTCTGGAAAACTTCAGCTTGGCCCACGCCCTCCTCAGCCCCTGAACTTTGTAATTTTTCAGCTGCCAGAATCACTAACTGCCCAGTTTAATGTAACTCCAAGTATCTGCAGTGAAGCTGGAGAATACACACATGGAGGACGTTTTGTGGCTTTTAAGCTATGCCCAGAAGTTTGCCGTTTTTTCTTCTTTCTTTTTTTTTTTTTTTTTTGGTGGAAGGGGGAAGAAGAGGAATGCAGTAGGGGTATACACAGGACTTTTCAAAATAGAACGGAAATTCTGTCTGCTGTGAGCTTTGCTTTTGAAATCCCCCTTTTCTTTGGAAAGGCACATTTCATGGGGAGGGGCTTCTCTTATATTTGATAAGTGTAAATACATCCATAATAATTTTTAGAGGTTTTCTGTTCTTTGTGTTTGTTGTCTGTTGCTCAGAAAGCCAAATCCAACTTGTTAAAGCTATTGTCAGAGTCTGTGTAGCCAAAAGGGACCAGCAATTTCCCCCAACCTCAGCTAACAGCTTCCCAGATGAATATGCTGTGCCTGAGTTTCTGCAGCCAAGCAAAGCAAACAGGCATGCAGCTTTTGTGGCACTTGAAGCTTTTTATTCCAGTACCACAGAAAAAATGGCAAACACTCGGAAAAGTCAGGTGGGGCAGGGAGGCTGCATTTCCAGGACCTGTAGCCCCCCTTTCCCCCATTCCCTTTCAAATTGTTTGCAAACCTCGAGTCAATTTTTGTGTTTGCCATTTCAAACTAAATATGTTGTGGTGGGATGTGTGTGTGTGTGTGTGTGTGTGTGAAAGGCAGCAAACTGCAAGAATGAGGCTTCAGCACTATAATAACAAAACAGCCAACAGCCTATCAAGCCAGGGACAACCCTGCAATAAACTAGTGCATCCAGACCTTTAATCACAAGTGACCTAGCAATAAAAAATCAGTGCGTGCCTGTGGGTGTGGGAGAGAGATGAGCAGAAGTGAAAGAGATACATTCCCAGAAGGGCAGAGAAAGAGAACAGAAATATTGAGGTGTGGAGGAGGTAAACAGGAGGAGCATGTACTTTGATTGTGTTGTTTCTGCATGTACATTTTAAACAGTTGAAGTTAAAGCTTTTTTCCCGTTTCCTACAACATGCAGAATTTCATGCATTTGCCAAATGTTGAAACAGGAGCAAAAATCAGCATCAGGTCCTCTTAAAACACAATTAAAGCTGCATGAAAACAGCAAGCTGTTAATAAACACAACATCCAAGTCAGAGTTGTTATCTGCTGTGGTAGTTGTGAGGAGCCAGAGGTAGGATGTCATAGGGGCATGAAACTAAATGAAAAACAAAATGGAAGTTTACAGAAGTAAATTGTCGATAAGGTTAGTTTTAAAGGGATGTGGTTGAAGAGAAATATCAAACTGTGCATAGCAGAGATATGTTAATGAATTGCAGTCTTTGACAGAATCAAGTAAAATTGTAGATGTGGAGGTATAATTCTCTTGCCATATAACTGAAAGGTCATCTCGCAGCTTGCAAGACTACCTTCTTGAATGTAAATAAAATGGAGCTTTGGTTAGGACTGCTGTGTGTCTTCCAGGGACAAGGACCTGAAACAGCAAGAGAAGAGTGGACATGCGTACAAGTGGAGTGATTCATGACTGTGTGTATCCTCTGTCCAGGGGAGAGACAAATGTGTCAGTGCAAACAGAACTGCTGCTTCACAGGCCTTAGTGAGGTTTTTTTTCTGTGACCCCTTTGGGACCATGTTGGTGCTCAGCCTGTGTGCTGGAGGCTGAATTGGTTCCCGAGTGCACTTAGTATTTAAGGACATTGATAATTTAGGGCTGTCTGCCACAGCTTCATTTGATGTGACTGGGGCTTCTGACCTCCCCAGGCTCTAATTCCCAAAAAGCAAGGGACTGGAGAGTACAAGAACAAGGCACAGAGTGCTCAGCTGAGGAACACCCTACTTGTCTGGGTATTACTATGGACTCCAGGGAGAGCCTTCCAAAGGGACTGAGATTAGTGTTTGGCAAGGAGAGGAGTTACTTTACTGAAGTCCACTTTTTTATCAAATGTCTTCACCATGTTGTTGTTGTGGAGCCAGAGTGGTTAGGGGTCAGAACAAACAATGTCGTTACTGCAGCAGTTCTGCTTGCTTCCCATATCTTCTCATGGCTTTTAAGGAGGTTGACGCGTTGTTGGGTCTCTGCCATGTAAACAGAGCCTGCATGTAAACAGAGTGCTGTCTGGTGTGTCCTTAGCCAGTGCGAGGCTCAGAGGGCAATAGAACAGACTCAGAAGGCTCTAATGGAGGTAACGACAATGCTGGAGTTTACAGCAATGGTCAGGGACAAGAGAGCAGCCCATCTTTGGGGAAGGCCATAAATTGTTGCCAGTTCAAACTGGGGAAAGGAGTAAATGGCTGTATTTGTTTTCTCCTTTTCTTCCAGGGCTGACTTGGGAGGCTGAGTGACTAGAGTCACTATATACTGAACCTTACACATTCCAGACAGCATACTGATCAAAGCTGTCCAGGGACATTGGTTGTGAGGAACTGGGAAAAGGTGCCCTCTGTGTGTTGTCACATTAAAGGCTTTTTTCTCCTGAATCAAGTTTCAGCAGTTCACTGGCATAGGACTCCTTCCCTCTCCACGCTGCCCAGGCCAGCTGGCTCATGGCTCTAGAGTTTGGCAGATATGTTTCGGGCTGGGTGCATATCAACAGTGCCCACCCTCTCTTGAAATTCTTAGTTTTACTTGAACTGCTGTTGAAAGAGTAGAGTTATTTGTGCAGAGGATGAGGAGAACTGGAAAGAAAGAGGAGGTCAGTAAGTGCAGCTTTGAGCATACATGCAGAACTCCTCCATGGAGGGTGGCAGGAATGACAGAAATGACAAGAGCAGTGGGTTTGTCATGTGGTGCTGACAAGAGGCAGAGGGCTGGAGTCTCTCCCTGAAATTGCACAGGAGAGATGAGCCCAGGATCCCTCTTTGTCCCCAGTGTGGGATGGCTGTCTGAGAGGTGGGTCCTGGTGAGGCACATCAGTACCCTATACTTTCAAGACCAAAGTTGCCCAGTGTCCCCTGTAGCCTGGGAGAGGTGCATGCACAGTGGAGGGCAGTCTGTGCACCCACAGACTCCCGGCTTCCACTGCTGCCAAGTGGAGGAAGCCAAAATTGGCTTTGCTTCATGGTGCCAGGATGCAGCTCTGAGGATGTGCATATATTTTTCTAAGCTACGCGGATTGACATAGCAAACAGTCCCAGCATGGGATGAAAAGGTAAAACATAGTGACCTCATTTCAACAAAAAAACCTCATCCATCATGCAGAGAAGTTAGTAAAAAGCATGGCGATTAAATACATGCCAGCAAATAGCTTCAAATCCTGTCACCCATGCCCAAAAAAAGCAGTGCCTGTGCCCATTTGGAGGAAAAGATGGTGTTTCATGGTTTTTTCTTTCAGTCTGTGCAGCCTCTGAGTCCTCTACAGCCAACTTGCTTCTTTGGACTTCCTTACCAGAGGCAAAGAGTTAATTTCAGGAAGAAGGAGAATTTCTCTCTCTTTGGATGATAAAAATTATAAGGAAAAATCCAAGTGTACTTGGCAGTATTTGGAAAGAAGTTGTTGAGTCCCAGCTTTGCATCCTGAAAATTAGCACTCTGATAACCAGGACCTGTAGTATCTCAAGCGGAAAGGTGATATTCCAAATCTGCAGGTAGCACATTTTTGTGAAATTTAGCAGTTGCCCTCGGAAAAGTGCTTTGTCAATTTCCTTTTTATTTCCCATATCCTTATTTTTATTTTGTTTCTGCTTCTCTTTCTGCTAAAGATGAAGCAACAGATTCAGAGCTTTAACTTTTGGAAGTGTCAGATGTATTCAGATTTCTAATTGGATTAATGCAACAAAATAATGGGTTAAATCAAAATATATACAAACCCAAACGTTCCTGTTTTCTAAGAAAGTTTGATTCCAGATTGAAACATATTGAAATTAAATTCTTGTTTCTGCTACTAGCCAGAAACCATGGTGAGATAAATGAAATCATATGAGGGGAAAAAGGAGGCAGAAAAATTCTCAGTGTAACAATGTTTCTTTGGCTGCCCTGTCAGGGAAGGAAAGAGAAGAATATTTCTGTCTACTCTGCTTTACAACTGGCTAAGTACACTAACTTATTTTGTTTTCTTCTGAATGAATTGACTTTTGCAGGAAACAGACTACTGGCATGATCTGGTGTGAGAAGCCTGTGTTATTGTCTGCCTGGCCTCTCTTACTGGGTGGATCCAACATGGCTTTCAGCAAAAGTGCTGCCTGCCTCCACTGTCTTGTGCTCAGTTACTAGCAATGATGGGCTTGTGTAGGAGCTGTTAGGAAGGCCTCGAATCTTACTGTGACCAAAGTCTCACAAGATTGTGAAAAGCAGATTGTTTGACAGGGTCATGACAAGGCCAAAGAATGGGTCTGATGGAAGGAATGAGTGGCAGGGGAAAGGGAGAATGGATCTACTATGTGCTTACCCTGCTCAACCTCATGTAATCACAAAATTCCATGAGGGAAAATTAAATTCCACTTATTTGTGTTTCAGTGAAAAGGAAAGAGAAAATCTGGTGGCAGAGAGGAGAAAGTTTCACATGTTGGACTGGAGTAGAAAGCAGTATGTAGATGATTCCTGTCTGAGGCCTTGGTTTGTGTATGGGGTGATGCAAACCACTCTGACCCCACTAGCTCCTCCAGCACCTTCTCAGGGTCACAACAAGCCTCAAGGAGTACCAGAAGTGCAACTTCAGCCTAAGTGGACAAGCATGGTGGTCTTTATCCCTGTTACAGGAACAGCAAGACTTAAGACCCAGAGTCAGACAGTGGGTTTGGTTGTCTCTTGCGACTGTTGTACAGGGCTGTGACTCCATCAACAGCAAAAGATTCACTCTGACTTGTGACTGTGTGTGAAAGAGGTGTTAAGCTGAGGAAGTCCATAGAAGAGCGGAGCACACATCTGAGAACTTCTGATGCAAAATTGCATTGTGGCATTGCATTGTTTCTTTCATCCGTGTTGGAAAAGGTGCACCCACGCTCTGCAGTGAGCAAAACCTTGACAGCGTTCTCACCTCCCTTGCACTGCGTCAGCTGGCACCTCCTCTCTCTCTCTGGGCACACATTCTCATTGCACAAGAAACCACAAGCAGGTTGAGGCTGCGCTGTTGCAAACAGAACAACACAGTCACACCAGCAGGGACAAAGTGCGGAGCCCTTTCCTCCCCTGCTCCTGCTCCCGCTCCCAGGACAGACACCATCAGCTGTCTGTTACTGCGGGTTACCATGAGCCTTCTCCCTGGGTCTCCCAAAGTGCATCTTAAGTTTCTGGCAGCCGGGCTTGGAGGACCCAGAAACAGACCTTCTGCCTGCTTCAGCAGCTCCACATCATGCCTGCCTAGTGCTGACCTTCCCTGCCCTCCGGCCTCTGCCCTTGCCTCACGACCTGTGGGATTATTCCTGCTGTGCCTTCTCCAGGAGAAGGCCCCTCAGCTGCTGCTGTGGGTGGGTGAGGGTGACTGTGAGAGAGGAAAGAAGAAAATCCCTCTCCGATGACTTGCTTTTGTGGCGGGCAGTAATCAACACCCTGGGCACACTGCTGAAGGGCCGTTGGAAAAGCACGTTATCCCTCTGTGCACTGACCTCCCCCAGGCCACTATCTTCCCCCCACAGCAAGCTCAGCAGCCCTTGTTTCCAGCCATGAGGGCCCTTATGATACCAAATTCTGCCCATCCTGCCCTATTTTCTAGTTTTGGTCTGAAGAAGAAGACTGGAGTTGGGATTTTAGCTGGAGTTTATCCTTGCCCAATCCTCATCTCTTGAAGGGCTGGCTGCCAGTAATGGGACGAGCTGCTTCCTTGGTTACTGCACCACAGGCCACGGGTGCTGGAAGGGGGAAGCAGGGGGGATTTTTTGCTTGTTTGTTTGCTTTTTCCTGAACCGTGAAGCTCTGGGCAGTGCTGAAGGCAGGATACAAGACCTGACGGACAGGATCTGGTTTTTGCCCATTCTCCCTCCCCTCTCCCGGAGGAGTGGGGCTTGTGGGCCCAGCAGTCTTTCAGGCCGTGCCAGCGGGGGAGTGAGAACTAGGCCCACGGATTGCATCAGGAGTCTTTTTTTTGGTCATGCTGGTTGGTTATAATGAGAAAATACTCCAAATTCCTAGTGAAAAATCCTTTCTTCCTTTCATTATTACTGGGCCAGACAAGCTAAGCTAGCACCGGAGCCCTGAATGGTGGCTGGCTATTGGTACACACGGTGGTGCCAGGGTGGGAGGCAGGGCTCCTGAATCCTCATCCCAGCACAGCTCTGTGGTTTTTTATATAAACCCCAAAAAATCAGCTAACTCGTTGTACATTCTGTCTGAACATATCTGGGCATGAAACGGGATCAGTGATACAATCCCAAATGTTGTTTAAAAGCTCAGTTAGCTAAGTAAGTAAAAAAGACCTTGCAGTGGAATATACTTAAATGCAAAGTGGTGGGACTGTCTCAAATTTCATTTCTAAGCAAAGCTGCTTTGAGATGCAGGAGCAAGTACCTTAAAAATGTCCTCCTTTTTTTTTTTTTTCCCCTAATTTCTCTTCCTCATGTTTTGCAGAAATTTAACATATGTTCTAGACAGTAGGTTGGATCCAAAACAGATGAAGACTTCAACTCAAGGTGTCTTGCCTCACCCCTGAGGCATTTGCAGCGAGGTGTCACTGGAGGTGGTCAGCAATGCAAGTTCTTCTGGAGAATGTAGTGGTTAAATCTTATTGGTGGACTGTGAAATGTAAACGAATTAATATTTAGGAAAGATTTTATGATTTTTCAGCTGCAAACCTGAGTATATGCTTACTGGTTAATAGACTTGTCATTGAGCCATGAAGACAACCTGTCTAGTCCTCACAGTCTCTGAACTGAGGAGATTTATCTTCATTTATGTCTGACTTGATTATCTTTGCTTCTTTCTCAGGGTTTTTTTAAAAATATTTTGTCTTTCCTCTTTTATTTTTCTGTGATTTAGATTATTGCTTTAACTCCTGGGAACTCTGAGAAACAAGTTTTTTTCTTCTTAAGAGAGGGACACTAAATTTCTTACACAATTGGTTTGATCAATATGAGGTCAACAGCGAAACTAAAGTACTCATTCTCACAATAGGTGCCCTTCATCTGTGGGGGTTTTACTCTAAAGCATAATGAAGAATAGGATCCAGGATTTGTGTATATACTGTGTTGCCAGTTTCTGTCCTGTTATGTAGCGATAACCTTCAATTCCCTCCCTGTATGTGTCTCATTGTCCTTTTCATTTTGTGTTTCAAATCCCATTTTTTCCATGCTTTTCTTTAGTCTTCTTTAAATATTTTTAAAATACTCATTAGCTTCTTAATAATCCTCTTAGATAAGTAAATGTCTTTTAACAGCAAAATCTTTTAAAGGACGGAAATGTGATGTACAGAATATTAAATAATATAATTACTTAATTAATTTAAACATACTTCAGACTTCTAAGTAACTTCTTGTCAGCCTTTGAGCATTCTTTAAATGAAAAGCATCAACTGTGTGATGGTAGGCAAGGAGCAGATAGCGAACATAGTTATTTTGGAAGAAATCCCTGGGAATTCCAAATACCCATCATAGCTCCAGAAGGCCTGAAGGTCACATTTTGTACTGCAATATTTCCACTGATTTTTGAAATGGTTTTGAGACATTTCCAGATGTCTTGATTGGAAAAGGTGCTGCTAAAGGCTGACGCTCGGATCACCACTATAAAGATATAAGAACATCATGGGAAAAAATCCTATCCTTCTTTCTTTTGGTGATTATGTAGCCTCTATCAAAATAGTATCTGAGCATCTTATATGTCTTTAAAAATAGAAATAACAATAATAAACCTCCTGTCTCTCTTTTCCACCACAGTCTGTAAGTGAAATAGCTTGATTTGTTCAAAGGACTTTTTCCTTGTGGGTTCTAAGTATTTAGCTGTGGTTTTGCACAGTTTATCTACTGTTCCATTACTGCACTGAGAGAAGGAAAAAAAGATGCCATTTCCATTATTTCGTAGAACTCAAAAAGCCACAGTGTTATGTGTTCCCTCTACTGATTCCCATGTTGAACATAACCAACACCATTCCCAGAGCTGTGCATTCATGACTTTATTGATGCATAACCAGGGACTTCTTGGCAGGATTTGGTGTTGTGTAAGCCACATGTGATGTTAGATGAAGGCTATTATATAGGAAGGCTGTATATGTTAATTGCAGCCATGCAAAGGATGGGTGTGGAGGTTTAATATTTATTTGTAGAATATGTTTGAGAAGTCATTATATTCCCTTATTAATACCCTGGGAACTTGATAAAGTAACATTATGTTACACAAGGGTCATTTTTCTCTGTTCTGTCTCTCTTTCTGGACTCAATATAAAGCACACTGTTCTAATAATCAGCTTGATTTTTCATTCAAATTTCTGCTTTCTCCTTTGAGATAACAGTCCAGCTCCATATTTTCCACATTAATTATTGTTTAAAAAGAAGTGTAGAGGATTGCAAAGGAGTTTCCTGAAGCTACTGAAATTTATGGCCACTGTTAGCTCTTCTCCTAAGGGAGTTTTGAAGATTTATCCCTTTTACATGTCAAATTTCTTATATTTATCTCCCTGAAAAAATCCGAAGGCCTTAAACTGAACAGATCACTTGTGCCAGGAGAGGTGGCTTGTGATTAACTAACCAAGATGCTGCATAACAAGTGAAATCAAAACTCTTCAAATCATCCCAAACGCAGTATCTACTGAAAGTAAAACTTGAGGCCATAGAAGTGCACATCACACTGTGATTCCAGTCCTCAGAATTGTACACTCGTGTGTCCACGGCTTTGACTAGAGCAGGGCCACGTTCATTAAGAGTCACTGTGTAGACCAGCTTTTTTTTTACTGTCATGATTGTTTCCATATCCTACATCAGGAGATCTTGATGCTCTGTGCCACTGTGACAGTAGTCTGTTCTTTGAACACAGCCTGATAATTGCTAGTGGGGCTAAATTTCACCTCTTCTGGCAGCATCACCTCTGTTTTTCTGTGGTTGGCTAAGCAGCAGGGGTTTTCTTTGGCTTTTTTTTATTTTTTTTGAGCTGAGGAATTCAGACGGCTGGGACACGGTGCTATCTGTTGTAAAGTGAGGGCAATATGTAGTTAGATGTCATAAATACTCTCCTGGCATCCAAGGGTGCCATCTCTCACACATTCATACGTGTCTTATGGTATGGAAAAGATAACTGAGCCATGTGGGCCTCTGTGGTTGCAGAAGTGTGTTAGTGTATCGTGACCCTTTGGGAGGAGAAGGAATGTGAGATGAGTCTTGGTCTTTTACATTTCACATGCAGCTAAGTGTTAAAGAGAGGCAGCAGCATTTTGTGGTCATTACAGCTAAAGACTGCTGAGAAATGCTGTTATCTGAGTATTTCCACCCCTTTCCTCATAGTAAAAAATAAATTTCCATATTAAAAAATATTTCTCTTTCAGAAGTGTCACATTATTTCCAAGTTGCACAATCCAGCAGTAGGAAAAAGTAATTAAGAATAACACAGAAACAGTCCTGTTTCAGAAATAGGATGCAGATATTTGTTGGAATATATCATCTGCAGTACACTTTATGAAACATTGACTTTCCTGTAAGAATCTCTGTGATGCTTCCAGTTCCATTTTACCCTTAAAAATGTAACATTTTCTTCTGCTGTCCAAAGAAGAATCTCACAGCTAATAATAGTTTTAAAGATTGTCAGTGTTTAAGCGGAAACTTCAAAAAGTGCTTTTCTTTTGTAAGTTAGTTCTGCCAATATGGCAATTTTTCTGCCATATAGGTGAAAATACCTATAGTTTGGAAACAAGATATCTTGCCTATGTCTCTGTGCTTGTGGTATCTAATCATGCAATTTCTGGTTTGGGAAATGATTCTCCCTCTTCTTTACAAATTCAAGCACATACAAATATTCCAACAAGAGTCTGCCTGCTTATGTATGCAAAATGTAGTACTCCCATCGCTGTTTTCCTAAGTCCTTTATTTACACCCATCCATTTTGGGATCTATTTTGGAATCTTTCTCACTACGGTAAGAACCTCTAAATGACTTACGGAGACTTAGGTTGGTGCCTTAGTTTGCCTTTATACTGGCCTAGTTCTCCCTCATCTTGCACCAGCCTTATCTGCCCCGTGTACATTTTCCCCACCACTGCAATAACCTTCACCTTCTTTTACCTTCCTTTCTCTCTGCCCATCTAATTCCAGACACTAAGCACTTCCTCTCTATCCACAAGGCAAATTCTGCTTTGTTAAGTAGTTGGACTATGGGAGTAGAAATGTCATGAGTAATAATGCTACCTCTGACACCCAAATATTGGTCAAGATGCTTTAACTTTTGTCTCTTGATTGTTTCCCTGGCTGACTAAGCAGAAAAAATAATTTCTGGTTAAGTGTGGGCTTAATTCGATGTTGGTCTATGACAACTAGTAACATTAAAAATACAGGCAACAGTACGGATGCTGGAGAGTTTAACCACAAATATCTCTTTCAGTGCCTCTCTTTTTCTTTTAACTTAATTAACAGACATTACTCTTCCAACTTTATAACTTAATAGTTCTACAGCTTAGAGTTTATGAAAGACACCATGGTGGATCTTCTGAGAATATAATTGTGTATTATTAAAATTATGGCTAAAAAAATTACTTTGTGCATTAGCAGAACAGGAAAGTAAGAATACTTTGCCCTTCTCAGCCACTTGGCACTAAAGCATCCAAGCCCTGCAGTTTAGGCCTTGGTCCAGCACTCCGTCTGTATTCCTCACATCATACGAATGAGAGGTTCTTTTGCCTGAATGCGTGGAGCATTGCCTGGTTACAGGCAACATATTTTAGCCATAGATCTTGAAGAACTTCATCAAGAAGAGCACATACAATTATCCTCATTTTATGGTAGACACCGTATAATACAGTATATGGTAGAATGTGGCGTTAGCCAGCCAGGAGTTGCTGGCTCCCTTCTCTGTGGTCTAACAAGTGGGAGCTTTAACAGCAGTCTCTGCATCCTTCATTTTACAATATGGAGAGGCAATGGTAGTGGTCCTTTAAACAAGCCTCTTTATACTCACTGCTTAAATCAAGGGAGATGAAGAAGACTAGAGCATGAGTAAGGAGAGAAGTAGTTTTCTAATTCTTTCGTGCTTAATAACTTCTACTGTTTGCTGTACTTACACATTGACAAGCAGTTGCCCACAGCACATGCTCAGCCTTTCATGACTGAAGTTGCATGCATGTACAAAACAGCAGAAGTGAAACCACTGTGAGTCCCTTTAGGATTTATAAATGAAGGAGGAGTTAAAGAGTTAAGAAAAACCCTCTGCATATACCTGGTATATAAAACTGTCATGTAATCAAATGCGAGGAATGCACTCCACTGTGTACATTAGCAAACACTCCATGCAAGCTGGCTGGCAGAAGTTCAGGGTTTTCAGTGCTGCCTTGCATTACAAAGCCCTTCTTTGTTCTCTCAGCTCTGTTTTAAATATCTGATGACTATTCCACACCATGTTAGTGCCAAATCCCCAGCTTCACTGCAAACTCTTTACAACAGCATATTGTGGGCAGATTGGATGGGGACGGGCTGGTAGAATGTGGGTATCTCCCCTTTCTTTGCTTCTCAAGCAAGTACTCTCACCAGCTCTTCTATCTCCCTATAATTTCTGTAGCCCCTTGTGCAGCCACCTGGATAGTGTTCAAAGCCAGAAGAAATCACTAGTGTATGCAGAAATTGAACTTGGATCCTCTGACATGGCAACAGCACTCCGCAAATGTGCATCAGGATGGGTGTAGTCGAGGTTCAGCCAAGGAAGAGCAAATGAATCAAAGAGTGTTCTTGCAACAAATATTTTTGTTGAAACTTGTTGTGCCTATACTGTTTTTGGCTGGATCTTGCCTGAGCTTGCTAGCCAAATGGGATTTGGCTTTGAAAAAAATTAGATGAAAGATTTCCTATGAACATGCACACAGAAAGGCAGGAAGTGATGCTGATGACTCAAGAGACGGTGATGTTCCTTCTTGATTTAGAATTAAAGCACTTCCTTGGAAGGATGTTAACACAGCAGCACACATCTCAGCCTCTTACATCAGATGATATGTTAAGCCAGGGCCTCATCTCTTCATACTTGTTAAGGATGCTTTTTCATAAGACTTTTTAGTCTTTTAGTTAGAAAGGTGATGTTCTAGCTTTCTGTAGAAGGCACGTACATGGTATTGTTTTAACTGCTACATTGATACTCATGCAGTTCAAAAGCTGGTTTTTTATTCCAAGAAAAAAATGTTGCTTGAGTACATGAAGATGTACAATAATAATATGCATCTTCTTCTTGATCCTAAACCTACTAATTCTTTTCATGAAGAATACCTCTGATTTGCTGGATAAACGTAGCGTTAGTGTTGTTTCCTGCAATATTTTGGGATTTCTATGCATAGACACTGGATAGGAAATAAACAGTAAGCTTCTTGAGTTAAGAGGAGATTTTATACAATATTATTTCAGTGGTGCTGCCCACTTTTGGCACCTAATGTGAAAAGAAGCTAAGCTGCTCAGTTTCCAATTCTGCTACTTGTTTCCCTGAAGCTCCTTGGCATCCAGTACTGGTGTGCTGGAAACTCAGCTGTGCAGTTGATGGCTCTAGTGTGTTCTAAAATAAACAAATCTTTTTTTTAAATTCAGATTTCTTAATTTCACATGCAAATATTTCATGGAACACTCAGTAAGAAACACTTTCTAAAGCAAAACCTATTTATTAAGGGCCACTTGAAGATGCATTGTAACACTTTTGTTTAATTATTTAAAATCCGCTAAAGCTAAAATCATTGAAAGTAAGGTTTACAACACTGCAGAAGCCTTGCAAGGCTGTATTTGCCTCTAAAGCAATTGTATAATTGTGTAACGGATTGCATATCAGAATTCTTCAGGGGACTTGCAATGTCTGCTTAGGCTGTGCAGGTGCAGACATTCTTATCTTTGCCATGTTTACTTCCCTAGTACAGGATTGAGTACAAATAGGAATTAATATCTCTATGGTAAAGTATTAACACATAGAGAGAGCGTGTTATTGTCATCTTACTGAGAAGGGATATAGCCAAAGCGTTGAAGGGGTCTCTTGGTGAAGTCTTCTCGTGTAGAAGTCTGTACAGGAGTCAGAAATTGAATCCACATGTTGTATGATCCAGTCTTATTCAGTAAACTGTTGGCTCTTGTGTTGCATACTATCTCCTGTCACATGCAGTGCCCCAGGAAAGTTCACAAACAAGACCCTGTTCCATTGGGCAGGGAGTGACCAGACAGTTGAGTGCCTCACTTTTAAGTCTGTAGCAGGGACTGTGAACAGTGTACAGGTCCATTTTAAAGAAGAAGAAGAAGAAAATACCATGGAGCTTTTTAAATGTTCTCCCAGAGTCTGGTGGAAATTTGAACATATAAAGGGGAATCAGTTACCCTTTCTTGATACTTCCAAGAGATTCCTGCTTCCTTTCCTTGCCGTGGCCTCTTTGCTGTCACATTGCAGGGATAGTCCTTGGGCAGCGTGTAGCCATCCAGTGGCTCTTGGTCAGTTCACCACAACCGAATGAGCAAAAAGTCCAAGAAGGATTGGCACTAGAGAAATCTTTTCCTTTGAGCATTTGATTCTTTTTTTCAGGATTTTTCAGACCTTTTCCTCCTTCTTTCCACATCTCTACGTGTCACTAACTGCTTCTCCTTGGCCTCCTGCTTCAAAGCCCTTGCATGTACCTAGTGCCCACTGAGCTGCACATAGTGGTGCTCTAGCACACCTGGCAGGGAGGTATGAACTCTGTCATTTACTGTTGTTTGGTTTCTAAGTCCATTTTAAGTATGCTTGTATGGCAACTTTCACCATTTTAGCACAGAGAGAGAAGGAGTTATTTGGCTTTTCCAACCTTAAAATTCACTGGAAGAGGTCACAGAAAGTCGAAGCTTTGAGAGACAAAGCTAAGACCAGTACCTTGCCTTCAGGTGGTGCCTGTGCAGGCTGTCAGGAAAAAGGGTAATGTCAGAAGTAGAAGGACTTAGGAAATGCTCCAGCTGTAAAATTCTCCAAATGTAAACATATTTGTTTCTACAAGAAGCAAGTTGCTCTCTGGAGGAGGAATGCAGCTGGTGTTAACCAAGGGAATCTACAAAGAACTGCACCAAAAAGGCAGCAATCCAAGTAAAAAGAAGGCTGTGTGTTAAAGACCTAACTGTATTTTGTTAGGAATGGCTGAAGTAAGATGTTTTCCTGGCAGTTATTGTTTGGTGGAGCTGAAAGAATGAGCCAGGTATTATGCCATTACTTTGAGATGGAACATTTGGGAGAGATTAAATAGATGTGCTCACTCACAAAATACATTTGGGCCTTAACTCAAGAGTAGGGAGTTCAGCAATGAATGCAGAGCCAGAGCAACCAGGAAGGTGAAGAGGGATTCTTGACTCAAGGTGATTTGAGCTGAGCAAGGGGTTATCACTGCATGTAGAAGTTCTCTTTCTACTCCTAGTGAGGAATCTGCTTTCCCACAGCAAGAGTGCAGGTCCCATTTACTCTCAGGCAGGTTGAATATCATGTGGGTTTTGCTTCCCTCTCTGATTTGGCTGTGTCTGTAAACAGCTTCTTGTTGCCATTCATAGGAAGATGCAATCCTGATGAAATCCAGCTGTATCTGTCTAGTACTGTACCGATAATGTAGTGTCATCTGCTTCCTTCCAAACTAGAACCTCCCTCTTTGCTTTCAGACTTTACCTGCCACACTGGCAAATGATCTAGTAACTACACATCTCACATTCCAAATCTTCTGGCACCTAACATCTTGGGCTTTCCTGTGAGCTACTGGATATTTGGGCCGAATCATTCAGTCCCATGAGTTCCCACTTAAGTCAGTCATTGCATAATGTGAGCACAGTCAGGCTCTCTCTTGTCTTTTCTCTTTTTCGAGAGCAGATCTTTTATGAACTGGTAGAAAATGAACTGTGGATTGGAAGAAGACCAAATGAATTAAAAATTCCTAATATGTACATGTAATGAAGTAGCACCTCAGTGCTCCAACAAAGTACATCCCAACAAAGAGCCTGCAGAAGAAAAATTTCACTGCACTATTTAAAGTGAAAAGATCCTTCCCTTCTTTCCAGTGTAAAATACATGCTTAGTAGTATGTGGGGAGATGTACTGTGTGAAGATTTGTTTTCTTTGAGAGTATTACTGTACTGCACTGAGAAAGAAAAAGATTTCAAGTGGCTTTTCTCCACTTTGTTGTCAAGTCAGCCCCTGTATCTCCAAGGATAACAAGAGTGCCAGATACACTGAGCAGATGAGCCTTGAAGGATGTGAGGAAAGCTACTATACTGGGATAGATAGCATACTTTTTCCTTCTGTAGCATGCAAACATTTGACCTGACATAGACTAGAAATTCCTCATCTGCTTCTTCCTTTTTATTTCTCTTTAAAGAACTTCTAAATATCTGTTCATGCTTGTGGAGAAGTCCATATGTATATATTTCCTTGGGAAGTCCCGTCTCTATTTGCTTGGGAAATCAGACAGAAATTTAGGTGTAAGTTTTACATTGATTCTCTCTACATTTACCTGAAATATATCCTGCAGTCAGAAAAAATAAGAGTTTTACCAGTGACATGTGAGTTACATACTGTGTGCTCCAGACTCTGCTAAGGAGACCTCAGCTCATTAATAGAATATTTTTATGTGCTTTTAATGCTTGAGGGCCTCTTACAGAAAAATGCTTCCAACAACAATCTGTGTTTAAATGTTCTGCTCTTCAAGTTATGTATTTTCACAAAGAGAATGAGTTGGGGAATATATTAAATTGTTTCTTATTTTAACCAGGAGTGCTTTCCATTTGATAAAAATTGGAAGGAAGCATCACCTGACAAATGAAACTATAAGACTGATCTTTTTCAGAAGAGCTGCTGTTTTGTTCCTCAGACATATTTTGCATATGTACTGCTAATGCAGTGCTGAGTCAAACATCATTCATCTGTAGGAGCAGAGGAGCTGAAGGTCAAGGAACAGACTCTGCAGGTGTCTTCCCCCAGGGAACTTTTCATACCTGCTGTTTGGTGCAACCTAACCTATTACATAAGCGAGAATTTGCTTTTCTGACGATTGTTAATGATCTTTAAGGATTGTATTGTGTTGGCAGGGGTGATTTAGAAGGATTCAGAGTGAATATGAGAGGCAAAGAGCAGCCTTCATCTCCTGCCATATGCTGGATGGTGCTGTTTGACTACGAAGGTGTCTGATCCTTCTCCAAAACATCAGTGATAAAACTGCTCTCCAGTACTCATAGATAAATCAACAAAGACTGAATATTTTCTTTCTCCTTTTGTATCTATTTTTAAGTAGATTTGAACCTGATGGAAAGTACTGGAGTGATTTCACTCTTCTATTCCAAAACCAAGATGAGTAGAAACCACGGGAACACTGCACTGACAAGAAGCGAAGGGCATGCCTTTTCAGATAGCTGATACCCACTGAGACACAGTCTGGAGCAGACCTGGCTTATGATTTGCTCTTCTGTCACTGGAAACAAGAGGAGGGAAGGAAAGGTTGTCCTGTTGTAGTTGGCAACAGGACAGCACACTAGCATTTGAAGAACTGACTGCAGTTACGAAGGAGAGCTACTTAAGATGGTTGCATGGTATCTCTTTTCATCTTCTCAGAAAATCAAAACACACAGTAAGTGAAGTCCAATATTAGCTTGGAATGATTTAGACAGCTGAGGGCTCCTGGTAGTGAAAGCAAAACTGCACTCGTTGTAGGGACACATTCATTTTAGGGAGCTGCCTGAAATCCATGTCATGTCAGCCAGGACTAATTTGGCCCTTGCCTCTGAATCAGCTCGTAGAGTCACACAGTCTATCATATATTTAGAAAACTTTTTGCTCTACCAGAGAATCCCTCAGGATCTGTCAGTGAGTAGTTCTAACGTCTGCTCTACCTGTTCCTGGTAGGAACAAAGCACTATACTACTGACAACACAGTGCATTCCATATGCAGTATTATTTTCATCTTGGGTTGGTTTCTTGGGTTTTTTTGCTGTTGCTGGTATAATATCGTAGAGAACCTATCTTTCTCGAGTAGACAGGCAGTAGTGCTGATCTTCTGGCTCAGAAACCTACCCTAGTCTTACAATACAGTCTATAAAAGGGTGCTGTAGATGGCCTGGGAGGGAACACAAGGCATTAATTCACTGGAGGAGTTGTTCTGACATCCTGGACTGTGAAAGCACAGCTGGGGCAGTTTAAGAGCAGCAGTCAGGTTCCAACAGGGAAGCCAGGCTTTTATAATTCACACTACAGTCACCTATTGTTTTGTTTCTTGTTTTCTCAAGATATTTAGACATGTCTGGTGGGCAGAAAAGTGAAACACTGGGAGTGCCAGCTCCAGGCAGCCGTAGCACTCCGAGGTACTCTGCAAACTTCCTCCTCACAGCTCTGTTCCTGCTATTTCACAACAAAGCTGTAGCTCCTGCCTGTGCTTTTGGTCTTGAATCTCACAACCAAAGCACCTCCAGTCTGGTCTGCACATATTTGGATAATTTTAGTGTCCAGCATAGCACTGCTGGATTACCTCAAGTTTAGTCAAGCAAGGCGAAGCCAGCATGTGTTTTAAAATGCAATTGAAAATAGGGCTTAATTAAACAATGTTCTGCAATGATTTTATGATAGCAGCTGAAGGCTGACATGATCCTTTATGACTTTCATTTCAGCTGGGATTCTGGACAGAAATCAATACATAAATACATTAATGATTCTTCACGGCTTCCAAAGAATACTGTTAATGAAAGCAAAATTCTTAGTATTTGTTAGCTGAATAAACTCCAACAATTCTGATTCTCTGGTCTATTAAGCCATGTGAAAGTATAAAAGGACCTTCGGACAGTCAGCTACCCAGTAAAGAATTCTTCCTGCTTAGGGTTTCATTGATGAGAACAGACAGCTGCCCATTCCCTCCCTTTTAGCTGTATGTAAGAAAACAATTTGAAATAAATCCAGGTATACTTTGTCTTCTGCTGAATTAATACTTTGGGGTAGTCATGTTATGAATGATAGCTTGGCACCTCAGGGGCAAATATCTGCAAATAGGTTTTGTCTTTGTGTGCCCCAGCTTCTCCTCTAACCCACTGTCAGAGAGAGTGGAGAAGCCATTTTTACTGTATTAAAAACATTTGAATAATTTCTTTTATCACAGAGCTCATGCCAATTCCATATAGATCCAGAATCTGACATTATGCTATCACAGAAATCTTGGGACCCTCTTCTTCACTGGTATAATCCACAGGGAGAAATTTGGGCTGCAGCATGGATTGTTTTATAGAATCTGAATACCGTCTGAATTCATGTGTCAAAAATTCCTTTTGTAGCACCCAGGATGACACCTTTCTTTCAGGTTCCAGATGGCCCAGAGCAGATTCTTTGCATAAGATCAAATGGGTGCACTTAGTTTCCCATGCTAAATAAAGGTAATCTAATGGTAAATTGTACAATCACCTGCCTGACAATGGAGGTGGGAGTTACCTGGTGTTCTGGTGGACACAGAGGATAAAAAGTTTTGGTTTGCTTTTTAAAAGCATTCTAGATTGGTATCTTCGGCTCTCTGAATATAACCTACAGTTGGAGACTCCTCTGCAACCTCACCAAGTCCAGGCCCCTTGTTGTGTCTTGCTTCTTCCTATGCAAAACCACTGAGACAGATTTTTATTTTAGAATTTACTGAGAAGGTGAAGTGATTCATGCAAACCTCTTGGTACAAAACCAGCTGTAAACGTGTTTCTCCTTTCTGCTGCCAGTTGTTATCTTCCCCTCCACGAAGCTGGACTCTTTGGGACGGGTAGTGATCAGCAAAGTCAAACAACAGTAGAAAAATGTGTTATCTCTGCATGTATAAAAGTGCTGTCCTGTCCTTTTTTTTTGCATCTGCACCTTCTGCATATTAGGAAACTCTCTGGCTGCTGCTGGTGAAAATTAGCAATGGGTGTAGATGAGCCATTGGTGAAAAGGTTTTCCATTCAAGGGCAGACTGGGACAAGCAGTGTTTGGCACTGCTCAGGAACCAGAAGCAGAAATCTGCAAGGCTGCAGCAAAATCCCGTCTGATGCCAGCACATGCTAGTGGCATCCCCTAACAATAGCGGGTTTGCTTCCTGGCCTGCAGACGGTGTCAGCTATGCCAGAGTAAGGGCACTCCGCTCCTGCTTTCTGCCAGTCACTGTCAATACTATAAATACGTGCTTTGGGAGTTTGTTTCAGGGAATGTTCTGCAGTTAGACATTAATAAAATCAATAAAACTGGGGATAAAATTTGTAGCCACAGACTAAGGACAGGATTTCAGGTTACATTTTAATCATGCTTTACTGTTACAGTTACTGCTGCCCTACCTACTCCTCTGCCTGTGCACTTTGCTGTGTAAGCTGTGATCATACATCTGTGTGATCGTGGGGTGAGCCACATCTGGGAACATTAGGGGTTTTCATGGTTTTTGTCTAATCAAACTATCCCTAAATCAGTTTGTTTCTTTTATTCACTGCCACAGCCGTGAATAAAAGCTGTGTAGGGAGTTGTGCTGCATCAAGGCTGGAGAAGTACACCATGCATGAATGTGTCAATTATGATTTCTTTAAAAAGAATAGAAAAGAATAAATGTAATAATATTGACTCCATGAGCTGCTCATGTTTCATCTCCTCTATCATGATGCTAGTTATACAGGTAGATTTCTGTTTTGAAAAAATAACAACATGCCAGTGCTAATACACAGGAGATTCATAGACAATGTGTTGAATTCCTAGGACTGCTGTTCCTGGCTTTTAGCAAAACCAGTGGGAGTTTTTAGGTATAATGAGTATACCTAATATTATATGAATACTTATTAGTAATTGTATTTATTGTTCCATTTTTAGAGAATTGTGAACAAAGAAATGGCCAAATGCACTTTAACAAAGTATTACATAATAATTTAAATATTTATAATGTTTGTAGTAATTTTAAAATGTGTGAATGTTAACTTTGTACTCACTTGTTTCTACACTTTTCACATCATTGCTGGTTTTATAAAGCTCATGGATGAGTGATGTTTTTATCTTCATGCTAGTATCTCTGTCATGAATGTAGGTGACATGTTGATGGAGCACATTACATTTTCATTCCTAGCTAAATAATATCAAACTGAGAAGTGACTACCTAATCTCTTGGTATTAACCTTACTAATAAAGGGCCTGATGGAGTTAGAAGAGTTGAACTAGAATTGTTTTGCCATTACTTTTCTCCAAGTACAGGTCATAGGCAGTGCCTGGATAAGCTAATCCTGCACTGTTTTGTCCGGTTCAGATTTACATGCATAGAGCAGGAGGGGTTTTTGCCTTTTCCTCTGGAAAGAGTTTATGCTTTTTGAGCTTTTGCTGTGCAAACTGTCTGTGGGAAGTGTCTGCTCACACCTGGGGGAAATACACAAAGCAAAGTGCCTTTAATTGCTTCTGGAACAGTACAGAGAATTGTTTAGACTAGATTTACTTTTCTGATTTGAGCTTAGAGACAGAGCTGACCTCTGCCAGAACTACGAAGAGCACCCAGCTGAGGCTGTTAACATCTCTTAGGAAACTGTTCAGGAATGAGCCTAGCTCACTGCCCAGTGCTGTAGTGATTACAGTAAATCCTCATCTTCTGCTGACTTCAGCGGGGTGTTTGCAGACAGCAGTTCTGGTTCAAATGGGATCTCAGACCCCAAAGAATGTAAAACATGTATCAAAATCTACTCATTCGTAATAGCAGTTTTCTTTAGCAGCTTTCATTTATAATATTTCAAACATATGTTTTTCCTTGAAAACAGGACGTGTGAGTGCTCTGCTTGAGGGGAGTGTGAGGAAAAGAAAGCTCCATGCCATGTCTGATGAGAGCAGCAGTCTTTTCTTGTCTTTTTTCTTAGGCACTGTGATCTCGCCTAGTGGGACAGATCAGATCCCATCACAGAGCTGTGCTCCAGTGTCTGCATTGTCCAGTTACGTGTCCTCATTTCCCCAATTCCTATATCAGCTGAAGGACAGATACATTGATTTACATTACCTTTTCTAACATTGCCCTTGCAGACGATATTATGGGCATTGCTGCAGTTTCCCTGCAGTTGTTATCTCAATCCTTACCACCTCTTATTTGGCATCCTTGTCTCTGTTGTTTTGTGAATCTTGTATGTTGTCCTGTTTCCACCTGCTTCTGAGGTGTTAAAGGTACCCACTCCTCATCCTTTCTGTTGCTGGATACCTATGGATCTAAAAAGAGATACAGTGCTGGTGTCACCCCTTGTACTGTATTGAAAAATGGTTCATTGTTTTAAATCATGCATGTTTATTGTATGACTGGTGAAGAGCATGTGAGACACTGCAGAATAGGTACCTCAGTTACAGCTTTGCAGCTTCTGTGGGCAGGTTTGGTCTAGCTCCAGTTCATATACACGTATATCACAAATGTTGGTACTTTAATTAGCAGAGTCTAGTCTAGAAAGTGCATATTTAGTACAAGTAACAAGGTCTTTCCTTTTAGTCTTAGGGACAGCACAATAGGACATAAAAGTAATAAGCTGTCTAATACATAGAGAGCCAGCAAGAGTACCTCTCAAAGGCAGCCTGTACCTGTATGCAAGGCACATGAGAACACTAATTTAGAGAGAGCCACAACTTGAAGTTTACAGATAAGAGGCTATACAGGTCCCTACAAATGTTAGCTGATCTTGAAGCCAGATGGAAAATGGCTGCCGGTTTTTGACTTTCTCCCAAACTGCCAGTTTCAGAAAGAAGTCCTTTTTTCTTTTATTTGGCTGTTATTTGTAAATACAAGTGAAGTACAGACTGATGGCTAAAGCAACCAAATCACAGAAGCACTCATTGCTTCTTCTCAAAATGTCTGCTCCTCTGTTTTGTGATTCAAAGGCAATATTCAGCTCTTTGCCTGGCACTGCAGGCAGGACCCACCTGCTCCTCCCAGCTCACAGGCCCGAGATCTCTGCTGTCTGTCACCAAGCTTAAGCAGAAAGTGTTACCTGTGCTGCCTGTGCACAGGTAACGCTTTCTACTCATTTTGGCATCTCTCTCTTGGCCACACATCATCTTTTGGCAGCACATTGCTTCCTAGAAGCTGAAAGCTAGATTAATTTGAACACCAGAAAATACTTTGACATTTATAAACATAATCATCTTTTTACTCTTTTGTCAGCAATACTGTTTACTTTCATCTTGGTTATCCTTTAAACGGCATCAGTGTGCCTGAGATCTGTGCCTCAGTTTTAATAGGTTATGTTTGTTATTTGAGATTTCCTTTAAAGTGCTGAAGGTGGAGGCTCTGGAATCCTGGGATCTCAGGTCTGAGAAAGTGCCAGGGAACAAGAGTGACACTGAAGAGTTTGTTGATGGAATGTTTAAGTCAAGTGAAGGATAGAACAAAAACTATGTAAGTGATAGAAGTGGAACATGATTGTTCAGTATGTTGTTTTTATAATAGCAATAAGGAATTTAGAAAGTGTTACACCATTTTTATTTTGAATGTACTGCAGCAGTGAAAGTTAGCCTTTTACTCGGTGGTTGTTCTATTCACAGGTAGGTGTAGGGGTACACACAGTAACCTCTACATGCTTCGCAAAGAGTTCATAACACATTCATAACCAAGTACAGTTACACCGCAGAGTACTCTTGCAGATGCAGTTACCCTATGGAAAAAGTTTCCCATGCCTAACTAAGGAATATATTTAGGCCATTTCAGCCACATAAAGGAAATGAATGTACAGCAGAGGTCACTGCCCTAACTGTTCTGTGCCAGAAATTCTTAGAGGTGGTATTTATACTGAAGTATGCATTATCTATAGCATGTTTATAAATACGTCTGCTAACTCTATGCAGCATTTCTACTTGTAGAAGCTCTTATACTAACATATACCCCAGGGTTTCATTTATCCTTCTCCCAGCCTCATTGTTCTTTTTTCTTTATAATTAATTTATTTGTCCAACACTGCCAAGTTAAGTTTTGTTCTTTTCTCTTGTTCTTTTTGGTTCCTCTCTGCTCCCTCTCCAGATTATTGCAAGTCATTGTGCACTAAATATAGTTCAACTTTCTGCTTTCCAGATGCTGGGAGCTTGGCTGACATCCTTATTGCATTCCAGACTAATTCTCTCTCTGTCACACTCATAGACAGCTATTCAAAGCAAATTTATTGAGTTCAATGTATCGAGAAAATCCTGATAGTTTTATTTGTAGAATGCAGATTAAGGTTTAGTAAAATTTACGCATGTTAAATTTTTGCTGGCTTTATACTCAGTTGCTGTACCCCATATTCATTGTTGTGATGGCCCAATATATGGTTCTTGCTGACTTACATATTTCATAAAAGGTTTAATCTCTGCACACATCTCACTGTGCATTTCAATTATTTAGGTCTGATCTAGCCAGGCAAATTTCACTTCTGGTGCAGCTGTAGTACACTGGAATATCAAGATCAGCTTCAGGGATGTTTCAGCCCAAAATGCAAAAGTTCCACAGCAAAAGTCAGTAGAATGGAAAAGTATACACAAATTTGAGCCACGGCTGAAGAATCAGTTTGGCTGTGATTAGAAACTTATTACAGCTATCCAAGTCAACACTAATTTTCAGGAAAATTAACTTTCTGCTCTACTTCTTTTGTGAGCTGGTGCTTGTATGCTCTTAAGAGCTTCCCTCCAGGCAAGTGACTGTTTTGGTAATGATAAGTAGTTCCCATATAGGGTATGTAGTATTCCTAGTTTATAAAGCAGTTTGGACTAGGAAAAGCCATAGAACAAATCTGTCATTTTCATTTATCAACTATTAGTAATGTCTTGCACTAGTGCAGTATTTTTTAATTGGAAGGATCCCAATTTCAGGTCCATGTTTACACTGACATTTGCTAGAACCAATGTATTTGGATCCTTTGTATCTGCTATTGAAATGCAGCTGTGGTACAATGTGACAAGTGTTTAGGGCAGGAAGCGAGGAAATTATTGTGTCTAATCAAAATTGCAATGGGAATTGATTGGCAAAGCATATTTACCCTGAAGATGGGGCTGTACTGCCAAACATTGGGCTATCCTGATTGGAGCTTTGGCAAAGTAATTCAATACAAATGCAAAGAACTATTAGTTGTGAGACTTGGTAACGCACCAGGGTTAAAATTCTCTGCAATCTTTTGTAAACTCCCTCAAATCTGTATTGGCCATGGCTTCCTCTCCCTCCAGACAGCACTCTGTTCTGCCTCAGAATATTGCCTTGCAGAAGACTGAGCCTTGTCCCACTACTAACCCCCTTCCTGCAGCATCTGCTCCTGAGAATTGCAACAGCCTAGCTGTGAGGAGGGCTGGGAAAAACAGAGGGCTCTGGCTCTGTGCCACTGCTTAATTTCCATAATGCTTACTTAATGTCATAAACATACAAAGCCTACAAAACATCGGCAAAGTTGTGAGGCCAGATAAAATCTGGTTCCTGGGGTCTGTGCAATCCAGTGAGTGCTCTATGAGGCTGATGAGAAGCAGCTTCCCTGGAGGTTTCCAGCCCTTGGGATTCCAGAGGAACCATGGTCTCAGGTGCTGCTGCTGGGGCTGCCCCGTAGCGGCTTGCACATAAATATCAGTATCAGCCTGTCACTTGCTGTGCACCCACTTCCAAAGAGGCTGCAGCAGTCCCCACCCAGAGTCTCTCAAAACACAAGGAGCATGTCATTCAAACCAGAAAATAGCTGCAGTTCAGCACAGGGTTGGTGGGAAAGGATCATGCAGTACATGTTACAGAGGCTGTCCTGGCATCCTGCTCTGCTGAAGACTGGCTGGGGAAGGGGCGGGAGAGGCTGAAGGCGGTGGCTGTTCTCAGAGCCTAACAAGTGGCTACATTGTTCCTGGGCCTATCAGTTGGTTTCTGATTCACCCGCAGCCAATGTGCCATGATCAGATCACAGCTGGCTCAAGGATATGCTTTCCAGTGCATTTAGTGCTTGGAACAGCCCCAGGTTTCAGGAACACATGGTGAGGAAGAGGGGACAGCTGTGAGACAGAGAAGGGAGCTGATTTTTGCCTTCTCTCAAGATGAGCTTTTCTTTCATAATTTGATTCTGTTAACAGCATTCCAGGTTGTAAAATTAATTTGGAGCCTATATAGATCTGGGTGAAGGGCAGACGGAGGGAGAGGTGGGTGGAAGAGGCAGTGGTTGCTTGCATGGCTGCATGCCCGCACTAGCAGTGCCCTCTCTGACTGGTCAGCTGTGCAGCTGCTCGTGACAGATCATAGATGGATCCTGAGTACTCAGCCTGTATTATCTTTCTGCTCCAAGCTCTGAGATAGCTTTGTTTGTCTCTGTCCTGGGGGTTATGTAGCTGCTACATCCCAGTGGGCGTATCTGGCAGTAGCTGAGCTTCCTTGTATGTGAGCAGTGACTGACTTCATGGCGAGAGAGGGGAATGTCCTGAGTGTGACTGAGGACAGAGCGGGACTTAAGTTCCAGGTGGACATTTTTGTTTATCATTGCAGCACAGTGCTTCTGAGTGATTCCTGACTTTTTGTTCCAATCTCCTCTTAAGCAATAACACACCATTCCTCACCTCCTATCCTAAGCTTCCCTGTGTTTTGTAATTGGTTTTGCTGTTTTGCCTGGGAGTGGCTGCAGTTCAGGGAGGAATGATGTAGTGCCTGCCTGTTTACAGGTCCTTAAAGCAAATCTGTAATCTCCTTGTCATCCTGAAAGTCCTTCACTTCCCAGCAGGAATTTTCATCTCTCCTTCCCGATCTTCAAAAGCTAGCCTGAGAAAGGCAGATAAATGCAAGTGGCATGTGCTGTCATCTCTGCTCCACTGCAGAATGTCAGTAATAAACTACATCTTGTCAGGGAAATCTGCAATTCTCTACCTATAGTCTATACTTGTAGGCCTATAAAGTACTTTAATGCTTGAGAAAGTTGATCTGTTAATCAACAAAGGTAATAAGCCAAAGTTTTTTCTCCTTCCCCTTACAGGGCCCCAATTCTATAAGGAGTCATAGAAGTTAAACATTGAAAAAGACCTGCAGTGTAATTGAGTCCATCTCCTAGTAGTGTGGGGGTGTTCTCTATTACAGATTTTTATTGTTATGTCAGCCTGGTTTTAAACAACCTCTGCAGCATGATTTATGCATTTTTTGGAAATATTATGCTTAGCCTAACACATCCCAACATCTTGAAGTTTTTTCTGATACATTTATCTAAATAGTTCCTCTAAAAGTTAATCCAGTTTATTTCAGTTAAACCTTTCCTCTTCTGCAGCATAGTTCGTTCTACTGAAAAAACAATTCCCTTTTCCTTTAAAGGGGCTAGTGGGACAGCAAGTCTGCCATTTGGCCCGGCTGCAGTCAGATCTCATTTTTCAACCCCACCCTTCCTCTTCTCTGAGAAGGAGGGGCAGTCTTCATATTTTCCCTTTAAGCTGAGCTATGAAAAACTGTTTGCCAAAATCTTTCACCTTGGCTGTATACCCTCACAGATGTTTTCTACAGCATAAACAAAGCGGCAAAGAATGTTGGCGCACGAGGGAGTCATGGTAGTTGGGATGGGAGAGATCAGGCTGGAGAATTACAGCTCCAGCCACTTGGCTGTAGTTTGCCTTTCAGAAATGCACAAGAGCTGCTCCCACTGCTCAAGGAGCAGAGCCAGCTGTAAAATCATCCACAGTTTGATATAACATGAGCATTCAGCCATGCAGTCTAAGCATATGTAATGCACACGTCACCATAGCATGTGTGCAAATTAAGAATAGTGATAAATCTGGCTGGTAAGTCCACGTTCTCAGCTGTTCCTCAGCCATCTCCCTGCTCAGAGAGAGATGATGCCAGCCATTGCAATTGAGAGAATAGGAAAAATTGTAGGAAGAATTGTGTTGTACATTATACCAAATGAATGGCAAAATCTGACTTCACGCCCCAGGGCTTAAATTTTACTTTTAGTAGTGTCCAGAACTTCAGAGTTTTATCGTGGACTTTGCCAGCTCCAAGTGTCTATTGACTACAGCTGTGTCAATGAAACAGAGTATAGGTCTTGAGTACCACAACCTTATCATGTAAGAGAATTTGCTGAAGCAAGTGAAACACCCTGAATTTTGTTGTGGCACAATGTCACTTTGTCTATTCTGCCGTATTTTTGACCAATTAAAATGTTCAGATGACTGTTTAGTAGGCTCCTGCTGCAGATTTTGAAGGGAATCAATTTGGACAAAATAAAGGCAAGAACTGTTAGGACCGACAACTTATATGAAAACAAGGAGATACTCTTCCTAAAACAAGTATTTCTAACTGATTGAATGCAATGCATAGCCATGAGTCCTGTAAGATCCTGATGAGATTCTGACAACAGGAGATGGTGACAGTAATATAGCTGTTTACCTAAGCCTCGCTGTTGACTCAAAATACTACTTTGAGCCATTGGAAAAGTTTCTTACTATAGACAAATTTAGCTCTTAGCAGCCTTGAAAGGAAATTCATAATGACCAGTGTAAAACACCTGGTGAAGATGAAAGGCATCAAGAATCTTTTCAGAAATTGCAAAACTTAAGCAATTGAAGGCTTGAGAGGGAACCTCAAAACCTCTCCTGTTGTTACATAGGAATCACAAAGAACATATTGGTTGTGTTTGAGTATATCCCAGAGGATCAGTTTGTGAGCCCTCCTGCATATTCTGGTGGGTTGAGAGGCACCAAAACAAAGGAGACCATGGTTGGAAAGATTTGCATATTAAGGAAAAGAATGTGGAATGTATGTATTATGTGTAGTAAGACTGTGGAACTAATGGCTTATGACAGGGATACAACTATGGAATTAATGTGATTTGGCAGGCAGGCATTAATATGGAATGGACAGTTTTGGAGGAAGCAGAACAGGGATGCAAAAGACTGTAACTGAAGCTAGTCCCTTGCATAGGGGCTGTGTTGAGAGAAGGTTTCTTGCACATACATATGCAAGAGTGAACAGAGTTTATCCCTATGTCATTATTAGGAAGTAGATAAAGATCTTTATTTGTATTTGTAGGGTGTGAGAAGCTTTTACTCTCTATTGACTTGGCACGAAGAGGCCTTTTGAGCATACATCCTGCTGTTTTGTGTGGCTATGATTTAACTGTCGTCATACTTTCATTGTTTAGATCTCCTAAATATATTTAGGTTTTTCTATGGAGAAAACTGACATTAATATATTTATGACCATCAAACATATTGGAGATAAATATAATTATTGTGTAGAGTAGATCCCAAGATCTGCTGCTTTAAATACTCTCAAGCATACTGCCAGCTTAAAGGGTGATAAAGTTGATTCATGTTTCATGGAGGTCCCAGAACACACTGGTAGTCCTGGTGTTAGGGTTGTATCAGCCAAAGTTCCTGAGAAACAGCCCCTATTAAAAACATCACAGCATTTTTCAAAATTATCTCATTCTTTAAATATTTTTCTGTGCCTGTGTAAGGTCTCATGTTAAGATTCAGACTCTTTCTCAGCTGCTCAATATTTGTTCAAGCTAATATACAAGAGAAAATAATCTCTGAAATGTTATTTGTAGGCATTTGGAAGTCCACATCAGTACATGTCACACTGATGTAAACTGTGATTAGGGCTTTTTTCAAGGAAAAAAATTTCTTTAGCACATTGGTAGCTCCAGGTGATATGCAGTGATTCTTAGATCAAGCTCCATTTGTTCACTGTGAGTTGAGCTGTTGTCCTGGCAGTTTTTAGAGAACATAATTTGTTCAGAGACATCTCAGCTTGTGTTTGCTAATGGAGAAGTTCTCACCTGGGGCCAGCATACTCCTGGCTCTCCCTATGTCCAACTAGTACATGCACTTCTCAGGTTCCATCATCTCTGCTAGACATCTTTGTGCTAAAAGCAGGAAATGTACTGAGATTATGAGAGGGATTAAAGGATTGGCAGAGATAAGGGTATTGTAGCAGTGGGCAAGCTGGTTCTGAACTGGGGGGAGAAATGTGTGTGCCAGGAACAAACCAGCAAAGAGCTATGTATGAATGAAGAGTGGCAGAACTGTGTAAATGGTGTTTTTGTGGAAAGGATTTTCCCTGTTCTGTGCATATATCTACTACATCTGTGAGCCTGTATAGAAGTGTCTCCACTGAATTACCAGCTTTTCCATGACTCCAGCATGTTTCTGCAGTCAGTCCAGTCTGGGATCTGTCTCCCTGTGTAGTGGAAGAGTGCAGACTCTTCTGGTCCCTTTAGTGTGGGAAGCAGCTAAATATAATTGTCTTGAAAGCAGGAAACAAAACGTTGAGGTATATGCTAGCCTGTAACTCAGCCATAAACCTACCCTCTTTGAGCAACACCTCAGCATGCCAGTGAACAAACACTAGCACAGTTGCTCTCTCACAACTGCTACAAAAGAGTGGCACAAGAACACTGCAGGAGGCTAACACATTTTCTTGGCTGAAGCCTTGGTTGCATAAGGAAATTGAGCAGCATCACCGTTCCATAATTACTGCCACCTCATAAGCAGTATTTCACAATATCTCTGCCATTCCGTCTCTGTTCAAAAGGAGGCTTTTCATGTAGGTGCGGAAGGCCTCCACTCAGACACTTCGTTTGCTTCACATAAACCATTCCAACCATTCCAGCTTGGTAGATGTTACCAGCCATGGCCTCTCACCCTACAAGGTCCTTCCAAAACATGGTTTGTCAGCTCAGCTCTGGGATCCGAGAGACACAGCATCATAGAAATGTAGGTTAAGGAGGGACCTCTGGAGGTCTCTATTCCAACATCCTGATAAAAGCAGAACTGCTGCCAGCACTTAACAGGTCAGCTCTGATTTTGTCTAGCCAAGTCATGAAAACATGCAAGGATGGGGATTGCACAACCTCTCTGAGTAACCCATTCCAGCACTCTACTACTGACCCAATGAAAAGTTTTTTTCTGATGCTCAGTGCAAACACAGTAGGAGATCCTCCATGCTGTCCATACTGACATATCTGAAAGATCCACAGGTGGAATGAGACATACCTGAAGTTCACATCCATCTCTCACCATCACAGCTCTGCCATGTTGCTTCTGCTGTTGCTTTCACCAGTCATTACAGCTATGTGTCATGTAGCAAGCAGGCAACTGAAAGTTGGACCTGAAAGCTGAAGAGCACTATCCAGCTAGAAGGTTGTTCATTTGCACATTTTTTGCATCTACTGATGGCAGAATTACATTATTAAAAAGACACACTATAGAACTAAGGATGACCAGTATAACACTGACCACAGGCTCTTCTCTGTTCACTTTGCCTTAAGCATAATGCCCTATACTTGACCTAGGGAATTCCCACAAAGCCATGATTTGAAGATGTTAAGAAACAGAGAATATGAGAGTACTTTGGCATTGCACTGCTTTAACTTGGCAGCAGCCTTTTTGTGGAGCCAGATACAGGGTTTGGATAGAACACTACTCATATTGCTTGTAGCTGCTGTGAACCTTACTTTGTAATTTTATGGCTTTGGGAGAAAGGTGTTAAACATCAGCCACTCCTCACAGTGTAGAATGGCACAATGCAGCTCTGCATAGCCCTAGGTTATGTCTGCTCTAAGGGTTTGCAGTATCTAATACAAAATCCAGAAGAGAGTCTTTTTCATTCCTCTGATTGCATGTGCAGACATTGGAGTCATTCCTGTGCTGTCTTTATGTGTGCAGAAAGCTTTGCTGGAATTTCAAAATTATTTCCCTTGCAGCTCTAGTTTCTTACTAGAAAGAAAGAGCATCTTGAGAGCTGATAATAGCAACTGAAAGTGGTTTGCCTTCTTGTCAACTGTCCCACTCCACTGTTAGACACCATAAACGGTCACCATAAAATTTTTGACTAATGAATCCATTGCTTCTTTACTTACTAAACAAAGAGTCCTCACTTTCATTTTTGTACCAGAAAGTTTTCCGTTTCTGTGCTCTTAGAAATAAGATCACTTTCTTTTCATGTCCAAAACTTACTTCTGAAGAAACAACTTTAAAATTGTTTTCAAGATGATCCCTGGTTGAATCATCAGCACTGCTTCCTGCTTCACCCTCCACTCTCCCTGGAGTTCTCTCAGTCACATACCTGACCTGAGCCTAATTAGTTTCTGAGAACTAGAAAGTTTGCCGCCCGCGGTGTGGCTGTGGGCCAGACAGGCAGAGTTCTCTGTGCCTGGTACTGTAATTGTTGTGAAATCTTGCTTGATGGACAGAAGGTTGTTCTGTTGTTTGGGATTTTTTTTTTTTCAACAAATGTCCTGGAAATATGCAGGAGCACATTTAGGAGCTCAGAGATTTGACTCTTTACAGGCCATGGTACCAGAAAGATCTTCATGTCCTTAACGTTGCTGGGAGCCAAAGTGGATCAGGAGCACTTTCATTTTGAAGAATATTTTTTTAAAACTTTACACATTTTGTCCTGCTTTTATGAAAGTCCATATTATTTTGTAAGGTCTGTTTGTGACTCCTGTCACACAGCAGAAGCTTTATTAGCTCCTCAGGAATAGTGTTTATGTTGCTAGAACAATAGGACTTACTACTGTGCTTCTCTTTACCAAAATAAGGGGCTCGTTTTGCAACATGAGCTCTTATAATCAGTCCTCATGAATAGTCCTGTTGACTTCTTCAAGGCTGCTTGCGTCTGTAAGGATTATGGTATTGAGTCATGCTCTTTGTAGAGCCCTAGAATTCAAATGTGGTAGGGAAGAATCCTTCTGCCATCACAGGAGGCATGGAATGGGCCACCAGTCTTTCCCATGCCACTGCACAGCAGAGGAACAAAGTGCAGCCTGGTGGCGTGGGCCACTTCATTAGGATCTTGCTTAACTGTGTCTATTTCCTTCCCTCTACTAATGGCCATGTGGATTTTTCCAAAGTATGTACTATTCAACAGTAAATGTGTTGCTTGTTCACATGGCTGTTGTGGTGCTGTAATCTTCTCTCCCTCCTGAGTCATCGGTTTCAATATCATTCTTCATTTTTGCTGGGACAATGCAGCACTCGGAAAGTCAGGGCCTAGAAGGCATGTAAGAGCCAGGCACTGTGTGGACAGGCTCTATGCAGCATCCAGAATGTAGTTCTACCAGTTCATCTCAGACTTAGCTAGTCTTGCTCTTACAATCTGGACTTCTCAGCTTTGCTACTCATGTGCCCTGGTCCCAGGTTGCAGTATACTTGTTCTTCCAGTCCTTGTGCTTTATCAAGCTGGTACCCATTCCACACACTCTCCTGAATCTACTGGTGCCTAGTCCTTGTTTCTAGGCCTAAATATCTGCCAGAATCTCCATGCAATTTACCCTGTCAGACTGTCAAGTCTGTCATCAGTCAGACCTTTACCTGATGCTCTAAAAATAGCCCGTGAATTTCACAATGACTTGTACTGTCTACTGGTCTGAAAGTTCTACTTTGGAAATCGAATCTTTAATGAACTGCTGCAAGCAGCTTTTTGTAGGTTGCCCCATATGTTTTTAAACAACACTGCCCACAGAGCAGTTAAAGTACAATTCCCCATCCATTCCAGCTAACTTAAATCAGGGCTGCTATTGCCCAGCCATGCTCCAGTGTTTCCTTAATACAAACAGTGGTTTGTATCTGACCCTGGAATAGCATATTCAGGGAGCTAAACTGGATGAAAGTTAGCACTGCAAAAAAAGTAAGTTTTCACCATCCCTTGGACCAATTTTTTGCAAGGCTGGATGAGCACCAGTGGAGCACAAGAAAGGAGGTGAAGGACTGTGATCAGGAGCTATAGGAGGCAGAGTTAATGCAGCCACAGTTTAGGTCAGATTATACTGTTGCAGAATCACAGACTTTCTCACTGGTTTTTACCCTCGTCTGTTCACAATGTAAGAAGCACTAAAAGTCGCTAAAGATTTGATTTTAGGGAAGTAATCAGATTACTTGGATAAGGAAGCTCAAACATAACCAGAATTAGAGATTATAATTATTAGGTGCATGTATGGCATGATTGAATTTTCAAGATTAAGAGTTCAATGCTCATCTGAGTCTTTAATTCAGTCTGGTAGTAAAATTAAAATTGAGAAGAAATTAACATAATTCCTAGAAAGACAGTGGGAGTTATTTCCACTACTGAGTTGAATGTAGTCCTAAGTGTTTTCTGGACTTTAGGAAAGCTAACAAATAATTCTGGTTGTATTTGGTTGAATCCTTGTTCTGTTGTCAGCACACGAGAGTGTGAATAACTAATGTTAAAACCACTATATCGGTGATTTTAATCCCATTGTTCATGGTTCCATCAGGGTCCACTGACTTATAAGCAGTCTGCAAAAGATAAGCGAAAACACAAAAACACTGCCATTAGACTTAAATTCACAACATGGTGGTAAGGCACTTCTTTGGAAAACAGCCCCTGTTCCAGGTAATTTCTGCAAATGAGAAACCTAAACAGCAGGGAAGAAATTATCAGTTGCAGATCACTATCATGTGTCCAACCTCAGGCTGTTAGGGATGTATGGGAATCAATCCCATCTGATAGCAATTTAGGCACCATTATAAATGAGTTGTTTCTGTAAAGGTCCTTGAGAATGGATGACTGCATCACAAAAAACAGCTTTACATTTTGGATTAAATGGATTGATGATGGTAATCCCAACAGAAAAAGAATAAGAGGAAAACTGTAATCGGAGCTCAGCAAGCCTCTCAGCTCTGGAATTGATCCATTGGTTGTGAAAATGGTGGGAGAGGTTTGAACTGGTTTTGAGCTTTCTGTATAAAGAGTATCCAGCTTCATAGTTTATCAACATTAAGCTTTGTTTAAAAAGGAAGGCTGCAAAAGTTAAGTTGCTTTAAAAGGTCTCCAGTTCTAGAATTGTGCTCTTACCTTTTCTCTTATCTTTGGAAATGCTAGTTTATCCAGCATAAAAAATTCACAGACAAATTCTGCCTTCAAGATCCATGAGTCTGATCAGCGCTTTAAAAGCCCTGGAAGCAATGGCTTTGTTTATCTCCAGAAGTCCAAGAATAAGCTGATATTGCTATTTTTAATCTAGGCGGAAATATGCAAAGAAGAGAGCTTAATTGCAAACAGACCAAACCTTATATAGGAAATGGGTACATCCCTTGGGGCCACCTAAAACATGAATGTCTGAAATTAAATTCATATACTCCTCTCCCTTGCTCCCTGAAGCACGTACTCTTGGAATGAAGGGGAAGGCTGTGGGCTAGCATCATATCCCAGTAGTTTCTATCCATTATAACACTCTGGCTATCTTAATATTCAATTAACAGATGTTTCCCAGCATGTATGAGCTCAAGGTGACTAGCTGTATGTCTTAGTAATGAAACCATTAAAGAGAACAGAGAAAAATTAGAAAAATAATTGCTCTGTTTCTAGGATCATAATGTGGTTGCCAGAGAAAACTGAAGCAGGAGTATTGTGATTCCAAAATTTCACCCACACTTTTCTCAAGAAAGGGCTACCACACCCAGCCAACAAAAAACAGTAGTCTCACTTCATGAGCACAGTTCCCATCACCTGCCCAATGACTCTCAAATCAGGGTTATCTTTTTCTCAGCTTCCAAACATTACACTCTGTAATGGGTAATGTATAGGGTCCTAAGGTAGACCAGGTGCAAGTGGCTTCACTAAAAATTTCACCCACCCATGGAAAAAGAGGGAATGACATTTTCTTGGTATAGGCACAGCAGCAAACACTGATGGCCAGTGCCATTTTAGTGTTAGCTCTGCCCCTAGCTATTGCCTTGAGCACACCTCGTGCTCTGTATGTGCCCTAGGCTGCATCATGGAGCTTGGATAAAGCACTGCCTGCTTCCTTCAGTGCAGAAAACTTTGTGATGCCCCATGCCTCGGCTGTGCTCTCTGGGCCACGGTGTCTTTTGAATCTGAATCATAGCCTCCATGTTCTGTGGTCTTATAGCTGAAATGGTCTGGGTAAAATCCTAAATGCTGAGTGGTCTGCCAAAAAGAGTGCACTCAGGGGACCCAAGAGCTGTAGATTTATTGCTTGTAAACCAAAAATCGTATTGAAGAAAGCAGAGATAAAAATAGATGGGGAGCTTGGGGACCGGAAAGGCAGCCAGTGGAGATTAGATGCACTGCTGGTTGACTCATCCAGCTTGTTTTATTGTAGCACAGTTCCAATAACAACTGTATTATTTCAGCTTTTGTGCAGTGAGCAGACATTTGTTTTGCATCGAAGGTTTTTCACATAAATGTGCTCCATTTTTCATTTCTTCTTGTATTTCCCTGTGTTTCTACTGGCAATTACCAATGGGAGAGTTGATGGCTTCAAAAGGATATTGGCCAACTTCTCAGCTGGTATAAATCAGCAACACCCCTTGGTATTTAATAGAGCTGTGCAGCTTTATACAAGTTGAATCGGCACCAACTGTTCTTTTAAAACATGTCCCACCTTATAAAGAGTTTTCTTCAGTAGTGCATTCTGAAATTAATGAGAAGCATTGGACAAACTGCCTCACGGACTGTGCACAGTGCACAACTTGGCAGCATCTGCTTTCTAATGTGTGGCTCTGCTCAGCCTAGGGGACTTCTTTGTGAGGGATGCCAGTGAGTAACAGCCTGTAGTGTCCTGTCTGCTGGTCCTAGCCTGTGGTACTCTGCCTTGCAGAAGATGGACACATAGCCTGGAGATGGACACACAGTGCAGCTAGCACTGCCTGCTAGCTCAGTGCTTTTGGCCCCTTCTTCACTGCAATTCGTTAAAATCCCTTCTGTGCTCACATGGAAGTGGCTGTGAGGGACAGTTACAGTGAAAATACGGGGAATGTGCATCAGGCTTTGTTAGCTGTTTGCAGCTTGCATCACAACTTGGAAAGTACTGTCCTGCCAACTTGAGTTCCATTCAGAGGCAGAGGAGTTCTGTACAAATGGGTTTGCAAATGATCACAGGGAAGGGGGAGAAGTATTTACCTCAAATGGTATGAGATCAGGTGGATCTACATGTGTGGTGGAGGCTGTGCATTTTTTACAACATAGTGCTCTTCTGCAGCTCCTAGAGTGTGTGCAGACTGAAGGAACACTTTGGGTTCTGTGCAGCTTTTCAGAAAAGACCATATAAAGGTGATTTCATGAGGCAGAACCTAGTGATTAGGTGGGCCACTTCTCACTCATGTTCCTACATCTCTCATCACCTGTTGAGCAAGCCAGCCTCTGCCATGCTGACAATTGAGAACTAGATGGCTGTATATTTTTACTGGGATTTTGCTATGGTTTTTCTTGAGATGTTTATTTGCACTGATGTCACCTTCATCGGTTTCTCTACACAAATGACACAATGTGTTCTGGACTGTGTTGCTGTGCTAAACAGAAAAAATGCCTTTATCTCTTCCATTCTTTTCATAGTATCATGGAAGTGGCAGGGAGAATCTGCTGAAATGTGACTTTATTTCATCAGAATCTGCTCCCTTATAGTGGAAGGTCTATGATAAGCGGCTTTTTCATGGTCGGTTTGTGAGTAGTGTGTGTAAATTTCAGCCCACCCCTGCCATGGACATACATAGATCCTTTAAAAACCCCAATTTTAAGACTCAGGCAGCTGTATAACCAAAATGAAGGTCTAAATTGATCCGCAATCCATTTCTATAAATGCATATGAATAAAATTATAAGTAACAACACAGAAAAATGGCTTTGTTTTTTTTTCATAAACTTTTCAGGCTTATGAATTTCTGATGACAGTCATTTGCAGGAATAAATGATGAGGTAACATCAGCTTTTTGTAGGATTGAGATAAATATGGATTCAAACTAAATGAAGACCTTTATAGAGGCAGAGTTAGGAAATAAGTGTGTGGGAAAGTTGGACTGAGTGAGAAAGAAGCAGGGAAAAGGAAGCCACAGTACAAATTAAAGATTGCAAGTTACAGGGCTGGATGCCAAGAGCCTCAGAAAAGAAAAGAAAAAAAATTCTTGATTAGCTCAACTGTTTGCTTTACTATATAAAAAACTGACCTCCTTGAGGAGCCCTGAGCCCCGGTCTCCTGGGAGTCTGGGTACGTGTGAGTGAGCTGCTGCCTTGCTGAGGGCAACACAAATGCTCCAGCGCCAGTCTTCTGCCTCATGGATTTCCAGGTGCAAATGCTTCATCTGGCAGGAGTTCTGCCCACATCAAGCCGACAGCGTCTGAATGTTTTATCCAGCCTGGCATTATATATTTTCCCTTTCCCAAACTGCTGCAATAATTCCAGTTCCATGAGCTATGTGCGAGCACGTGTGTTGAAGGGAACCGCTGCCTCTCTGAGTAGCTGTAATGTGTGGGCCGAGCGTGACTTTGAAGGGGACAGATGAAGGACAGAGCTGGCAGGAAAAGCCCATGCCTCCAGCCAAGCTCAGACCCCAGTTCTTGCTACAGCAGCCAGTGGGGCTCCCCAGCTGCCCTCAGCTCCTGGACACAGACCACTGCCTGATGTACATTGTGAGTCCCCACTCCATAAGGAATATCCCCATCTTCCAGTCTCGAGTTCTGTGCCCTGCGTAGGAGGTGCTCTAGCACAGAGATCCTTATGGAAAACCACCAACTAGACCTGAAACATGTCACTTTAATGCAAATTCTCATTAATGTCAGCATTAATGAGCTGCTGTTACACATGTTGATATTACTGTCATTCTTCTCCTGATCCATTCACAATGCCATCACCAAGCTGAATCATTGCTGCAGAGTGGGAAATTCAACAGCTACACAGATTATGCTTGAGGACCTGACACTTGTGTGGGTGTGTTTTTCACACCTGCTGATACTTTTTGATTGTGAGTTGTTCTGTCCTAGACACGCTGTCAAAGAGGAGCTATCACAGACAAAGCTGCTCTGAGAGCACAGAGGGGAAAGTTATTTATGGAAACCTTTTGTCAGCATGTCCCTCACTTTTACTCACAAAATAGTTACTTGCTTTCTAAATGCCCATCTTCCTCCACTCTGTAACAACAGAAAGGAGTTACATAAAAGAGGTCAACTCATGCAACTACCCTTTACAATTCAATTAAGTAATATAAAGGCTGCCAGAGAAGACGATCTTTTTAACAGGAGAGGATGGAAGAATTGCAGGGCTTCTTTGTAATGGAATTGGATCAAAAGAACTGATATTTAACATTTGTTAGAACTTCTAGAAATGAACATTTCTAAACCCCTGTATTATGGGAGAGTATGATAATCCCAGTTTTAGAGACGAGGAAACAAAGATGATGTTGTACTCCCAAGGCCTCTTGAAGGCACATAGACATAGAGCTCGGTTCCTGAAGTAAAATGTGTATCCAGGCTTGGGACTATACCTCACTATGAAGAGCTCAGAAATTCTGCTTTTTCTTGTAAATCTGCAAATATATGGGCATATAGTAACAGATTTTTTTCTATAAAGCAAAGCTTCTCATCTACACAAAATCGTTTGCTGTAGCAGAGAGTGCTCTGTCTGACCTTCAAAGTGCACAGGGTTGCCGGGTGTGCAAAACATGCATGTATTAAATTTTCCTCACCACCCTTGGCTGAGTATATTAAAAATGGTGGGGAAAGTCAGGTGGAAGTGGTTAGCAGGGGCCTTGAGAGTGAAGTTTCTGGACATGTGAGATTTGCTGTGCTTTACCGTGTATTCCAGCATTCTCTCTGAAGAATGAAACAAAGATTTTAAGCCCAAGTAAAATCAAATCCCTCAAGCAAGCTTAATTCAAGAATGTGAGAGTACAATACCAACAGCAGGGGGGTGTCACCAAGAGAAAGATACAGTATCACCTGGTTTCTGTTCATACTCCACTGTTTATCTAAGAATCTCCAAAGTCTTCAGGAATGCCAATGAACTCTAAATACTCCTTGCTGCAAGGCTGAGTGCTTCTGTCTGCATGTTACAGGTGAAGAAACAAAGGCACAGGAGGCCATGTTACATTTTGGGTGAAGCTACATCATGCAGTTAGCAGATGCCTAATTTAGGCCTCATCTGACATCTAGTTTCAGTAATACTCCCCAGGTCAGAGACAGTCCAGTCCTTTTGATTTCCTAGGTAACACACTCCTTTTAGTAGTTTTTGCAGGATTCAACAAAAGGGGAGAGAAAATCTCCAAACTGTCTCAGAATTTTAAACTGTTGATATATAGTTTGGTTGTTTCTGCTGATGAGGTGAGATTTTCCAGAGTCAGGAGAGCATCAGAGCAGAAAATGAAGGCGGCCGGGAGCCTGAATGCAAGGCAACTGTTATGCTACAGAACACAGTGCCTAGGACAGGCTACTGATGGGTAAAGTACACCCAGGATTCAAAACCATACTCATGCCACTTGTTAACTAGACAAAGAGAAATGGAACGTGAACACTTTCTGATCATGAGCAGGCTGCACACACGGGAACAATTTCCATCACAAGTTTTTTTTATTCTGCAAGTTTTTTTGAACGTGTCAGACTGCTATTCTGGCACAGAGTGATGACATTTGGAATTGCAATGTGATTGGTGTAGCAAAACCAGGAAAACAATAACATGAATAACACGAGTTTGTCACATAAGTAGAGTGAATTAAATTGATTCTGTGTAGTGTTTTCTTCTCAAAGTGCTTGAGAAGTTTGTTTATAAATTGATTACTTCCCCATGGCTCAAATGCAGCCACCTCTGGGCTGAAATGCAGTTGTCATCATTGCACATCCAGTGCTTAGGCTGGCTATGAAGGATTTGCTTTATTACGCATCTGGTTTCATCCAGCTGTTCGTAATAAAATGAGAATTTTGTAGCACCTCAGTCAAATTCTCAGACTGGAAGGGGCAGTTGTTAGTGTCAGAAGTCCTAAAGTCACTGACTTTTCCAAGACAAAATTCAGACAAGTTGTGCTGATAGCAATTGCAGGTAGTTACAACCAACATCACATAAAGTGTGCTCGGTGAATCCTGAGGACTGGGCAGTTGTTCTTACATCTCTGGAACTGGAATATCATAGATACAGTTGTCAGGGAGGCAGGTTATGTTATTCTAAGTTTTTTGTGCCTTGGCTATTTCTTTACTCTTCTTCAAGACCCCCATGATTTTGATGACACCCTTGAAGATGTCAGGGAATTGAAAGACTGCAAGAATAAAAATAGTTTGCATTTTTGTTTTGGGGTTTTTTTTGTCAAGCAAACTGTCAGTGGTTGACTGATTTCATATGTTCCACCCTGATACGTTGATATAATAGACCTAAAATCAGATCACAGCCTAATTCCACACTTTCTTTTGAGTAGTAACAAATTTGTTTTGGCCCTGCTTCCTGCTGTCTCATTGATTAGGAGTAATAGAACTAGTGGTAGAGCTAAATCTTATTTTACTGAAGACATCCCACACTTATTCCTGCTGTATTGTCAGATCTTGTTTACCTTAGCAGGTACAGCATGTGTAGTAGCAATAAGCTTGATATACCCTGCCACCTGTTTAGTTGTACTACCTTAGAGTAAGATTACCTCAGGGAAGTACAAATAAGCATCAAGAGAGGTTATATAATTTTTCCTAGCCAGGATACACTAGTCATACTTCACCCAAAGTCAGCAAAAAGGCTGAGAATATTCTCAGTGACAGGCTCATATACTTTCCACTGGGTCTTATCACCATCACAAGCAAAACTTTTTAAGCAAATCATCACATACAAAATCTAGCTCTGGACTTTGCATCATTGCTTTTTCATCAAATGCTCAAGGGATTAGGTTTGAACCCACCAAATCCATCCCAATCTGCAAATCATAAATTTATAACTGAAGCACATAAATCCATGTATTCATGAGGAGAGGGGGCTTTGCCAGGCCATTTTGGCAACTGCAGTAAGTGGGTTATGGTCAGTTTTCTAAAACAGTCTTCTCATAAAAGACAAAAAAAGAGGACAGGAAACTTTTTACATTCATGGACAAGTGCCAAATCCTTGCTTTTTATCAGAATGCACTGACACTCACCTTTTGTTAGCATTCATTGCACAGAAATTAGTGATCTCCAGTTTTTGAGTGTATAGCTGCAAGGGGGTTAGGCTAGTTCGTTTTTGGGGACAGCTCTGTCTCGTGTAGTTTTAAAATACCTCAGGGCTGCATCCCCTTTGTCCTTCAGTCTCTGGAATTGTTAAACTTTGTAGTCAAAGTCTACTACTAGTATTTTTGCAGCAGTGCCTTGGTGTTCTCAGGTCATGCAACCAGGTTACACACACATCTCCCATTCCAATGAATCCTTCTGACCACCACTTCTGCACCCAGTCTAGCTCCTCTGTAACCTTGCTGTATAGCTTGGCCAGGATTTTAGAGCTGTTGTGGAAAATTAACTTTTTTTCTGTCTAACCCAGTTTAAGTTTTTTTCAGGACAGATCTGAAGACTTTTACTCTGTTATTCTGTTGGTTTTTTCTGCCGATCTTAACATCATCTGATCTGCGTAAATGCTGAAAAGTTGGTACATCATCAAACATCTGCTGCATTTTTGGAGAAATGTCTCTAGTTTGGCGAAGCAATCTAAATCACTAGAATTGTGATTCTCAATTTGCACAAAATGCATGCTCTGTTTTTTAAGGGATTCTGCCAGACCCTGCTGACACATGAAGCATAAGAAAATATTTGGCATCAGCCACTTCCCCAGAGATTTTTCCTCTTGTAGGTAGTGGAAAATGATCTCTCTGTACACATGTATTCAATTCTTTTAGGACTGTTCATAAGCAAAGGTTCCATCTCTTTTTTTAGCATACCCATTCTGATGGTTCCTCTGTGCAGTTTATGGCAATGAATATATTCACCTCCTTTTTTAGCCTCTGCTACAGGCACAGGAAACCATGCCAGCATTGCAGATTACAGAGCAGCCCTCAAACTCTCCTTCAATGACTTGATACCCCAGCTTTCCAAAGAAAAGGGCCTTTAGAGTAGGCTAAAGAATGGCTCCCACTTCTTGTAGATCATGTTCTTTGAGGCTGTTGTTTACCTGTCTGGTTGAGTTTTAACCTCCTTGCAGGAATTAACCCGCCACCATTAGTCTGAAGTTTTACCTGTTGCCTTTCTGGCAGGGCTGGTGCTGGCACTGCAGCTGCCAGCACACAGGCTGCTGCACCCATGCCCACCCTCAGGGCAGTAAATGCCACGTTTGCTTTATCGAGACTGTGGGAGCACTTCACAGCTCAGACAGCTCAGCTAGCCCCACACAGGGCTTAGTACTACTGCTCTTCAGGGCGGGCATCCCCAAAGGATGACAGGACCCTGCTCCCGTGGATACTCTGTAGATACTCTATCCAACCACATGCCCAACACCATCCAGTACTGAGCGGGAACTCAGGGTTTCTTTGCACTGAGGGTTAAGGGCCTGCCATGGAGCTTGGATGCACAGTTCCTCTTCCAGTTCAGGGGAGGTTTGGGTCCTGGCCTGTCTGCTGTTACCTAGGAAGCTCGACAAAGCAGACTTACAAAGCAGGCCAAATGCAAACAGCATTTAAAACTCCATGGCCCCTTACTAATGGGACTATGCTGTGTCAAATCTCAATAGCTCACACTTAACAGCCATGTCATTATGGAGTATGGGCACACAACTGCTAAGCAGAGAGCAAGGAAAAATAATAAAAAAAGACAAAATGCAAAAGGCTAAGGAGGCCCCTGGTTTCCTTAATGGAATTAGTCCTTCCTTTATGAATTCCAGGGTTAAATGCTATAAATGTGATTCGCATACTCCCTCCCCTCACCAAAGCAGAAAGATCTGCTAGACACATGTTCGGAGCAGAATGGAGGAAGATATGACGTGACTCAAGAGCCTGGAAGGCTAAAAGGAGTAGATGAGGGAGAGCTCTGCAGCCCTTGATCTTTTTAAGATTTACTGCCTTTGCCTCTTGCAAGGATTTTTTTTTTTCCTGGAAAATTCTAGCTTCTAGCAATTTAAAAAAAAAAAAAATTGGCTGGGGCAATAAACAAGATCTTTGAAGGGGGAAGGAAGCCAAGAGAAAGTCAGGCCCATTAGTCACGCAGCTGCATTTCCTGTCACAAAGGACCCCAGTTGAGTAATCACTCAAAATATGCTTGTTATTTTTTCCTATTTTATTTCAACTTTCAGCCTGCCAATATCTACTGCAAGAAAAAAATAAACCAAGAAAAAATCTTTTCGTTTCAGAGGGGAAAGCAATGTAGAATCAGACACCGATTTACATTCTTTTTCCTTTTCTTTAATTTTCATAGCCTAAAAAGGCTTCAGTGATATGAGATCAATGTTGATAGGGCACAATGCATCTGAGACAGTCCTGGTGTTTTCAGTGCATACAGTTTCAGCAGGAGTGTGGGTGCCAAAGTTCCTGGGCTACATTTCCAGCTGCTATCATTGATTCATGGTACGACCTTGATTGAGTCATATTCATTTATCTGTAATTTATTATGAAAAGCAAAGATGATAACAGCTTTTGCATAATTGTTTTGTTGGGCTTCATTAATGGTGCTTATAAGTAGTGTTAGGTCCTCTGATGAAAGTTTTGTAGAAGTATTTGTCTAAAGAAAGATGGGGTCAAGGCTGAAAAGAAATAAACTTGTAATTTAAAGCAGAACATTGCTATTACTAGATTTTAAAAGTACTTATGTAAAAAGAGGTGAAAATAGGAGCAATTCTATGAAATAGAAGAGGAAAATCATGCTGACGCTGTCTTTTGAGACACTTGGAGGAAATAAAATACAGCACAGGGGACAACCCCTTTCATAGTGTTGAAAGAGATTGATTATACCAGCTCCTCACCCTTGCCTCTAGATCCTGGATTAGAAGGTGCCTGCTGTGGTCGACCTGGTACTAACTTCTAAAAGAAGTCATAGGTACATGATAGAAGTAAAGCTGAAAAACCTCTGTTTTCCCAGATTGCTGATTCTTTTATCAACAAGCACAACTCCAAAATATGAAACCCTTCCCTTAATTTACTCAAAAGTAATGAGTATGGTGACCAGGCCACCTATAAAGAAGGGCCATAAGCACGCTTCAGGGCACATAACAGTTTGTAACTTACATTCTTGATGGGGTACCTGAGTATATGGCTCTGTGAAAATGATTGCAAAGGGATTGCAAATTTCTGTTTGGATTGCTGTCTAACTAGAGAGTAGATGATTGTAGTTTATGCTACATAATAACATGACTTCAAATACTAGTCAAAAAACTAAGCTTACATTGCTTACATTTGCATGTAAGTGAATGGTAATGTCATATAATTCTCTAATTTGCACACATTTGATACCACAGATGTGCAATGTTTTCAAACCACAGCTTATGAGCAGATGTGGTTTACACAGCAATATAAATCACAGCTTCCTAATGCTAGTTAAAGGGTGTAAACGCAAACAAATGTGAGATTTACACCAATTTGGTTTAAGAGAGACTTTGAAAAGCCGTTTACCTCTACGTTTAAAGGCAGTTCAGAATGATTGTTTATACATGTTTACACTGACTGAGTCATGACTCAAATGTGAAAAATTCCAGTCTAGATTACCTTTATAAATTATGCTCAGCCTTTGTCTTCCCTAATAGCAGGCAAGGCAAGGTGTGCTCCTCAATGGGAACACAAGTGTGCACTCCTGGTCTGTGGTCAGAGCTTGCATGAGGGCATAGGGGTTGTCTGCTACTCTCACAGCACGACTTTCACTGCTGCATGTGCCAGTCTGCTGGATCCCCATATCATATGACATTCTATTCAGTAGCAGTAGGCTTATATCCTATAACTATCTCTGCCATGATGATAAAGGCCATTTCCAATGATTACTGATACCTACACAGATTTGAAATCATATACTGGTAGCTATGAATGAATGGAAATTATTTATTTACAAGGTCAGCATAAACTTTGTACTTTTCCCTTTATGACTGCCAAGGTATGTGATAATATTTCTATACCAGTGTTGCAGAGATGTATTGGTATCAATCACACGGTATCTAATACATCAGATGGTGTAAATAATAATCAACTGTAATGAATTATACTGGTAAATATACAGGGTAGCAACTAATACTTTTCTCTTTTCTTACCTGGTTATCCTAGGAATTTGTATGGCTCTGTAGCCATGGTATTTGATTATCTCCAAACCTCTGGATCTGTGATGTACCTGTTATCTCCATGCCGATCTGATGCGTATTAGTACAATTAGCCCTGTATAGATGTGCCACTAAAGTCCTAAGATGAATGACTGACTCAATCATCTCAGAAGTCTATGACCTCTTGATTCACCTGCTGGCTGTGAAGAATCACTCTCCCTCTTGCATAGATGGGAAGCTGAGTCATAAACAACTAAAGTTACATGCCCATAAACACATAGCCAGCAACAGAAATGGAATCAGAACTCATGATGTACAGATCCTCAGTCCCTGTCTAGTTGCATTAAGTTACTCTCTCTCCTGTCTTCAGTGAACTGATCATATTTGGTAAAATAGCCAGCAGTTGTTGCTCTTTACAGTGCAGTACTTCTGTGATGTGTGTGGACTTAAAAATAACTGCTTATCAGAAAGTTAAATTAATTGGGTAACAATGCAGTTGCTTAGTACATTGACAATTGAATTTATCAGCCCTTCTACTAAACTGCTGCATGAATTTGGGCAATTACTTCATGTGCTGCCATTTTTCTAATTTAATATAGGAATAATAACATTCTTGGACATACAGGCACAAAAATCACTGTACAGTGCTGCTCTGTTTCTCATTTAAGACATTGGAATGAGAAAAGGGAAGGAGCAGGGAGAACAGTCAGTTTTCCCATTTAGTTGAATGAAGTTTCTGTGACACAACTCAAAAATCTCTTGAAACAGAAATGGTTGGTAAGAACATTTTAGTTTTACATTTTACCAGCAGACATATTATTCCTGGGCTGTTGTGCTTCTCTGGAGGGTATAGCCTCTACAGCTGTGGTTTAGGGGTTCTGCACCCTTTGCCAGTCAGCACAGGATGGAGCTCTCTGTGTGTGTCTCAGGGCTGGTTTTCTTTTCCTCCAAATACAGTACAGGAGGGTGGAATTTGGCTATAGGTAGCAGACATGTAACTTCATTTTGACAGCAAAATTGACTATGAAAGGGTTAACCTGACTAATGGCAACACTTCAGTAAAACTGAGGGAGGTGGAACTTAAGTCTCAATTCTTAATAAAATGCAGGTGTTTTATTGTCAGGTTTAAAATGTCTTAAGACTCCAGCAAGCATTTGAAAACAAGGGAAAAATGTGCTGTTGAATCAGAAACTTGGAAAGACAACAACAGGCAGTGCAAGGCATCTACAGAGAACTCAGGTTTCACTGGCTTAGGCTTACCTTAAAGTTCACAGAGGGAAAACAAAACAGAAATATTAACGGAACAACACCTCTCACAACATGCATCTGACCTCTGAGGTATTACACTTGGGATTAACTTTTGACATTCTCCTTTCCACCACTGTGACTTTGCTGTCTTACGGGCTCCATGCCGAGTATTTATAGTCATTTTTCAACCTGTCTTCTTCTTTCCCAGTCTCTTTGGGGTGTTGATGGGGTGACAGGTAGCGTGAGCCCTGCATTCACAGTGTACAGATAGCTCTGCTACATCATTTGCAACTACTTTTATGTCAGGGATAGGAATTTGTTTTGTGTTGGGGGGAACCAAACTACTTTTAGAGCAAGCTAATAAAAAGAAGTTATAAAGAAGTCACTAATCACTATTTTCTTCTCTTTCAATTCCCTCTCTTTATCACACAAAAGCAGAAAATTTGGGGGAGCATTTCTCAGTAAACTGCACTGTTTAGGTCACAGAGTAGAGAGATCACCCTGAACTTTGATCTTTAACTTCAAGTCCTTCACGTATTTTGTGAATTAACGTAGATACACCTTTCTAAAGAGAAATGGAACCTGAAGAACCAGAGAAGACTAAATGTACTTACAGTTGCCCAAGGCCTAAAATTACTGCACCAACATCCCTATGGGCCTTAATTAGTGTGGGTATTTTTGGGACCTGTGTGGTGAAAACAGTAACTAATTGCTGTCCATAAAAACTCAGCCCTGGGAGAAAATCAGACATGGATTTTCCTGGCATTAGCCTTGGTGATGTAAATAAGCTGTTACTTCTAGAGGAGAAGGACAGAAGTAGTCCATGGAGTACCTGATAGAATGGAAAACAAGAGAGTAACTTGGGTTTTGATAAGAGAGTTTCGCAGCTGCAATATAGCAGGAAACAGAGAAGCAGCAGTGAAGACTGACATGTGAGATATAAACAGTACTAAGCAAAAAACATAAGTGACATACAGAAAAGTCAAGGCAACGAATAAAAATTAAGCTGATGGAGCTGTGGAGCTTATAAACCTGAGAATCTGCCAGGTCTTGTTTTACATGGAGTAGAGGGCTCAGGGCAGCTTGAGTAAATAATTCAGAATACCAAACAACAAAAATCAAACCCCTCCATTATCAGAATAGGAAACCCAAAAAAGGCCAGGCTGTGTGCCTTCTGTGCACTACTGCCCTGCATCCTTGCTACAGTCACTGTCCATACAAACTGACAGGCTGGAATAGAGGCATCAGACAGACATGGCAGAGATGAAGGAAGATGAAGTGTAGATCTTTCTCCGCACAGCTTTCAGAATAAACCTTTTTTATTCTCAGCCATCATCAAAATTAGGTGTATTTTTGAGAGGCATTTTCTTGAGATGCAGTGGAAACAGCCTACAGCTTAAGAGAGGGGCAAAGAGTAGAAGTTTTCACTAAGAGAATCTCAAAAATCCTGGTAGGAATCTTCAAGTTGGCCTGAATGTGCTCAGGATCATACCCTTGAGGAAAGAAGTCTTTGTCAGCATTTGTTAGCTGCTCACAATTTTAGATCTTCCCTGGCCTTCTCATTTCCTCCTTTGCTTTGTAAGACTGCTTTCATCCCACTCCTACTCTTCTTTGCAGATGCCAGTTCCTGTTTCTAATGTCAGCAGTTCTCAATCTTCTCAGATAACCTTGTTGTTGTTTGTGCCTTGCTACACGAGGGAAACAGTCCGTGCTTTCTGTTGCCTCCTAAAAAGTCACTGCTGCTCAAGCTCTAGCAAACCTAAGCCAGCCCCTGCTCTACTCAACTTCTGCCCAAATCCAGCATGTCAGACAGCAAAAACTAGCAAAGCCTCAGGTCTCAGTGTGAGGAAATAGCCAAGGTCAGTGTCAGAAGCATGGGTTCTTTATTCTCCATCAAACTGGCCTTCATTTTTTCTTTCTAGCCTTACAATTATTGTTGAATTTTCTGATGCATGTCATCTCTGGGAACCACTAAAAAGTAATGGATGGATTTGCAAGAAAATATGTACAGCTCTGCCAAAGTGGTTTTAAATTTGTTTGTATCAACTCTGAAATAATAATGATGTCAGTCATTGAAAAACTCAAGAGAAGTACTTTATACTAGTACTAAATATTAGCAATAATAATTAGTGTTAGGCCTCTTAGTTATCTTTGCAGATACTGCTAACTATTCCATACCATACAAGAGAAAGATTCTTCCTCTAAACACTTTATGTGCTGTAAAATTGTGTTGTATTTGCCTCAAAGAACTAACCAATAACCTTTGTATCCTGGCTCTTATTCCTCCATCTTTGCATGATGAAGTTTCTCCTTCCCGATTTCATTTGCCTCATGTATATTTATTTTAAATGCCTGAAATGGAAACAAATTTCTTTGCAGCTTTCTTCTATACATAAGAAAAATGTAGTTAACTACTTGTAAAAGAAGCAAAGATTCCCGTCTAAAATAATAACAACAATAATAATTTTGTTCTGGAGGGTGGCATCAAGTGTGAGATTGTGCCAATGGCACAGAGAACAAAAAATATTAATATCAGAATATTGAAGAAGACAAAAATCTTTGCTTTTATGTTACTCTTCCGATAGCATCTTAATGTATTTTTAAAAATGGTTAAGTATGTTTTTAATCTTAGTCTTCAATTTTTTTAAGTGGATAATTTAAGTGGCAAATAAATGTCTACCCTGGTTTATTTTTTATTTCTTCTAGCCTAGTCTAAAACATCTTAGCATTGTACCTTTCACAGGTGACCTGTAGCTTTTTAATGAGAGTGAAATGCCTGAAGTGCTTGCATGCAGAGCAGCAGGACCTGATGCCCTTCATTTCACAATAGCTTAGAATGGCTTAAATGGCAATGGTGCAGATGCCTCCACCCAAGGCAGGGCTCAGAAGCGATAGGTACAAGTGAGTACAGAATTGTTTGCTTTCCCTTTCCCGTGCTTTACTGTGGGATACCCACAAACATTTAATTAAAGCTATTGTATGCATGCTTAACTTGGAGATATCTGTGGTTCCCTGAAACCGTTACACAGGAGCACCAAAGAAAATACAAGGGAGTCACTGAAGGAAAATACAAATGAATTAGAAAAGCATAGCAACCAGAGAATACATTTCCCATAATACAACAGTCAAAGGTCATGAGATCACAGATGCTCAGTTGCTCATGCATATCATCTATTCTCTCCACTTGCATGCTTGCTCCGGAGAGGGCAAAGATTTAATGAGGATGGGGCTAGCTTTAGCAGTTCTCACCCTTCCTCATACCCTACATCTCAAAGAGCACTGAAAGCCTCTTTGAAGTTGGAATAGACACACATTGAACTGTCCCAATGCACACATACAATCTGGAGTTTTCTCATCAGGTACAAAAATACAAGGTGACTGTTCTCTTCCGGCTGCCCTGGATGTGAACAAAGCTCTTGAATCAAAGACTTACTGAATTGAGGAGTGGAAAGAAGCTTCTCCATTGCATCTGTCTTTTCAACTTGCAGTATCAGCCCTTCTCGGTCTCACGGTTTCTATTAGTCAGTTCATTTTTCCCAGCTCCTCAAGAAGAAGTCCTGTTCAGACAAAACAGCACTCTATTTACAGGAAGCTTGGCAGGGTCAAAAAGTGACTGTAAAACTGATCTCTTGTTAAAACACATACAGTATCTGCTCTGATGTAGATACAGTTAGGACTCAGCAATCTCTGATTTGCTATCAAGACCTTGAAGGTGGTTTCAGAGTCAGATTTGTTAAACTTGGTGACATTGTGTTATCACTTAGCAGAGCTAACTCAGTTGCTCCAAGTCCCACTTAATCTATGCAGCTCACTACCCACAGCTTCTGACCTACTTAGTCACTTCCTGTCTTTGATTTTAGTCTTAAAGCCTCTTTTCTGTGTTGGCATGTGACTGCCATTTAATCTTAATCAAACTTCCTTGGACTTCCATTACTGTCAAGTACAGCTTCTCTCACCATAATACCCACCCTTCTGAGTGCAAGAAAACTGATTTACAGCCAACAGTCTGCCACTTCTCTAATGCTCTATGTTCATCTTTGCTTTGTTTTTCTTCCCATATGAGTCACTTCTTCCCCCTCTCTGACACTTTGTTTGCCTCGATCTCTCAGTGGCTGAGATGCTGCCCTGCACACCTTTGCTGCAGAGATCTGGTGAGTATTACAGTGTGTGCCCAGCTACCGTGTGCAGATTCAGAAAAAGCTAAACACGAAGAAATTGAGTTGGCCACAGGCTGCTTTAGAAAGTCAGCTCGTTTAATACGCTTTTGCTTCTAACCAGAAATGATGACCTACCTACTCAGTTCCTTTATGCCTTGCTTAAAAGCTCCTTATGCAAAACACAGCTGTTTAGTCTATGCCTCCCCACCTACCATCTCCCCTGCTACTTCAGGGCACTTGTTAGCTGTACAGATGCTGAAAAGTGGGTACCAGCTTAAGGACTTTCCCAGTTCTCACTGGTTCTTTATGCTGAAGTAATGTGCCTTTGATATAGACTTCTTCAGCCAGTTTCCTTCCATGACCAGAATCCAATCTAAAGACGTTAATCCAGTGCCACGGTGACTTTTGCCTGCATGGGGGCACATCTGAACTGATGGGGTCTGTTCGTTTTCAAGATTCTTTCACCAGGACAGTGAAGTTCAAAGATGTGGCCTGCTGCTCTTTGTGGCCCAATGCTCTTTGAATGTCAGATACAAAACATTAAGTGGCAATGTCATCTGTGTGTAACACGTAGAAGAGATTCGTTCAATCCCCCTCTTGCGTGTATGCTCTTTCCTGACTTTTTTCAATACACCCAATTCTGCTTTGCTCTCTTCCTCCTATTTCTGTGCTCATCAGCACTCATCCACTTTTGGGTCTTGTTGCTATTAACATCTGGAGGTTATGTGACCCATCCCTGAGTGCAGCCTTGTCCTCTTAGGAGGCAGAAAATACCATACATTTTGGAAGGACAAATTAGCTGCAGGCCATTCTTATTAAGCCTCTCCTTCAACTTATCTCAAATTGTATTTTTGAACTGCAGTCCCTACGCACTGTAAGTTGAAAACAACCACTTGAGTCCTTTCCAGCGAGGCTTTGATACTAGGCATGGAGGAGAGATAAGCAGCGCATTGAAGTTGTGGTACCGCTGTAACTGAGGGCAAGGAATGAATGGAAACTTACCCTTCTTCTGGCACTGCCTGGCTCTGGATGAGGGGAAAGGAACGAACCGAGCAGCTTGGGTTCACACGCACGGCAGGAGCCAGAGGCCTCTCAGCTGATGACAGATTAGACTCAGGGCCTGGTTAGTGGGAAGACTCTGATTAGAATTCAGCAACATCTGTCTCTAGCACTAAAGGAATCAGTACTGTGGGCTGCGATTTTCTCAGCAAACTGTAATTATACCAGGAACCTCATTCCTGCTGTTTTTCTCAACAACTTAAGTGCAAAAGAAATGTGACTAAGGGTGCAGGAGAGCTGAAACTGTGAAAGGAGCAGGAAAGAGGCACTTATTTATTTTTGTTCAGCTCATTACAATTATATTCTTGCAGTTTCTTAGATTTGTATGAATCACAGACTGTTTTTTCCTGGAAGTCAGTGCCAAGGTTTTACTACCTGAATTTGGCCTGCCGTCCACCTGAAGCCGATAGCACACATCCTCTCTGTCCACTTATGTCCTATGGCATCTTAGACAAGTATGGTGGCACTTGCAGAAGGTGTCATACCAACCTTTCCTTGGCAGTGCCACCTCTTTCCTCCCATGGGGGCAGGAATATGGACTGCTGGTCTCTGATCACAACTGTTCTCAGGACATTGCCAGGAAGGTGTAGCCTGGGCAGCAGTGTGGGTTATGGGAGATTGTTCAGGGTGAGTTTAAACCTTACTCCCAAAGGCCCTGTCTAGACTAGGATTTAAGAGTTTGAATTTAAAAAGTGTTAGGTTGTATATAGTAACTCTCTGTTTTAAAAGATACAGAAAAGGCGATAAAGGTTTGAACTCCCAGTAACACCTGGTAAGTTTTGCCAAAATAACAATGTCAAAAAAGAGCAGGATTTCCTTGCAAGATTTTTCTACCAGAAAAACTTTTTGTTTGCGCAGTTGTAACTCCATGGAAGTCCATTTCCCATTCTTTGCTCAGAATATAAGAAGAAACAGACGGGGGTTTTTAATGTATATGTAGGAGAGGAGGAGAAATATCTAAGACAGAGTTTGCCAACAGAGCTTTACCATCCAATACTTAAGATGTAGACAAGGTCAAAATTATTCAAACTAATCTATGTACTTCTTTCTTAACTCTTCTCAGAGCATTAATGGGAATTTTAGTATACTTTGAAGGCAAGACTGTCTTGTCTGTGCTAAGCAGTTTTATATCAACACCATACTCATCTAGAAGAAAGCAGAATTGTTCCTTACCAGCATGTCTGCCCTTCATCCTGCAGCATCTGGCAGCAGAGCCAGGGATAAGAGTGTGGCAGCAGGAACTTGACCCTTGGGTCTGAAATCACTGGGAAGGCTGCACATTGGCAAGGAGATCCCTATCTCCAGAGCCAAGGCTCTGCAGACTGGTGACACATCTGGAGTAGTCTGGAATTGGCACAAATGGCTGTGGACAAGGAGGACAGAGGAAAGGCTAGACGGAAAGTGGAAAAAATGCCTCTTGCACATTTCACTTTCTTTTCCATCTGCTTGTGTGCTGTTGCTGTGAGCTATTAAACAGCTGCAGTACTCTGTCCCAGAAGGGACTGTGATTCAGTGGAGATAGAGAATGATCCCTACAGGTTAGCACTTTGGGAGCCCCCTTGAATGGAAGGGGCCATAGAAGTAATGTTTCTCTGATTGACTATTCTACTAAATATACTTGGGAATTCAGCACTTGGGGCAGTAGCCAGAGATGCTGTTCTGGCTCCTCAGACCTGAAACTCCTGGCAGGCAGTGGGTACTGCTGGGTACTTCTGACTCATTCTTGTGGAAGTAGGTGAGTCCCTCTTGTTTCTTGCCTTCCAAGCAGAACCTCCCAACTCTCCTGAACTGGTTCCAAAATTCAAGGAGAGCAGATTACTCAAGCAAAAGGTGTTTGCAGACTTTGAGACTTTGTAGCTTGGAGAGATAAAGGTAGAGGGGGGGAACCAGGATAAGGCAGACTGGGTGTACAGTGACTGCCAAGGCCTGAGTAGAAGAGCAATTTTTTTTGCATCCATTCAGACACTCAGCAATTTCCTGCATTGTTCCTGCAATCAGTATGCTCCACCTGCTTTTACTTAACCATTTCCTGTTTACGGCTTCCAAAAACTTTCTGGTGAAATCACTAATCTGCCACAAGATCAGTCTTTATGGTCCCTTTTGGGCAGGCTTCACTCACTTTTTTTCCCTGTCTTCAGTACACAGATCTTTCAGAGTGAGGCACTGTGTGCTGTATATGCATGTCTGCATGCATGTGTGTGTGCATGCAGTCAGTAGTTATGTCAGGAAAATATGTGCTTGCTCATTAGTTCTTTCTCTTAACATGCACCCCTTTTTTTCCTTCTAATGCCTGCTGGTTTTTGCAAATTTGAGCAAAGAAACAAACAGTAGCACTGAGGGCTGATGCCTCTTTCTGTAGAACAGAGGGCTCCAGATAGTTAAAGACTCTTCCCGTTACTTTCAAGCACCTAAGTGCTCTCCCACCAATGAGGAATTTGTTCTCTGCATAGCTTGCCCATGCTTCAAATTATTTTCTAGATTTGGAAACAGTGAGGCAATTTCTTCTAGTCTGCTGTTCAGTTTCTCGGGTGTGAAAGTCAAGGTGTGAGGAGGAGGAAGGGTGAACCAAAGAAAAATAAATGTCTTTCTTACAGCCTAGATGGGTCCCAAAAGTGCCTAGCACACACTTAGTCATGTCTTGCAGAAATCACTAGAAATGCCTGCATGTTTCAAGTCTACTCTCCTTAGCTATATTACAGATAACACTACAGCCACCACTAAAATAAAATTTGTCACTGCTTTTCCTGTTTGTTTACTCTTTTTATTTCTCTTCTGAAGCAGTGAAAATAGATTCTTAAGTTTCCTCTCTGATTCTCATGTTCTTGCACACTGCTGCAATGTTTGGGTTGTGGTGAGCACTGCAGGGGAATGTTCTCTTCTTAAAATAAATCATGGAAACATTTCTGTTGGAATCAGGGCTTGTAGAAGTTTACTTTTTTTTAAAAAAAGAAGAATGTCAGGCCAGCTTTGGCCTGGCGCTATATCCCTTTAGAGGAAAAGACTTCTGATGCATGTCAGTGAATATGTACTGACATGTGTGTCTGTGTGTGTGTGTATATATATATTTATACATATATCTATATATCTCTATATATGCACACATATACATATGTATACATATACATATACATATACATATACATATACATATACATATACATATACATATACATATACATACACACACACCGGTATACGTGCCAGTTACACTGGTATAACTGAGCACTGAAATCATCCTATAAGAACACTGGACATGTTTGTCCTGTCAGACAGATCTGCAAATTCCTTAACTATCTCTGCTGCAAGTTAGTGTAAGTCAGGATGCTTACTCTGGCAATTTAGGCATAGAAGGAGTTGATCTGTAGCATGCACCGGCACTGCTGCTGAGCTGTTTCATGCTTTGGAAATGAAGTTGATGGGCTCACACTCTCACACGTTTCTGGATATTTTAACAAGAACACTAAAGCCCCACTCCCCTTTTTAACTGTAATATAAACATGCAGCAGTACCACTTCTGTATGGGTTAGGAGAGATGGTCTGGGCATCGCTGATGTCCAGGCAGCTGTCTGCTGTAGGCATAGCACAACCCCACTTAGATCAGAGTTTGCTGAAGTATCCTTCAAGCTGTTTGTGAGCAGCTTTTGAACTTTCGTCAGGGAAAGGAAGCAGTTATTTTCTGCACAGAAGTCTCTTTCAGATTGGCCCAAGTATGCAAAAATGGTTACTTTGGTTCCTATCCAGCACAATTCATTCAATATTTTGTGTCAAGATGCTTGTCATCAGTGGCATTTGACCAGGGTGAGTCACACCTACCCAAGCAATGATCTGAGAGAGTCCTCAAATCCTTCTCATTTTCATTTTACAGGGTACAGCCTTGGTAAATTCATGATCATATTGGACCACACAGCACTTTATAGAGCACCTCCTTTTCTTCTAGCCAGATTTCAGCCCAAGAGGCACCCACTTCGAAAAGAAATTCTCTGGTTCAGTGTCCATCTTTGTTTTCCAAATGTTTCTTTCACCACACTGCTTTCTTTTTACACTGTAAATTTGGGTGCACTCAAGATATTTTTTCCTTCTTCTTCTACCCCAAAATTGAAGGAAAGCTGAACTATATGAAAATGAAGTGAGAACTGAGACCCTCAAGGAAAACGGCAGGAGGTGTAGAGGACCACGTAAGACTCTTTCCAGGAAATGGGCAGAAGGTTCATCACATGAGTCACTGAAACCTTAGATGACTAAATTCTTGAAGAATAAACTGTCAGGAACATGATACTGCTCAGGACAGTTCCAGAGGGAGACAAAAATCTTCTTAAATAGCTGTTGTTTGGTTTTTTGGTCGTGATTCATTCCTGAGGAAATTGCTGAGTCTCTGGCCAGGAACAGGGGCAGCGTGCAGGCAGTGCCAGCCCTCCTCAGCGGAGGCAGCAGGCAAGGCGTGCTGGGGTGCACATCGCACTGCTCCTAGCACCAGCTCTCCTGCCCAAGGAGCTGAGAGGGGATCAAGAGCACTCCATGGCTGTCCTGCCCAAGTGAATGGAGTAAAACAGGATCACTAGTGCTCATATGCCAACTGAATCAATTCATGGCATGTTTTTGTGTACCAGTGGGTATGAGAGCAAGAGGAAATGAAGGTATTAAAACTCTAATTCCAGCTTCTTTTAAAAAGTTTTCTTGCTCTACCTGCTCTAACCAGTTAACAAAGTTCTATCAATAAAACTGGCCCAAAGCTCTGAATTTGGATTTCAGAGATGGTCTTAAGATCTTAAGCCAGTAATGACAGAAGCAGTCAGATGTCCTCCACAGGACTTGAACCGGCATTAACACCTCCAGAGGAGCCGAACCGGCGTTAACAGCACTGGGAAATGTTTGCAGTAGTATCTTGAGTGTGCAGAAACCCCAGTGTTCCAGTGCGCTGCTGTCAGTTCCCATCTTGATGACTTTCACCCAAGCATTTAACATTTCAGCATTAGTTCTGTGTCTCATGATGCCATTTATGTAATAGTTGCTCATTTGGTTCCCATTAAAATTATGGTATTTCTTCTGCAAACCACTGCCTGTAAAACTCAAGCCACCCAGTTTCTCTTTGGATTGTAATAAAGGAAATAAATAGTAGGATACACACTGTAATTCTCAGAGAATGGGGGGGTTTTCTTTCCCCTCTTTGACATACAAAATTCAGACATCAGGATTAGGAATGTGAAAGATCTGTTAAGGGTTGATGAATCCATCTCCTGCAAAAACACAGTGTAGTTACTCCCCAGCAGATGTTCCTCGGGTACTATATTGATAAAAGAGTCTACAGCTCTCCACAGTCAGAGAGATTAATTTCTCTCTTAAAATTGGAGAAATGGAAGGTGTAGTTCTCTCAGGTCATCCTGGTGCCACTACACTTTGAGACAGTGTGGAATGATTCCTTGTATTGTATATACCAGCACTTTGAGGAATTCAGTTTCAAATGTCTCAAACAATGGGGGTTTCACCGCTTCCTGTGGGAGCCTGCTCTGCAGCCTAACTCGTTTCACCATCTGGAGCATTTTCCTGAGTGTCTGCTCACTTTAAACTTTCTTTTAATTGTGTACCCCCTATTTCTTCTTAAAGGTAACTTGCCAAAAGTTTCTGTTGTGTGAAATTCACGTTACGTTGTGCTTTTTTATTTTTTTATGAGGATTGACAAAACCCTGAAAGATTGATGACTTCTTCTCTTTGCTTTTTCTTCCTCAGAAATAATAATAAGTAATTAATAATATATTACTGCTTTTTTAGCCACACATCTCAGCAATTTACTGGGAAGGTCAATATTGTTGTACTCTTTTTACAGATGGGAAAAATTGAAGCACAGGGCAGGAAACAACTTGCCTGAGATCATTCAATGAGCCTGTAGCAAGACTTGGATTTTTAAGCAGGTCTCCACAGTACTGCCCTACTTTTTTCTTACTCTTTTATTTTTTTGGCCCAGTCTAGTTCCCTTTGGCTTTGTTGGAGTACCTAGGAAGGACAAACTTTCCATGAACTTTATTCAGAATTGCAATATTGTAACTGAAAGGTCAGCTTGTTGAATATTTAACAGTTACTATCTTTCCAGTGTGTTGGTCAAGCATCCTAATTAAGTAGTGATAAATAAAACCAACAAAGCATTTTAACAGACTAATTCAGTCCCTAGGGCTCCCGAGCTGAATTTCCTTCAGCTAGCCTGTGTTTTCCCAGTTGCGGATTGTGCAGATTGAACACAGTATATATCAAGCACACTCTTATCAGCACACTGCAGGGAGATTTCCTTCCTCCTCAGTGCCACCATGCTTACTTCACCTGTTGCATTTCCCTTAGCTTAGTGGTTTTCAGTAAGTGTGTTTCTCAGCATCTGGATAGTTGCTGAAGTATAAATCTCCCAGTTTGGAATAATAACACCGCAATGTGTACAGCATGATACACTGGGTAGGGAGCCATACGCAGCCAAGCCCTGAGCAGCCTTACCTGAGTGTCAGAAGCAGTGTGGCCAGAGCAGGACAGAGCTCTCTGTGGGCTGCTAAGAGATAGAGAGTTTCTTCTACTTGCCTTGAAGTTTCTGCCTGTCCAGCCTGTCATTTCAATGAATATCTGTGGTGGGACTGCAGACACCTGAGCAGGTGGTAAGATGAGTGTCGTTCCTCACTTCACATGGGGAGCTGAGGGCAGCCAAGTCTGTGTGCCTGCAGTCTGGTGTGCAGCGGCCTCGTAAATGCCCCACCCTCTGGAGAGTGAACTGACAGCGCTCATCACATATGAGGTGCATCACTCTGCGTGGATTGAGAATTGAGAAATCAGGGCTCTGGGTAGGCCAGAGTTAGAGCTGAGGGATAGCACACAGATCCTCCTAGCTGCTGGCCATTGTCAAAGTATCCCAGCAAGTGAAGTCTGTAACGTTATTCCCCTGCTGCTCCTTCAGGCCTCCATCATTTCAGATATCATTGCACCAGCATTTGAGGATTTACCAAGAGCTACAGGACTGCTGTAGGTCACTGAGCACATTGCTTTTGCTTTCAAATTGAGTTTGAGAAACTACCAGCAGTGTTAAGCCTATGTCTCCTGGCTATGTGAATAGAGGAAGCTAAGAAGCAACAACGATTACATAAAGCAGGGAAATCCCCCTCAAACTTCTCCCAGACTACCTCAAACTGAAGCTGGTTTGCATACATACATTACAAATAACTTTGCAATGGCTTCTAGACCCATGAAAGGGTTACATGTCCTTGCTTATAATGAGATAATCAGGCCAGTTCTCCGAGTTGAATCACTCGGAGAAGATAACAAAAGATCAAATCAGAGCCTGTGTAGAAATCTAAGCAGTTTTATGTAGCGCGTCGGCCTGCTTCAGGTGCAGATACAACTGGGTGTTGCTGTTCCACACAAAATCAATGGGAACTGTTCAATACCTATTACTAACCAGCAATTATTCTAGAAAAACAGTGTGGAAAAAGACCCTATGTTATGTTTTGTAATTTGTGATTGTGGATGAGTGGTTTGTATAGGAAACAGAGCTTCCTATACAAACCCTGTTCAGCAGAAAATGGACATTACTGAAAACTAGAAAAAAGTTACGGTATTCTTGTAGTTAAAAACTATGGTCATCCACTTTACAAAACTTGAGAGTCATTTGGCCTGGAATTCCTGAGTGATGCTGTTCAAAAAGCAGTGGTGTTAAACAGACTTCTGAGATTCCTGTGATTTGTTTTAAGTGTCATGGTTTAACAGAAACAAACAAGTAAGCAAAAAGAGACAGCTTATTGAAAATGCACATTTACTGTGTTATCTCAGGATCAAAAATGTAGTTGGCTAATATGACACTACAAAACTATTTTTCATTATCTTTTATGCACTAAGAATGACAATGTTCATAAGCCTAGTACATCATGACTATGGAATGCCTAGATTCTTCTTGAAGACAGGTGGTATTTTCTGTTCCCTTGCTTAGAGAATGGGGCTTGGGGATTTGTTTGCTTGTTTGTTTGTTTGTTTTAATAGGATGAGAATACAGACTTCTCAGAGGCTCACTACGACCTGTTTCTTTGGAAAGAATTTTTTGCTTACTCTTTCATATATTTTTATTGAAATAAGTTCTCAAATACATTTCCTGTCAGCCTTTTCCCAAAGTTAGATGGAGTATAGACATCTTCACTTATTCTCTCCCAGTAAATTCACAGAAGGACTTCCTGTACATTTTTTGGTTGTCATGCCAGCTCTGTATTAAAATTAAGTACAGTTAGGTAATGCTGTAGATGTCTTGCAGTAAATACCACAGCTGTTTGAAACAGTCTTAGAGGTGCTTTTGTCAGTGTAGTATATTTCCCTTGAGGAATATGGGAAATAAGAGTTATCATCACTGTCAGTATGGTTATACCAGGACAGCTGTATAAGCAACTCTTTTCTAGTGTATCTGCTTTTCGTATAGTTAACAAACAGGGCTAAAGAGGAAGAGAAAAACTGAGACACAGCTTACTTTGACAACCTGTGTAATAAGCCTTGTGTTTCTTGTACAATATCACCTCTGTTAATCATGGCTTGTTACTGTGAAATATCCTGCCTTTCACTTTCTCCTTTCGGGTTTATTGACTTTCTTCAAAGCTTTGGTACAGCACAGTAGGAGTCAGCCCAGGTATGAGCTGGCTGTTCTGCAGAGTCCTTCAGGCACCTGAGGGCTTTCTGTGCTATGATGGAGCTTGCCTCAGTGGGTCAGCTGGAGAGACTGGAAAAGACATACGTATTAGAATAGGCCTGAGATGCCTTGCAACACAGTTAATAGCAGCAAACCTGAGGACATGACGTGATCTGGCTGATGATTAGTACCTTGGATATTTTGGTCCTGGTAACTGTGTGTGTTTCTTCAGCTTGTGTTCATCAGCTTGCAGATTGCTCAGGAAGCCTTTCATTTTGGTTTTAAATATTTCCTCTCACAAACAACAGTCTGTTTTCTATATAAAGTGTCTAATCATAGTCATATAATATCCTTTATTTACATAGAGAGCTTCATCCCAAAGCACTTTACAGCCTGACATTGACAGAGGACTAAGACTAGAAGAGGGGCAGCTTATACTTATACTGGTTCAGAAGCAGGCTCTGATCTCAGCCTAGGTATTAATAAAGCATATGGAGTGGAGCCATAATATTTTCTCTGAATCCAAGGCAATTTCCTATTAGTTAGAAAATATATTGCTATAAGCTATGCACTGTTTAACTCTAGAATATTGTATTTGAACTGTGGAACATGAGCTGTAGTAAAGAATGTCCATCTTCTTGCACATCCTATTCTCTGTTCATAGGTACTGCCTACCAAAAATCCGTTTTATTGGAAAACTAGGGTGGTACAAAGTACCCTAGAAAGTACAGTATTCTCAGCAAATCTATGCTGGCTTTTGGAGAGCTCTGGCAAAGAATGGCAAAGGAGCCTTGTCTAGGCTAAAGTTTGGCTCCAGAGGACATCAGAAAATTTGCCAGCCAGAATGAGAAGGAGTCTGGACACTGGTAACTAGAAGGATAACCAGACAGGCAGAAAAAAAAGGAACATTACATGCACATCAATCCATTTTCAGCAAATCTGTAAAATTAGTTCATAGTGAACCTATTACCTTGATTTGTTTTGTGTATTGAATGGGTTTCCAAGTGGTTGTTTGCTGGAGGAAATGGCAACTTTGCAATCTCATTCAGAAATACTGTGATTGAGGTGTCTTGTCTTTATCGTGTGTTTCAGACCGAAAAGATCGAACAAATTTAGTTTGGGAAGGAACCAATCCTGCCCTGCAGCCCATACGAGTGAGGAACACTGCCTTGAAAGATACTTTACGTAATGCTGCTTTACCCAGCACTACTGGTGAGACTTCAAGCAATACATCGAATCTATAGAAAGGACAAATTAAACCTCCCCAAAGACTTCAATGAATGATGACATTGGTTTTCAAAAATCTGGTGAAGCAGAGAGTGAGCATTCTTCTTCTTTTGTCTCTTCAAAGACTAACTTTAAAACAAAGTGCTGTTCTTTGTATGTGTGGGGCCATACTTAACTCTGAACTTATGAAAAACCTGTATTTTGTTTAGGTTAATTTAAGTGACTTAATAATAAAAGCCTCTGAACAACATATATGCTACTGAAGAAGCATAGGCCACATGTGCCTTCCTAATTCACCTCACCACCTCATCAATTTGGAGGAACCAATGGCCAAGCACAGGAGTGCCCACAGCCCATAACACAGTGAAATGTTCACTTCTCTTTTTCTAAGAGAACGATAAGCCCACTCATTGGTTTAATTACAAAGCAATAGTACAGTAAGCACTTACTCCTGTAACTGACTTGGAAATCATCAGAGATGATGTAAGAGTTACAAATAGCTGGGCTCAGACTGTTCAGAATGTTAGGAGAACAGGTAGCAATCCAAACGGTGGGAAGATCAATGTGTATTACAGCTGCTCAACTTTCTCTGTCTTCAAAGCACTTTTGAAGTATTCACAACATGACTGCAAACCACAGAACTATTTACTCACCTTACAGACTTAGAGAATGTATGACTTGCTCAAGGCCGCTAAAGGCATCACTGGCTCTGCTGTGATCAGGATCTGGTTGTTCCTGGCTCTCAAGCCTACAAGAAAGCCATGGGTTCAGTTAGTGCCAGCTGCCGCTGCACGGTCACCACTGGCCTGAGAGGCTGGTTCTGTCCTCTGCCATCACAGGGAAAGCCTCCCTGAGCAGCCTTTTGAAAAGCAGAGTAACTTGTACAGAAATATGAGAGGTCTGCAGTACTGCCAAAGTGGCTGTAGGTAACCCAGCAAGGAAATCAGCTGCAGTGAGGCTACCTCGGGCACACAGGCAGGCAGGTTGCCATCTGCTGTTTGCTAGGCAGTCTGGGGGTGATGAGAGAGTTCCTGGGAGCACGTGGCCCCTACTAAAAAGTACTGCACACCCTTAATGGTGGCAGTGCCAGAGATGTGGAAGCTGATGTTGCATCACTCCCAGCCACCAGACAGGATGGCATGGAGAGGGCATCTCTGCAGCTATCTGCTTGCACGCCTGCTCACGCAGCTTTGGGCTCTCCTTTAACAAGGAAGTTTCCATCACAACAAGGAAGCTACTGCATTTCAATAAACTGCTTCTAAAAGTAATACATTTCACCCTGGGGAAGAGCAATTTTCCAGCTTCAGTGTTACCAGTTTTCTGCTTTGAAGAGACCTTTGTAACATGTAATTTTAATTTTGTTTTAGCTAAGATTTAGATTTTTCTTCTTGACAGTGCTGCACTACTGGCCACTCAAACCCCGCTGAGCTTGCTTGTAGCCATTTTATCTGGGTATCTTGTAAATATTTGGTAGAGCACTCCGACAGAGAAGTGGTTTTTTGCTCTTACAGTCACATGCCTGGTTCCAGGACCTTTAAGAAATACAAAAGACTGAAAGCGGGGAAAATTCCACTGAGATGCATTCAAGTCTCCAGGGAGCAACTGCACTCTGTTTAGACTAAAATTTCTTATTGCTGTCTCTCCCTGTTTTAAAAAAAAACGTGGAAGGATGGAGAGGGGAAGCTGGAGGGTTTCATTATTATAAACACCAGAATGCAAGCACTGTTTTCACTGATTTCTCTCATATTGCAGAGCCATTTGCAGTTGGAGAGGGAGATAAGCTTTTCAATGCTCTCTGCACTACCTGGGAAATTTCCATCAAGTTCTGAAATGTTTTACAAACATTAATGAATTAAAGCTTAATCCCCCTCTTCTCATCCCCATGAAGCAAGTACAGTTTAAAGACAGGGCTAATGAGACTAAAATAGTTGTGCTTTGCTGAAGTCACAGGGGCAGCGTGGTAAGAGAACTTGGGTCTTTGAGTCCCAGCTTTCTATCTTACACCACAGACAACACACATTCCTTCCCTTTCCAAAGCTTGCTGTATTTCCCTTCCTAGGATATACTGAAAACATGCTGGCATCACACCTTAAGACAACCTTGGGTTTTCCCCCTTTCTCACAACTGCTGTCCCATGGAATTCAGATGTTGAAAAGATCAAAGAGGAATGTGAGGTGGGGAAAAAAAAAATAAAGTCAGTGCTCTGTCTGCCTTGGGCATGCTCTGCCTCCCCTGCTGCCAGTGGAGTTGGTGTTCTGTTGGGAGCAACCTCAAACACTTTTGTATGTACTTCCATATAATATTCAGGCAGAACTGTGGTAAAAATGCCAAGATCATAATCACCAAGAGAGCTTGGCTGACAAGAAAATTGGACAGATGAGCCAATAAGTCACTTCTGTATTGAATATATGTAATTTCATTATCCTTCTGTATGTGACCTGTATTTCTTGCTGCTTATTATTATTAGCATCCTGTAACTACAGCTGCAGCCATCTCTTTCATCTCTTCAGAAGAGAGGGATAATCCATCAGCCAGCTCTTCTCCAGTGGAATGAGTGAGATTTTTACCAAGGAGATTAATGGTCAGTTGAAGAGAGTCACTCCCAACAGGGCCAAGCAAAAAGCAATGTGCATATGAGTCATGAAGTGGAAGAGAAGGAAATAAATCTATTGATTTAAAGTTCTTAAATTATTTTTCCCTTAGCTTCCCTTGTTCACACTGATAGATAACCAGACATGCAAAGCTGGATGTATATTGACAGTGACCAGTGTAGCAGGACTGAGAGCTTCTCCCACTGCGCAAACAAAACTGAGGTCAGTCAGCTACCAAAACCAGATCAGTATGTACCAGCTATTCCAGCCCTTGTAGATGAGAGATATTGGGTGGAAAAGCAGTCCTCCTGTCTCTCCTGTGACCTTACAAGGTACCCCAGCACTAGAACCTTTGGCCTCTTAATGCTGTTGCCTTTTGTGACAGGGCTCCAGCACTGGTCCTTGGGTAGGCTGCTTCTCTAGCACTCTTCCCTGCAGAGGATCCAGACTCAGTGCAAATGCTGTGCACAGTGCTCATTTCATTCCCTGCTGAAAGGCAGCCAGGCTTGAGGTAGAACATGGCAAGCGCTTCGCCGCACCTGGCAACTCCACACAGCTGCTGAAAACAAGCTAGGAAGAAAGCAGTGTACAAATGCAGGGGAATTTTCACATAGGCAGGATGTAATTAGCAGAGCTGGAATTTGGCCAGGACACTGGGGTTAAAACACTGGCTTGCAGGTAACACACTGGGATCTTTCATAATTCAAATGCTCAGATCTCCCATTTCCATTTTACCTGGAAGATGTCAGAGGACTGTTCCCTGTTTAATGGTCATGGGCAGCTCTCGAACATCTGACACAAAGGAAGAAGTGTCTAAATGGTGCTGCACCTGCAGAGCTTCTCTGCCAGCAACTGGCCACCATGAACAACAGCTGACAGGATCACATCCTGAAAGGACCATGGCTGCATCGCTGTAAAACACACCTCCATGCCTTGGGGTTCACTTCACCCCTAACTCTCATTATTCAGTTTTCGGGCCCCAAATCCCTTCCAAACAAAAAGAGAAGATGATAAAATTAGGGCAGCACCTTACACATAACACACAATAAAGAGAATATTACCATTAGGTGCTGCTTTAACCTTATTTTCTGCCATTTGAAATAATACCAGATAGCTATTGGAGAATTTGGATTAAGCACTTCCCCCCAGTGTAGATGAGTGAACTTTTCCAACAGGCCATATGGTAATACATAGAGTGTGAAGAGCTTTTGCCACCTTCTTCCTTCCAGCAGGGAAATCTTGTTCAAAGCAGCAAAGCATTTTTTTCCACTTCATGATCTCACTTTCTGTATAAGCAATTTTTCTGTTTACTACGAGGATGTTGAATGTCCACAAAAGATCAGGGAAGTCATTCATGAACCTCACGTGTGTAAAGTCTGTGTAATGTTTCTACTACGATGTGGCTCACAGTCTGAAGTATAAATAATTGCAAACCTCCAACCCCTTGTTAGTCAGACCTGCAGACGTGTGCAGTCAAAGAGCTGACTTTCCGTGTGGTGCAGTGAGTGCACGCAAAACAAGAAGTGTTCCTGCCATCTGAAAAAGCATAATCTCTGCATCAGTAAGTCATAAAAAAGGGACCTCTCCTCTGCCTCTGAGAGCTTACCATGCCAGCCTTTGGTTTATCTGGGGCAGGGAGGGAGGTGTTTGTATACCCAGGCTGCCATGTAAGCCCCCTCTTTGTCAAATGTTGTTTAATACAACCACCAACCAAAATTGACGAGAGCACCTCAGCCAGTGGGACAACAAACCTATAGACAGCCTCCAGTGGCAAAATGCACTGGGGAGAGTAAAGAACGGGCAGCTGCAGGCAACAGGAAATCCAGCACTAATAAATAAAACGTCTTCTAGCCAGAAAGAGGAAATAAACAGCAGCAGCACAAACTGAGAGGACAGAAGAGAGGAACACAGCATAACTGTGGCATGGGAATCACTAAGTTACAGTGAGCTTATTTTTACAGAACGTTGTCCCGGTTTGTTATGTGTTCAGACTGCAAAAAAAGTGGGGGAGTGGGGGGTACTGCTCAAAGAGAGGGTCTCTATCAGAAGTTGTCAACAACCACTGTAATTAAGGAAGCAGCCAGAGCACACACAACCAGGGCTGCTGCCAAACTGAAATGAAAGCATTTTTTGTTTTCAGCCATAGCCCCAAAGGATAATAAAAGATGGTTCTCCTATGCCAAGTGAGGAGCTGCAGGGACACCGTTTCTAGATGGCCCTCCTCCCATCTTTCCAAAATTATACACTGTGGGGAAGCAGCAAGTTACTGTTCCTAAGTGTGTTTTCGAAGCCCATGCCCGCACACCCCATCTGACTGCAGCCACCTGGGAAGGCCAGCTGCAAGACAGGTGGGCCCCCAACCACCATGATGATGATGGAGGTGGCACCAGCTGAGCTCTGCCCCCAGCCAGTGGGCTGTTCTGGCACTGCTTGGTTCAGATTTCTGAAGCAGCAACACTGAATTTTTCCCCCCTTGCCCTCAGCCATAGTTTGCACCATGGCCCCACAGCATTGCCACCAGCAGTGGGAGCTGCTGCATTCAGAAGAGCCACACCTCACTTCCATGCTGAGAGCGGCTGCGTTTAGGGGGCTCACTTGTGTCTTGGCAAGGACCTTTGTTCGTGGCACACTGACACTGTGCTCTTCTTGCTGCTGACAGCATAGGTGGCCTGCACCCATGCAGCAGCACGTGCTGGGGAGTAGCGCCTGGGCTGGTAGAGCCGAGGGCTTTGGCACGGATCTTCTCAACCATGGGACCTGAGGCTTTCACTGGTGGCTGTAGAAACTGGTGTGCAGGTTCAGCCAAGGGAAGGAAGTCATTCAGAAATTGCGTGCATATTTCTGAATTCATTCATTGAGTGGCTTTTGCCTTTCATCCTCCCCCCTGGGTTCTGTGTGCATTGCTGGCATTCTCTCCCAATCCTATATAATAATTCCCAGGTCTCCGCAAGCCACTGCCTGCCAATGGAGCCCACAGTCACTGGCTCGCCAGCCCGGTCACATGAAAAGTTACACGCGAAGGTTTAATGCTTTCTCCTGACCCCAGCCCCTGTTCCTGTGAATCCCCTGCAGTGTTTTCCTAATCAGGTGCCAGGGAAGCTTTGCACTGAGCAGGGTGCTAAGAAGGTGGCTATTTAGCTGCAGCATTTCCAGAGTCTTTGAGCTCTCTCCTGAGCTGTAAATACAAGCAGTGGAACCAGGTGAATGTCTGACAAGGCTGCCATTTAGACCTGAAGCTGCTTTCCAACCAAAGGCACATTGTGATTGCCTCACTTGCTCTATCCCAACTGCTGCACTAATAGTTAATTGCTTCAGCAGGTATGGAAATCACTTCTCAAAGCCTGCATACAAGGTACACAGCTATGGTCCAGTAGAATTTTAACCTTCACTGGACATTGACAATATGTCTGTTATTAGGGAGTCAAAAAGAAAATACAGTCCTTCCATTACCAAATTCTAGATGATGCAGGTATTTAGTTCATCACACAACTTGTGAAAGTGGTAACACATTTACTTTTGTGTCACCCTTATATATGACACATCAGAAAAAACACACGCTTTTGGAGAATCTCAAATGGAAGTGATCTTTTGTTAAATGTGGATGAAAGGCAGAAATATTCAAGGACTATTTCTGATATATCAGCAGTTACAGTCGTTTCCTGCTGTCAGTGTTACATGAGGAAGGGCAGGTATCTCCTGCAGGAAGAGTTCTTGTTCTCCACCTGATGTTTTCATGTAGGATTTCATACATGGCAGTGTATGATTCATGCTCAGCTTTTGGAAGTATGGGAGTTGTGTCTGGCGGTCAGGGCCCATTTCTCTGGGTTTCATACAGACCACAGAAAGACGAGCCAGTTGCACCTTTGAGCCAAACAGTTGGATAATCAAACTGAGCATTTGATTTCAGTTTTGGTTCTTTTTTTCTGAAGGGGAAGAGTCCTGCTTGTTATGAACTCCAGCTTATACTTACATTTTTGTGGGTTTAAGTGAAAAGACCAGGTAAAGTTTTAAGTTGCAGTCTGTTTGTATTGTTCTGATTTAAGCTCTATCATTATCAACTTAACTTTCAAAAACAAACCAAAAAACGCCCCCCAAATTGACAGTGTTTTTCAAATTCTCTGCTTTTCTCATGTATTCAAAAGTGTAAGCCTGTCCTGCTTGGCTGACTGGCTGTTTGATTATTGCTTTATATTATATTACATTTTTTAATTCTTAACTGTAAACCATCAAAATCATAAAATCTGAGTTCTAGTCTCAGTTACACTCAAACATAACTACTGAAAAGTGGTTTGTCTAACTTCTTAGTATATATGGAATTTAACAAACTTTGCTTAAATTGTATTTCTCAACTCAATCCAAATGGGAGTTGAGAAATCCTGCTTTTCCCAGATGAGAGCATGCCTGAATAATATAGGAATTACTTTTCTCACTCAAAAGCATTAGCAAAATACATGCATAAATACTGAGGTTTAATCAGCTTGTGCTGTCTCTTTAGATAAAGGAAAAACTTATTTAACCCTTCAGGAGAGATTCAAGCTACCAGTGACAATGGAGACAGGTCTGAGCACGCAAATGGTAACGTGTTGAAAAAAGTATAAGTCAGTGATGTCTGTGGCTGTGATCAGATGGCATTGTCCACCCTGCCACACGACAGCTAGGACACCAGCAAGGAGGGTTTTCCATTTCTGGAAAGTGCAGTGAAATGGGGGAACACAGCAATCTCCAAATTGTCTTTTCTTCTATGAAGTATTGTCTTCAGGATACTGCTTGAATTCATTTAGTCAAATATTTTGACAATTTGAACAAATAAGCAGGAAATGGCTTTGATTTTTTGCCTCGGTGGGCCACTTGAGAAGAAGAATAAGTAACGCAGCATGTGCCATTGTCTCTTAAATACCCTTGTTTGCCAGAAACATATGCAGCGTGTTTCCCAGGCTGTGGAAACAGTTATCATTTCCAGTCCACCAAGTCACCCTTCTCTCTCCACACACCGTCCCCAGCATCGCATCGGGCTGGGGTGAAAGGAAGCATCACTCTGAATTACTCTGCTGTTACCTGTTCATGAGGAGAGGGTGCATGTGCACATAACACATTATTCTGTGCACATTTCTGAGAAGGGTTGTGATTGCAGTCACTTCGCAGTGGCAAAAAAAGAGGAGTAGCAAGCCGAGGTGGTGCATGCACAGGCACCTGAGAGCCAAACCTGCACCTCTCTCCACGCTGCTCTGCAGAGCCAGGCCCGTCTGTGCGAGCAGCATACCTTCACAGGAGCCCTGGGCCAGGGTGCTGCGCTTGGGGAGATGCCAGAGGAGCTTTTGTCTGTGCTTTCACTGCGGGTTTAAGTAGTTCGATTAGCATTTGGGTCAGAGCACATGGAGCAGCCCCGGCTGGGGTGGGAGAAGTCACACTGTGAGGCCACACTTGAACGTGGCCACTTTACTGCACCGCCCCGGGTACAAAGCCTACTTGTGTGGGGCGCGTCCCGTTGTGCGTCACGCCTCGGTTGTCAGTGGCAGTCATGGGTTGCTGGGGGGTGACACAATAACCTCTTTATGCCTAAAAGAATAGCGGGAGGAATTGCGGGAGACCATTGGAAACATAGCAGCAAAGAAGTGGTTTGGCTTTTGTCTGTCCCTCAAGGTAAGGTGCCCAGGCAGTCGCTGAGCTGCCTCTGCTGTGCTGGAAGGAGTGCGGGCAAAGCAGCATCGAGGGTAAATGCAGGACTTTGGGTATCTGAACGGGACAGGACTTAAAGAAACAACCAAAGAAGACCCCATGGTATCTCTGTGGTAAAAACATGATAAAACTGCTTATTTAGGGCAGAGTTTTACAGCAGCTCACTCTGAAGTCTGGTCTGCTGCAGCCTTGTCACTCCCACTGCCTTCAACACAAGAGCAGCCACACAGCTCAAAGAGCTGATCTGTCTGGAAATTAAGCTGTGTTTTTTAATTACAAAATAAAAGTTTGCTTTACTAGAATGTCTCAAAGTTTCATTCAAAGAGAACTGGAAAAGTAAAAAGACTAGGAACTGAAAAGGGCCAAAACAGAAATCTGAAAAAATACTGATACGAACTATAAAAGTTAGTTAAATCTCTTACTGTATCTATCACTGTCTCCTTTGCCAGTCCCTCAGCCGTACACTCCACTAAACAGGCAGCCCAAATAATTCAGATATGCTAAGCAAAGCTACTCTGAATATGGCTTCTAGCCTAATAAGTCAGAGCCTTATCCAGTTCCCATGAAAAACATCAGGAAAGTTTCCTTCAACACTAATAGACATAAGATTGGATTGCAGAACAACCACATAGCTTTTGACCAAAAAGTGAGGTTTTTCTAAAGCACTGATAAAATATTCATGCAGGAGAACGTGGAAACTCTGACTGGAGCAGTCACATTGCTAAATATGTTTCAAGCGAGCATAATCATTTTTGAAACCGCACTCATTCTGACTAGTGATGTTTGCTCTAAGGGGAAAATACAAAACAAACTTTTTTTGAAAGGAAAAAAGCATTTATAATTTCTTTATTGTGGATGTGCAGAAAGACTCCCCCTCTGCTGCTGGGAAAACCAGTTTCTGCTCAATAAGCAGTAAAGCACATCCTAATTTTTAAAAAGCATTTGTTAGGCAAAACGGCTTTTTATGATGCTTTCATTTTTTTGCAGTTGGAGTCTTTCTGTTGATGCCAGCTGCTTTAGCTGCAGGTATTTTCTGGGAGGTGGTGTCTGTCAGTCCCACGTGGGGTGTCCCCTTGGCTATCTCTCATAGCCGCCCTTCTATAAATCACAGCATATTAAAAAAAAGGGGATAATGCTGACATGTGAACTAATCCCCACATCAAAGAGAGCAATTCTCCCTCCTCCAAACACCCACCCCCCTCTTTTGCTGGGAAAAGTCTAACGCCTAGAAGGTGATTTACACAAAACTTCATCCCAGTTGTTAGGAAACTTGCAGTGCCGCTTACTTGCCAACAGCAGGAGAAACCTGGGAATCAGGGTAACCACAATAGCTAGCCTGCGGCTTCCAGCATTTGGCAATTCAGGAGAGAAAAAAAAAATTGGCTTGTTTCAACAAACTTGTGTATATGTTGATTGCATGGCAGGATAGGCATGTATATAGACAGATGTAAACGTGACTAGTAATGTGGGTCTGTCTGGGCACATCTGGGTCTGTATGGGCACATCTATATCTGCGTGTGCTTACAGGCACTTGTACAGGCACAGAACTGCCTGGCCTAGCACAGACAAGGCACACTGAAGCACACAGAAATACCTCTCTCCCTCTGCTAGGAGAAAAGAGGGACAACGGGGAACATACATTAAAAACATAAGCCCATATGGGCATTCAGTGGCCTAGACATGGAGAAGGCTATCTTAAGCTGTTCATTCCAGCTGTAGGCCTGCCTTTGAGCTAACAGTTCAAATGCTGGGAATAGATGAATAAGGGGAATGCTCTGTTTGAGACGGGATTAAAGCATACTCTCACTGCTGTCCTTGCCTTTGCAAATGCTTCCTGTGCACTGATTAAGCACACAAGATACTTCCAGATAATTGTCTATCTTTGGAATACAGCTGAAAGGAGGAAAAAATGCCTCTGTCTGGCTAGGTAACTCTTTTCACAACTTAATGCTTAGCCTGTGCCTGTGCTGGGCACACATCCTTCAGACATACCAACAAAGCGTGAACAAAGACTACTCTGGTGGTTCTGGAATCATAATCAATAAGCAAAAATACCTGCCCCATGTGAAATTGGCTGTAGTAAAGTGCATTTCTATGAGTATATGTATGCATGTGAACTAGATACTTCCACCACTATCGCAGCTTCTGGTTGATTAATTCAGTTTACTTGCTGCTTTCTCCTCCCGCCACCCACACGGGCAGGCAGGGATGCCCTGGGGCCAGCAGGGCCCTCCCCACCCAGGTCATCCCTTGCCCCAGGCAAGAGGGCCATGAACATCTCTCCCAATAAGTCAGCGTCACTGCCAAAAGAGGCACACAAGGTTTGTTCCCAGTGCAAGAAAGTGAACTGGAGTGGGGAACCGCTGGATTTTAAAAAATGCATCCTTTTTGTAGTCCTTGCTTGGTTGTGGTCCAGCTGCACTCACCGATGCACTTCGGTGTGATTGCACAAGGGCTGAGGGGAGGAAGCAAGTAGCCAGGGGCAGTGAGACACTCAGGCAGCTCCATGTCAATGGCAAGTGCTGGCTTAAAGCATTCATGAAAGTACAGCCCGAAGGAGAGCATCAGGCATGCCAAGAGACCCACATCTCCCACTCCACTGACAGGAAGGGCATGGCTTATGTGGGGGGAAGGCAGAGACCAAAAGTTTTGTTGTTCCAGTGCTCCCTCCACGTAGATGTGCAGCTCTGCATGTGTCTGTGCCTGTCCCTTGCCCTGTGTCAAGTGGAGAGGATGTGAAAGAAACCCCAGCGTGGCTGAGCCTTCACCTCCAGTACATGGAAAAACAAACACAGCTATTCTCTTGTTTGTTGATTTAGTTCAGAGTGCTCCTTCCATTACAAAACCATTTCCCTGCAGGCAACGGGCTAAAACCTATTTGCTTATTACTCTGCAAAAGAAAATGATGGGTGCAATTTTCAAGCACCTCTTCTGTTGATAGACACAGAGATTGAAAGGACAGAGCCCTCCCAGCTACCTCTCAGCTGTGTTTTCTTGTTAGGCATAACTTTTCATGTTTTCTAGCTTAGAAACACATGCTGCATGCATCTTTTTCTCCTCTTCTTGAAATGTACATCTCTCTATGGGACAGCTTTGTGCTTAGAAAGTGAATTATGTGATTCATCACAGGTATTTACATAGAGATGGTGGTGACCACTGAAAGCTGCATCCAGAGCTGCAATTTGCAGGACACCACATACCCCACACATCCCACTGCACCATCTATAATGAGTCAAAACCCCAGACATGAACACTTGTGAACAAGGGAGAGGTTTCCTCCTGCTGCTCAGGCTGACGGCTGCCCCAGCTCCCATTTAGGATGGTGTAAATACCAAGCCAGCTGGCACAGCTAAGTGGGGCTCTGGGTGTGAGATACATCCTTGTTCAAGGCAAACACACAAGAAACATATCACAAGTCTCTTCTAGCCTGTTTTTATTGCTGAGATGTACCCGTTGGCAGTTCCTGGTGCTGACTGGGACAAGTCTGGATAAAAACTGCAAGAGGAGCACCAAAGTTTATCTATAGCTGGAACCAGTTTTGGTTCTTGGCTGAATTAGCTGTTTCTACCAAGTCCAGAGCTCTTTCTTTGTGCCAATACTACCACCTCCCCTCACCCTCCACCCCCAAAATAATCAAACTAGTCTCAACACCTTTTTTTGTCAGGTTAAATCACTGCCAGCAGGTCTTTCAGATGGCAATTCTTCTGACTGGCCTTTTAGGTGGCTGGCACTTTGCACTCCTCACAAATCCAAGCCAACTGCATTAAAAAGTGAATTTACATTGCAGAGCTGTGGGGGGAGGGTACCCCAGGCAATGTCAAAGAAAAAGCAGATCAAAAAGAGCTGCTAGTATTGGATACGTGGGCCGTCTTTTCAGCTGCTTTGAGCAACGTCCTTTCAGCACAAGAAAAGCTCAAAAGAATTCAGTTAATCTGTTGTTAAACAGAGTCTGTGATGGGAGACTGGTCTGTCATCGTCCAGGCAGGGAACTGAGCCTGTCTGTAATGGCTAAGAGCTCCTTTGCCCCTTCCCAGCATTTCATATCCATAGTGGCAGTAAGTTCATGGACTAGCACCTTGCTGGCCTGGCAAGGACTGTCTCTCAGCCTTGTGATGCCAGGACCCCTTCCTTCTGGCTGCTCTCAGGAGAAGCAGCAGCTCACAGCACGTGCACTACATAGCACCGCACACCTGAAGGCTGCAGCAGCCAAAAATCCCTCTCCATAACTCTCCTGCTTCACACAAGCACAGAAGTGCCTTGCAGGGCACTGGCGGTGGCTAACCTGCTGCTGCTGGTGATTTCAAAGAGCTAGGAGGTCAACTGAAGTCCCAAGGCAAGGGCTTTGGCATGACTTTCAGTTATAAGTCTGAATATCGAGACGTAAGAGCAGCCTGACCCACGCTAAGGTGTGGCCCCCAAGATGTCCCACAGCCTCAGTGCTCAGTGCCACAGCGCAACTCTGAATGTTAAACAGAGATGGTGAGCAGCCCATAGGCTTGCCAGCCTACACTTACTTTACCACATGAGGAATATCACATGCACACTGCTTCCACCTAAAATGAATCCCTCCTTCCAGTTGGGAAAAAGGAGGTCTTTTCCTCAGAGCAGAGGATCCCATAGATCCCTACAGAGTAAAACAGCTTTTATTTTTTAAGATTTAAAGACATTACTTCTTTTCTGTTTATGTATCACATTTCAGTGTCTTCTAAACAAGAGGGAGCTTAATGTTTTTGTGTAACCTTGAACTGGCTAGTACACAATTTTTATTGCTTCATCCTTGAGCTTTCATGAGCTACATTATGTTCTACTATGAACAGAACGTCCTACTTAGGATTGTGTGGCACATGCTTTGGTTGCAACAGCTTCCTCTTGCTTTCTTTGGCCTGCATGTATATGTAGTTGTATGCATACATACACATATGTGTGTATGTGTATGTGTTCATTTCTAATTATGAAATGACACAATGAAAATTTCCCATTCTGACAATTTTTATTTCATTTCCTTCCTTTTCCACTGCTCTTCAGCTAAGCACACCGGCAGTGTGTTATAAGGAACAGGATAATTCCCCTCTGTGACTCACTTGTAAGGTCTCCCAGGCAGGATTCAGTATGATGGTGTCAGTGGTTGCTGCAAGAGCTATTTAAATGTCTCTGCACACAGTGGGCAGTGAAGAGCTGATCTTGGGCAGTGGTGCTAGGAACATCAGGGTCTGTTCAATATTCACTGGAGATCTTCCTAAAAAGTCAATGTACCTCCCTACGGTTTTGTGGACTGGCTGAGCATTACCATGGAGTTGTTTCAGCTTTTATTTTAGTGCATGATGAGCATTATCCTGTGAAATGGAACTTTCTGGGTTTGTTTTAATGGCAGACTGTAATTTGATTTTAAATTATCTACTGTCAAGCCTTTCACAAGTGAATCGAACACACATGCATTTTCTCCATAACAAATTTGACTGTCTGGAGAAACAAAGGTTGGTAATTAAGCTCACAGCAGTTGATAAGGACGAGGCCTAGGCAAGGCCTAAAACCTCAACAAGTTAGAGCCTTAATTTCTGGATACTTACCAAAACCAAACCCTTGACTTGGTGCAGCTTGCCCATTCTGGATAATCTGGCTCTTTGATTCCCCAGAGAGGCTGCTGGGCTGTCCTGTGGGAAGTCAGCACCTCAATATGACAGGGAGGGATGCCAAACAAGCAGACACCACTCCAGGGTAACCAGCTATGCCAAGTCAGATGCATAATTCAGCAAGATTATGGTTAAATATGGGAGATCTATTTCTCTCCAGCCAATGCATGAGTTCCCAGCACCTTTTGTACTTTGAAATACCATTAATTAATATTTATCAGATGTAAAATGTGACACTAGCTACTTGGTACAATATGCCTTTAAGCATTGTATTACTACTCCTTTTTAAGCATATCTACAGACAGCCAGACTGAGGCAGGTGATCGCAAGTGTCACCAACAGCAAACACCCCTCAGCTGGAGGCAGCTTTTAAAACCTATCCAGGCCTTAAACTGGAGTGTCCTCAGTGCAGGACAAAGCCCATTAGCAGGAGGCTGGGACCTACCACATTACCCATGGCTGCTTACACAGCCACATGGTTTAAGAAACACAAATCATCATATAGTGATTTTTTTTATGGCATCTTTGCTCCGAACTCACATGGATGTTTGGAAAGCACCTCTGCTCACCTCTGTCTGCCATGACCTTCTTTCATGCCAGTGCTCAGCTACCCAGGGGGAGGAGTGCCAGGGCAGACAGGCTGTGCTGTGCCTTGCTGTGCTGTGCCTGGGCAGCATGGGCACCCTCACTCCCCACTGCCGGGGTGCGCGTGGGGCACCCTCTCTGCTCAGTGACCCCCGGCCACTCTCGCTGTGTCACTGAGGAGCAAATCAGTCTGGCCCCTTGCTGGTGCACCATCCCCGTGTACAATGTGTTTGACAGCGCTGGTACCTCGAGAGCACTGCGGCAGGGCCTTCCCAGCAGTTCGGCTCCGGAGGCCACAGCCTCTGGATAACTTCCACCCCAAATGTATGTCACATTTCCTTCCAGTGAAAGCAAAATATTTACACTAAGCCAGGGTCACCTGGCGGCCACTGCACTATCGCAAGCTGGAAGCTGCTGTGATACTGTAAACAGAGGGGTATGAGGGCAGAGGGAATTGGTGTGGGCCTCCAAAATAAATGATGCAGCTGGTGGGCGCTGCTGGGAGTGGTGGGCACCAGGGAGGTGGGCACTGGACCGCTGCTCTCAGGGCGGGATGGGGGTGGGCTGGCAGCAGGGCCTGTGGTTCAGGGACAGTGGGCCAGGATGGCAATGGCAGAACAGAGCCGGTACCAGGGCAAGGGAAAGAAAATTCACAGAGTCTGGACAGACGTGCCCAGCATCCCCACCAGCCGCCCTTCCCACCAGCCCCCATGCAGCCCTGGCATGTTCAGTACCTGAGGCTGTGGCCACACCAACCTCACTGCTTTACCTGCCTTCAAGGAGCTGTTGGAAATACTCCTCCTGTTCTTCATGAGTGCTTTGGGCCCAGTTAAACCATCCTGGAAGTTGCGGGACTAGACTTGCCCTATGAAAATGCATTGAATTCAGCGTTTTAAAATTGTAAACTTGAACTACAGGACTCACAGCCCCTGTATTCCCAGACACGCAAGAGAAAGTGTGGCAGTTTCCCACTGTAGTAGCTTGCATACAAGAAATCTTCCTGAGACAGTTCTTCCCACCTCCTCACAGCCTAAACCTCTCCCATATGCTGCCAGAATTTCCTTCTTTATCCCATATTGCACTGCTGGTCAGCACCTGAGATTTCTGCTGCATACTGTAACACATGCATATGAGTCATGGACAAAGTGGCTGGCAGCTCCTGACTGCCCACCCATCAGATACCCCTGACTTCTCCTCAGTTCCCACTGTCCCGTTCCCTGCCAGGCATTTGCCTGAAGTGATGACCCATGCCAGGGTTTCACATGTGACCAATGGTATGTGGACTCTGGGAAGCCTCCACCAGGCAATAAACAAAATGGTTCTTGTTTTGCATGCCTTGAAGCCACGCTGGGGACATGATGACTCTGAGCCTCCCTGGGCCTGGGCTGCTTCAGAAAGCCTTCACTCACCTGCAAAGATAGATGTGAATGTCAGGCATGAGCCACAGTGGAGCTGTGCGGAGCCCCTCTGATCAAACAAGCCCATAAGGAGCAGCAGGGGAGTTTGAATAATCTCACAAGCTCTTCTGCTTTTGTTATGCTGCTGCCATTCTCCCAACAAGGTTCACATGTAAGCATGTGGAGTAACCAAAATATTAAAGGACATTCCAGTTATTCTTGGCTGTCTAAGGGAGAGGTAATTGCACTTTTTGCATCCAATCATTTTCTACTGGCGCTTCTCATAATGATTATCACAGTGTCAATATCTGAGATGTCAGTATTAGACCAAAGCTGAAGAGGGTGGCATTTGGCCACCTGGGAAATACGGTTTTCCCCAGCTTTGCAGAGAAGTTTCTTTATGCCAATTACTAAGCTATTAGGTATGCAAGGCATAACTATAGCAGAAGGGGATTTCTGTGTGGGAGGAACAGTATGATTCATATTGTCTCACCAGCCTTGCAAAACAAAATGTCCAGTCATACGTTTTTGTGATGCAGACACTCATTTCTCCGCCTTTATTTTGTACACAGCCATAACCCCAGTGCACTGAGACCTGAGAATCAGCAGAGCAAGCTACAGGAGAATCAGTCAAGAAAACAGGAAGCATCGAGATGACTGAATACTCTAATAGCATTTTCCTCACTGGGAGCGATGTCCAGAGATAGTGAGGGGAGGGAGGGACCGAATGCTGTCCTCAAGCACCTGATTACCACCTCTTGTAACAGCTCCTTGAGACAGCTGGCATGGGAAGTGCTAACAGGAATGCTATCCCAGCTTTGGAAACTTGCCTGCTTCACAACCAACCCTGTATCTGGAGCACAGACCGTGGCTGAATATCATTCTCATAAGCACCTACTGCATTGCACTAGTGGTTTAAAGGGGTTCATTAATGCAGCTGAGGCAGAAGTTGGCAATTGCTGGATGTTTATTTTGGAGCAGCCTTCATTTTCTGGGGTTGCAAAGGAGGATGGTAAGGGCAGAGGAAAAGCACCGATTTCAAGAAAAGATATTCTAAGCTGAAGATCTACCTGAGAATTAATCGCTATCTTACAAGAAAAAATACTTCTTGAAACACTGCACTTATGCATTAAAAACAGAATTATATCAGGACCCTTTATTCTTTTCCTCCCCAGAAAATTCAAATTTAAGGTAAATCAAAAGAATTCCCAATGTTTTAACATATATGGAAGTTCACAGTGTAGGTATCAGCTGGCTCTTCCCAATTATGTCCCTAGGAAAAACCCAAGCCATCCATTACAGACTTCCACATTATTAGCGACCACAAAAAGCAGAATGCCTTCATCTTACTCACGTGGAGTCAGGGCCTACTCCAGTCATCACTACCAGTGTACAGAGATTTGGTTTTAGCACATTCCTGACAACACAAATGGCACAGAGGAGGCAAATGCTTTTCAGCCTTCTTAAAGGCTGGCTCAGAGAGCCAGAACTTTGCGCACCTCAGTGTGATATAGCAGCCTCATATCTCACTATCATTAAACACAGAACTAGCATGACTCTTTACATATTTTCATGGGCTTCACACATTCTTTTCATGTATGTTACTGACATAAAAATGACACTATTGTGGATGTGTTTTTGTGAAGTCAGCTAAAAGGCAGTGTGCATGTGTCATATTTGCAGTACTTTAGCCACCCTGAAGAAAGGACAAGGGGAAGAGAGCACGCTGCAGCTTGTATTCTTAATAACATGCAAAACCTGTAAATCTCAGGTTACAGTAAGTCTTTTGGCTCCAAACTCCAGGTATGAAGCAAATAGCCCAAGGACTCTCCCTAAAACTGTAGTGGCAAATGTCAATAACATCTAAAGTGCAATGACGAGGCTCCTCTGCGCCAAAAGACCCTGCTGGCTATAAAATATCAAAAATTACATTTTAAAAATAACTTATTTTAAGATCTCCTATATCAAAAGCAATGTCACCAGCAGGCATCACCTCACCTCCTTCTGGAAATGCTTTGAGGCTGAGACTTGCCCCATTTCCCTTTGTTAGAGCATATGGGTCCTACCTGATGGCAGCTTGTGTGCTGTACTCTCATGCACGCCGGCTCTGTGTGACCCACTGACTCTGGTATGATCTCTGACAAGTCTTCTGCCGACCCCTGCAGCACAAGGGAGTGCTTAATGGAAGACCAGACTGACCACTTGTGGGGTCTAACCCAGCAGGGTGTGAAAAAGCTCTTGTAATGTTTTACCGAAGGGACTGAACTCTGCAAAAGACCTTGAAAAATGTAACTCCCAAGGTACTATAAGGACATATGATACCTGATAAACCTGAAAAAAAAAATTCTAAAGATGCAAAGGGTTTTTCTACCAAGGTTTATAAGGGAGTGCAATTAGGCCTTATACAGCCTACCCTTGGCCATGCTGAAAGTGGTTTAATGGGGCAATATCCAGTAAATAGATAACTTAATCTGTGCCAGCATGAAGAGGTCATTCTCTTCAGAGCACCTAAATTCTCCTCCAAATGGGAGCACTTCCTTTTTCCAGATTCATATACAACATGATGGTTCAGGGCCTTCCTAGAAATGGAAAGGCCCATTCTTCCTCACTTTACTCTTTCAGTGAAAACACATGATTAGAAACCACACACACACACACACATGGGTTGGCGAGAGCCGCAGTGTGGGCACAGATGGTTTGTCTGAATGAATGGACACACAGAGGTCTCTGTGCAGTGAGAATGTTTACCGTGTGTAGTGCTGGGAATCACGTGCATGATTCCAGATAAACCCACAAGATTGGCTGTAAGATGCCGTAATGTAAAGATCCTTTCTTGTATGTCAGAGCCTTAAAGTTTTGTGCCATTGGGATGATATCAGCTGGAGTTCAAAGATGAAACATGTTGCAGGTAGGAAACCATTTCTAAATCATTTTGTGCAGGGGACTTCTGCAAATAATATTAAGGTATCTTCAGCAGAGGAAGCCATTGGATCTAAGAGAGTCTTTATTTAACTGATTTTTCTGATTAATGCCTGTTTGACAGAGTAGTAGACAAATCACCAGATTGCCCTAGTTGGGTATGAGCCTCTAGCCCTGTTTTTCCCAAGGCAAAAATGTCCTCATTGCAATTTTAGGTAGGCAGATTCAACCCTCGAAGTATTTGGCACCTTGCACCAAACTACACGCTGGCCACAGGGTTTAACATGTTTTCTCTAAAATCAGCTGCAGCAGGGCTTTGGTGCTGTCTCAGTGCTGTCTGTTGCTCAGCGCTTCAGAAATCACACAAAGGGTCATTTGGGTCACTTCCCTCTTGTTAAGAAAGAAACTCAGGCCAGGTTAGATGAGCTGCACATGGAAAGGAAACTGAGGACATACAGGGCAAAGGGATAACAGATTCTTAAACTGACTTCACCTTTGATATTCTGCAGTTGTTTAAAGGAGAAGGCAATGGGAGCTTTGTCACAGGTATGAGTGAAAGTTTATTTTAGAACCTTCGTTTGAGAAAAAAAGTCTTTTTGAAGACATTGTTTGAAGAAATTAATTCATATAACATCAGCAGAATTCTACAATATTTTCCTTCCTGTGTGGTCTTTTCTCCTATACTATTCCCACTCAGACAATATATTTTTGATGGGAAAGTAGTCATTCTTTCTACTTTTCCATTCTCTGCTGGCCTCCTTAAGATCTCCCATTGTAGATTTGCTTTAGATTACTATCGTACTTTCTAGCTCAAGTAAAATCAACAAACTTCCTCTCTCTTCTTTCCTTCTGGTCGTGAAGGCATTCTAGAAGGCCCAAGTGCCCTGGTGGCCAGCTCACTGCTCAGTCTCCCAAAAGGCCTTTCTTCATTTTTCTGATGTTAGCTCTGTACAAGGATTTTTCCCTGCACTCCTCTTTGGCTAAGTCAGTAATTCTTGGTTCTTCCTAATAATTTCATCCCTTCTGCTCCTGTGATTTACACCAAGCTGGGAGGTGGGGATGAGTTCCTCTCTAACTTTTCATTTGTCAGGTTTTGCTGCCTTTAAGGATGCTGCTGGTCTTTGATGTGAAGATGGGCATTTGGAGTAAGGCTGATAGGGATGTTCTCCAAACTTGACCTGGACAAGGAAATACAATTCCCTCAGAGAGGTTTATTTTGACAAGACTACAGGCCCAGTTATTGTCCAGATGTCCTATAGCTGGATGGTTCACACACAGTTATAAATTTTTATATGTTTATATATATGTTATCTATAAACTGATAATATGTGAACCCCTACTGTTTCTGAAGCTCAGGTGACATTTACAGTTTCACTCTCCTCCTAAACTGCTTAGTGTGAAGGAAAAAAACAAAACAAAACAAACCACAAATCCATGCCAGTTTCAGGACCTTTGCCCTTATGATTGACAACTCTCCTCCACTGCTGGGTTAAGACCGCTGCAAGTGGGAATTCCTTCTCCTGAATTAATTAAATCTGTATTGTTATTGCCTTTGATCTACTGCCATAGGAACCGGAACGAGCACTGGAAAACCTCCATTTTTGTCCATTTCTTACACAAATAGGTCTGGACAGATTATTAAAAGGATCATTTAGAAGATGGTGGGCAGAATAGTCCCCTCCCAAAGCTGCCCTTGAGACTGACAGTTTCTGTGGAAACTGCATGGGAACAGTTACAGACCTCTAGTGGCTCTGTTTATATAGCTCATCTATTTCCTAATTGCTCACCAGCACAGTATTTTGGAAAGCCATATAGAGATTTCCCATAAGGATTACAACATGGTGTCATTTCATCTTCTCTGCATTTCCCATCCCATTGTCTGTTTGTTTTATTCTCCTCACCATAACATCTGTCCCACATTGCTGAGAGATTTCACAACTGGAAACCTGCTATAAATTTTGACACAGAGTTAAAGGACTTCAGTGTTTGCTCTCTGCTATTTTTTTCATGGGACTTTGGGTTAGCCACCTCTTTAAAATAAGCCTTCTTCTTTTTTTTTTTTTTTTTTTTTTTTTTTTTTATTTTTATATTTGTGTTTGTAAAAGTTGTCTTTGGAAACTGAAAAAAAAAAAGAATATTTCTGTCCTTCCTACTTGTATCCTTTTCCATTTATCTTCCATTGAGTTCCTAGAGAAACAAAAACTTCTGTAAGTGATTGCATAAAATAATCTTTAGCAAGCTCTGTCCCTAATGGCCCGCAGGGACTCCAGATAAAAAACCAGTTTCTCACATTTCTGTTCCCCAGTATCTGACACTGTGGAAGCTTTAGGACTCCAAGTGCCAGCCTGTGTCACTGCTGCCAGGGCTGCAGGCTGAAATGGCCTCTGGTTCCAACGAAAATGGAAGCAAGAGTCCTGGATTATATAAAGGACAGGCTACTCTGGTTGGCTCTACAGGAGGCTGCAATAGCACGCAATCCTAGGAAGAGTCAGAGTGACAAAGTGTCAGCTTAACACGCTGTTTTGTGCTGATCAATCGAGGTTAGTGTCACATTTCATCACCATGTGGGAACCAGAGACATTTAAATGGGAGATCAAACATACAGGACTACATTCTCACAATACAAGGACATCTGAATCAGCCTTTTTTCTCTGAACCAGAAAGCAGCACACATAGCTCCTGCTCTTGGCTCTCATTCACAAATGAGAGCACTGCAGACCACAAACATGGAGCACTTGCAATGCTTCACAACATCAGCCTTGCTTCCTCCAGCAGCCAGGAGAGAATCAGAGATTTATATGGCTGGGAGGAATCTCAGAAGATCACTTAGTCCAGACTCATGTCTCAAGGCAGGATCATTATACTTATGTCACACTTGGCAAATGCTTGTCTAACCTCTTCCTAAAAGCAGGATGGCAATTCCACACCCTCCTCAGATACTTCTGTGTGTAATTATCCTTACTGCTCATCGTTTTCTAACATCCAACCCCAATCTCCTTTTCTGTAGTCTAAGCTCATTACTTGTCCTATCCATCATCTATATGGAGAACAATTTATTCCCCTTTTCTTCACAGCCACCTTTTACTTATTTGACAGTGGTAACTCTACTTTGCCCCAGTCTTCTCTAGACTTAAGAAAGTCAATTTGTTCCTTCTTCCCTCCTAGTTCTGTTTTTCAAGACTTCTGATTATCCCCCAGTTGTCCTCTGGAGCTTGTCTTGAGCACAGCACCCAAAGCTGGACACCACAACTGCAGCTTCACAAAGAACTGAGCAAAATGATTATTTGTAGAGTACATCTCTAAACACACATCCTAGTAAAGCACTTGTCCTTTTTGCATTAGCAATTAAGTTATATTGTGACCTGGAACATCTCTCAGATCTTTTTATGCAGTGCTGCTACTTACACAAAAATTCACTGCCCTATATAAATAAAATTAATTATTCCTGGTGATGCCCAAGCATAGAAACTGAGAACTGTCCTTACTGAAATGAATCCTGTTTTTAAGGCCATTTGTCTAAATGTTTCTTAGTTGTAGCTTTATATTTCAGACTACCCATAGTACCCTTCCAGATATATGGTAGCCAAGAATGTAATATTTTCTATTCCATTGTCCAAGCTGTCCTTAATCCCCTTAAATCAGACTGACCCAGTATAGCTTCCCACCAACCCTTCTTGATCCAGCTTTCCCTTTTTAAATCATAGTTAATAACTATTCTCTTCATGCAGTTTTCAAATCAGCATTCCATCATCCCAGACCAGCTCCATCTACCACAGATTCCCTTAATTAAATTTGCTTTGGAATATTAATGTTACACTGTGACAAAAACCTCACTGCCGTCAAAATATAGGAATACTATTGCTTGTCCCTTATCAATGAGAGTTCTTTATTCTGTCATGAAAGGAAATTTGACCTGTTTTACACAATTTGTTTTTGACAAATCTATGCTGGCCATTATTCATGTCTTTGTTTTGTTTTAGGTGCTTACCAAAGTTCGATTGTTTGTTCCAGTATTTTTCCGGGAATTGAAGTCAAACTGAACAATCTGTAATCCTTGGCTCCTCCTTTTTTCCCTTTTAAAGACCGGAACTACGTCTGCACTTTTCCAGGCTTCCAAGTATGATCTCTGGGTTCCATAAAACATCCCAGCTGGGCGAGGTTACACCTAGAGCTTTTGTGGTTAAATAACTGGCTGTAGCAATTACCCCAGGATGAAATTCATCTGGCCCAATCGACTTCAACACTATCTGAAGGATCTTCTGACTTAGCCTTTGTTCTAGTTTTGTGATCTCACGCTCCTCTGTCATTGACACTGATTGCAATATTTGTCTGAAGTGATAACAAACGCAAAAAGGGTATGAAGCACCCTGGCACTCTATCCAGTAACTGTCTGGAGCCTTTCTTCCCCAAGGGGCAGCATGTTTTTGGTCACTTACATCTTCTTCTTGCTGCTGAAGTAGTGATGGGAAAAGTAATTGCCGTTTAAAGTCTCTTGCTAATTAGCTCCCATTTTGCTGCATGATCTTTGTGATTTTGTTGTCATATATTTAGCCCAGCTTCTGCATGCTCATTTCCCTGAGGCTGAGATCAAAGAAGAGCTGATGATTTCTCAAAGTGGATCTGCTGTTATATCTCCTATGAACTCTTCCGTTTTTGGATAGCTGGTGCTTGTTATTGTTCTCTCCCAGGTGCTTTTGACATAACTAGAGCTTCTCCCTTGCCCAGGGTCCAAAATAACATGCCTTTAGTTACTCAGCAAGTGGAATCATTACTGGTTTTCTTGGTCTAGGAAAGATCAGAAGCCCGATCTTTGTTTCCATCTCTTACCAACTGTTAAGCTCTACCTAGGAACATTCAGTCTCTGCTGGTCAAATTTGGTTTAACCTCCCGTCCTTACCATAAGTGATGAGTGTAAATGACAATATTTTCTAACCCAGATCAGAACTTTACATAGTCCCAAATGCTGGAAGTGTTTCCAGCCAGAAGTATTCTTCAGGTTCATCTCAGCTGCTCATTAGAAAATCATCTTTTCACATGTGGATATTTTTTTGCTGGCTTCCCTCAGCTGGCCTGCCAAGCTTGAAGGCAGAACAGACTAGGCTGATGGAATGGGGAATAAGTTTTTATTTTCACACATATGAAATGTGTGTGAAATAATAACACACACTAGTAATGTAATGCCACTAAAGTCATGCCTGCACAGAAGCTCTAACTTACCCTCCACTGTCACATATTCTTCTCACCAGTAAAGACACTCAAAAGCTCCGAAGCAGTACCACCAGTGCTGTAAATACAGCAGTGTTGCACTGCTATAATGGTGCTCTGTCAGAAGAGCAGCATGAGCAGCCAAAAGGGGAAGGAGTTCAGCTGGTCCTTCTGTTACCCAAGAGGAAGTGAATTTCAGATAGTCCTTCAGTTCCCTTTGGTTATGATTCACCACAAATGAACAGCTAAAACATCAGTTTATAGTAAGGCCATGCAAACAGGGACTTCCAGAAGTGGAGACTCTGAGGAAAAAGCAGAGAAAGCTGGCCCTTTGCCTAGCTGTGAGTTGCCTTCCTTCCCATTATGCTGCTTTTGTGTTTAGGGTTCCTGTGTGTTTTGCAGTGTCAGCCAGTTGCCAGAGAGGAGAAGACAGCCTTGCGTGGGTTTTAGTTCTGCCTCAGACCCCAGGCACCACCCAGACCCTACTGCAGGACATGTTCACTACTACCAACTGCTGTTAAACCAAAGCAACCTAGATCATAAATCAAGTAACAGAACACCCTGCTGATAAACTGCAGCATACGGAAACTTACACAATATTTATGGTTTGTTACAGGTTAACACTAGAAGTAGCAAACCATAAGGGCTGTGTTGCCGTCTTCTAACAGAGTTCTTATCCAATCTTATTATGACAGTTTTCCATGACAGAAAAATTCCCTCTTCTTCTCAGTCTGGGAAAATTGCACCATTAACACAATATTCCCTGTTCAGCCACCCTTAATGTGCTTTCTGGTCTGAATTTGTTGTGCTTTCAGCCATTAGATCTTGTTTTGACTTGTCTTACTTCTTCCCCATGTCACTATGCATAAATCATGTGTGACTCTTGTGAAAAGACCCTGATACACAGAGGCCCTTAATGTATCACATCTAAAATGCAAGAGAGCATGACAGCAACAATTCCAGTGTTTATAAAGAATTGTTGGAGACTACTTGTCAAGAAACAAGTAAAAAAACACCACTCTTGGAAAGAAGGGAGAGAAGGGTGTTGTCAAGCTGACAAAGGTAGGCATTAAATAACCTAAACAATAGACAAGTTTTCCACTGTCCTGCACATATTACCACTGTTAAAACCAGGTACAAAACTGGTATAAAGTGAATTAAACCAGACAGTGCGGTAGGGTAATGGATGAGACTGACAGAAGGCTACAGTGGCCTATCTTTCCATCTCTATTTTACAAATCCATTAAGCAAACAAAGCCTCACTGCACTTGCATTTGCCTGCTCTGCATGAGACCCCAAATGAGTGGAGATGTGTGAGGTGAATGAAGGAGCAGCATGCTACCATTCGTGTGCCCATACACACATGAATATATGACACCAAGGTTAATGAAATGTCCTTTAAAAGTTTCTCCTTACCAGTATGTTTGCTAGCATGAGCCAGCCTGGCAAAGTAAGGGATAACACTGACATTTCACCCCACCATGTCTCATCGTACCTTTGGGTACAGTCCTGCTGATGAAATTTGAGATAGAAAGACTGGAGGATGGGGAAATGAGAGTGGGGGATGTGCTAGATGCCAAACATCCAATCCCTCTTAAGAAGAAATCCCTCAGCAAAAAAAAAGGACTGTCTTAAAACAGCCTGCAGAAGGATGGGCTGGTATCTAAAGGAGATTAAACCAGTAAAACTGTACTAAGGCTGAGTTGCCATGTGTAAAATCCAGCACTCTCCAATGCAGCAAGGGTACCTGTGCACTCCTACGGCTGGAGGGGAGGGGAAACTATTCAAAGTAGGAGGAGAGATTAATAAAAACATATTTGCACATTTAAAGGCTGCTCTTATCTTTGGAAATAGCTAACTTTATCCCTTGCAGTACAAGTGAGCAGTCCATGTCATCACCTGCATAGCAGGAGAGGAATTCTTGGCCAGAGGGAAGTACTAAGGTAGGGAGAAAGACCTCCAGGTAAGGGAGGCTAAAATATTTATTTACAATAATGGATTGCTTTTTAATAAGAACTATGAAGTGGCTTTCCAAAGCCTTCTTTAGAGTCTATGAAAGAAAGGATCAAGTGAAAGCATCAAAAATCCTTAAAAAATTTATGCCAGGTCTGGTGGAGTTTTGCAGAGACAACATGCCGTTTGCCACTGCTGCTCCACCCCTGTGCCCAGAGCTGTTCTGGCTGGCACGGCTGCGGTCACACCACCCCTTTCTGTCCCCACAAGAAAGTGAGTGCTCATCTCATGACCGTGAGTAAGAGGCTACATGGGGTAGGTGCTCACTTCTGTTTTGTGGTCCATCATTTATGCAGAGTCTCGAAATGGAGCTCTGGTAAGCAATCTGATTAACTTTCAGATTGAAGGAAAGAATGCACTGTCCATTACTGCACTGTCCCACTGTGTTGCCAGCAAGGGATTAAGCACTACCCTGGTTTCCTCTGCTGAGCACAGACCTAGGAAGCTTCCCTATGAGCCTGCAGCCTCCTGCATTCTCTAGCTCTTCAGTATATCTGCACTCACCGAGACATGCTGTGGTGGGATTCTTTGCTCCTGAGGCAGCCAGCACAGGCCACAGTCAGAGGAAAGGCACTTCCCAGAGATCCCAAGAAAATAACCGTGTGACGTTTAGCCAGGCAGCACTTTGTTTCTATACATGAATCTTCACAAATCACATGCTCGCTCTGGTTTTGTAAAGGCAGATCAAATGAAATAAGCAAAACTACTTCCAAGGCAAACATTTCACATTTGTATTCATACTTGACTTATGATATCCCTGAGGTCCATGTGTCCTGCTTAACTTCTATCTTGCTATTTCTCAGAAGGCTGGATGAGCTGAGAGGAGGAAACAATAACGGGCTATGGGACTTCTTTCACTTGGAGCCTATGCTTCTCTCAAGCAGCACCCTTTGCTGAGGCTCCAGTTTGCTTTACAGATGTTTAAAGGATTGATTTAAAAAGAAAAAAAACTTCTAGGAAAACAATTATACATTTTTTTCTATCAAACGTTTTGCAAGGAAATGATCCTTCCCGCCCCCACTTCAATAAAAGAATTCTTCTTCATGGGGGTGTCAGGAGAGAGAGAGTGAAATAAGATAACTCTGCTCAGCTTGCCTCAATTTAATGAGCTCCTTTAGGCCTTATCATTCACCGTGTGCTTTCCCTCATTGTAAACTTCTCAGCCTCATCAAAAGGAGCTCTTTTCTTTTTTTTCTATTCTTTTTTTTTCTTTTTTTTTTTAAATCAGATTCTGTTTGATCAGCCTTTTCCCCTTTCTTTCCACAATCCCCCACATCACGCTGGAACTGGTACCAGTGGTGCATGTCAGCATGCCCTAGCAACAGGGAGATTAAAGGAACTACCAGCTCCAGAGGACGGGCCAGCTCCGACTTACTAATTAACTGCAGTGAAAGAGGTGAATGAGAACAGACTTTTCTTTCGGGCAGAGGAGGCACTAGAGGTGGATGAAGGAGTTCAGCTAAAGGAAGGTTTCCCTCCCCCAAAACATGTGTCAACATTCAGACCAATCCTTTCTTAATAAGACTTTGTGTACGTACAGAGTTGGTATGGATGGGAAAAGGCTGACAGCAGTCAAGCCCGATGCAGAAACACACAGATGAGAGTGAAGTCAAACCATGGCTGGCCCTGCCTCACACCCAGCTTCCTCACATTGCTGGGACTCATGCATCAGATGTTGGTCACTCTTGAGAGGCAGATCCACGTGTGGCCATGTGAGACGTGCATGCCCCAGGCTGTAACCCCCCTCAGGCACCAGCTGGTATGCCACACTGCTGTCCTGTGTGCCACACTGCTGTCCTATGTGCCACACTGCTGTCCAACATGCCACACTGCTGCCCGGTGTGCGACACTGCTGTCCTGTGTGCCACACTGCTGCCTGGTGTGCCATACTGCTGCCTGGTGTGCCACACTGCTGTCCAACATGCCACACTGCTGTCCTGTGTGTCACACTGCTGCCTGGTGTGCCACGCTGCTGTCCAACGTGCTACACTGCTGTCCTGTGTGCCACACTGCTGCCCTGGGCTCCCCGGGGCTCGTGGGAGGGTGGCAGCATCAGGCTCAACGCTGTGACCCCCAGGAGTGTGCAAGACTGGGCTGTGGCTCAGCAAGGGAGGTCAGACAGGTCTGCAAGTCTGCCGCAGAAGCAGGGCTCCCACACAGGGAATGGGGCTGGACCCTCCAGGGGTTTGTAAGGAAACATGAGCAGTCCTCCTGTCCCCTCCAAACCTTGGCATGTTCCTGGTCTCCATCTTTACCAACCATACCCAGGAACATCAGGCTACAGGTTCCTTTCACACCGAATCCCCGTCAGAGCCTGTCTATTTTCTGTCACCTGTAGCCTCTGCTGCTAAATCTTTTCTGAATTACGAAACACTCATGTCTCTTTTTTCTCTTTTTTAAAACTGTTACTTTCTGTTGCTGCTTACTGGTGTTTTGCCTGGGCTGGGTGTGGAAGTGAAACTGCTGAAATTCCTGTGAGCAGGGCAGGGCGGCTGGTGTTCCTGACCCCAGCAGGAAGCACCAGACATGATGACGGGCAGCAACTTCTGGTAATTCTCCAGCCCGTTTTGCTAATCCACAAAGGCTTAGCCAAACTCGGTAAGTTTTAAAAAATCTTTGCAGCTTGGTGGTTTATCCAAACCGAATAGGCATCTCCTCACCTGCGCTCCAGCAGGGCGGCTGGGATGGGCCCCATGCCCCTGGCAGGCAGGCAGGAAAGGGGGAGCCTGGCCATCGGGAACGCCCTGCTGTGCCATGGCTGCTGAGCCGGCCTCCAGCACTGCTGTGCTCCCCAGAGCTTAGCGAATGCTGTGCACTCTCCTACAGAGAGCACCTCCCAGGAGCCAGCAAAACTTCCCCAGGTGGGGTGAATGTGAAGCCCAGGAGCTTCATTTCCTGATCGAACACAAGGAACGCCAGTCCACCATGCAGGATCCCTGTCCCACAGCAGTGCCTGCCAAGCCCCTGGGGCAGGAGGCACCCACAGAGTTTTCCCTGGCATGCAGTGCCTGAAACAGGCAGCATGGCCATGGCAGCTGACAGCTTGTGGGAGGACAGGGCAGGCATGTGGGCTCCTAGTCCCCACCACTCCCCTGGGACATGCCACATCCCGTGTAGAACACCAGGAGACAGTGCTGGGTACAGCATGTTCATGGCCTGGGGAAGGGTTAGATGACTAGTTAGCTTTTTCCCACTTCTGCTTAGCAATACACGAATCTCCCGAAATATTCTGAAAAGGGAACTTTTTCCAGTAAAAGTTCTGCACCTCATTCTGATTGTGTTATCTTCTCTGAGAAAAGGCTGTGGAAAAATGGTACAGTCTTTCAAAACAGAATTGTGCCTTTGCATATTTAGCTTTGGATCTGCTGGTATTAGAAACAAAGTCAGATTTTATTACTTTTTATTTCTTCTAGCCCTGCAGCACCAACACAGACAAGCCATGTAATAAACTGCAGAATCTTTTCTTTATTGAGAACCAGAAGTGATTTTTTTTTTTTGCTGTATGCTGGCTCAACCCTAGCTTTGCTAACACACCGTAAGTCATATATACTATTTTGTAGCTTCATAAAATTTATAATTCTTTTTTATTCAGGTGTACTGCTTTCTAGAGTTAATCTCTGTGGACTTTAATTAAATTTGCCTGGCCTGCTGTTGATTTCATATTCTTAAATTTTGCAGGACCTTGCCGTATGTATTTGTACATAATCATTTTTCAGCTCAGTCCTGTACTTGAAATCTGCTACTGCCTGCAGTGTTCTGGCGCTTGAGAAGGGAGGAAGCACTCCAGAGCTGCAGGTCACCAATGGAAACATAGAAGGGTTAACTGGCTGCTACCTGCAGAGACTATTTCACGAGACTCTTCAGATCTCAAATGCTGAAAAGGGACATGTAACAATAATCCCTTAGAGAACATGCTAAATAATTCAAGGATAGTAAAAATAAAAAAAATTTAAAAACCAAAACAACACAACAAAATAAAAACAACACAACTTTCAACACAACTTTAAAACATTTTCTTGTAAGAGCTTGGCCTTTCTTAATAATATAGCTTGGAGGAACAGGCTATCTGGCTGCCTTCCGAAAGTCCTTATTATGGTATTTAATAAACCCCAGGGATCATTACACTATAAGTGTGCATCATGTTTATATAGATGCATTGGGCAACCTATTACAATGCTAGGGGTTAAAAGTCATTTCCTTGGATTCCCAACCAAGATAAACTCATCCACACCCCGAGGTGAATAGTACTTAAAGCTGTGCTTGTATAAAGAAGGCAGTCAGGTTTTCCAGCACCTGGAAAATGGCAGGCTTATCTGTAAGTTATCTCTCACGTTCGGCTTTTATATGTAAATTTGTCTGCAGGAGCAGTAATCGATAGCCAAAGGTCTCTCTGTGTCGGGGCTGGGCGCTGCGGGCCAGCATCAGCCGCAGCTGCAGGCAGCAGCGGCCCTGCAGCTGAAGGGGCACCCAGCCCGGAGCCCCTCTCCGCACGGGGACCGGGCTGGGAGCAGCACCCTCTCATCTTGAGGGAACTCCTTAGGCTGGTTCCCTTAGAACACCAGAACCTGCCAGCCAGAGCTGGATGAAAGTGATAAATTCCTTCCGGACAGAATACAAAGAGAAGGTTTAGACCCATTTCACACTGCTTAAACTGCTGCTTGACTCAAATAGATTAATGCCAGATAATGGAATATTCTAATAGTTCCTGAATTAAGCAGGATCGTTTTAACAGACACATGTGTGTGTATAAACACACCCACCCACCCAAGGAAATATAGCTGGGGTGACTCTCTTTAGTTTTCTGAGAAAAAGACTGTGGGTTGAGACCAAATGCGGAAAACATTGCCCAGAAAGTGTTGGAGAAAGAAGGAACAAAAACCCCCAATGCCTCACGTGCAGTAAAAGTGGCTGTTACGTCCATCACAGACACACAAACAGGAAGCAGTTTCCCTCATCATGCCTCGGAGAGACCGCTGGAACAAAACACGGTGCCTTGCAAGACTGAAAAAACCGCAGCGGGATCTCAGACAAGAATCACCAAATCCAAACCCCCTCATATCAACCTGGTGCAACGGATGGGGGCAAAAGCCAACTGCTAGCGGGCAGCACAGCCGGGCAAGGGACAGCCCTGCGGGAAGAAAGTTGGGTTTTAACCATTGCAGGCACTCGGGCCACCTCGCTTAAAAGCTGTAGTGTGCAGTGTAAATAGCTGCAGACTGCTTTTCCTCCCTGACAGAACAAGCTGCTTCTTGCTTCCACCTTCTCGAATTTCCACATAGCCCACAGGCAAAATAGAGTGCCTTTCGTTCGGAAAGCAGAGCATTCCTTCCCGGCATCAAAGGGGCACGGGGAGCGTGTGGTGGCTGCTTCACACACACACCAAGGTGCATTTCTTGCTAGCGGCTTCCAGAGCTGTCTGTGCAGTTACTTGCCTCAGCCTGCTCCGTTCATTAGCACACAGAGGTGTGTACGCCGTTAAACCAACATTACATCACCTGGGATGCTGGAAGTCAGCTGCCCGGTTCCTCACATGGGGGATGCGGGGGAACTCTGCCAAGTTCCTTGGACGTCACTTTTCTTTCTTTTTTACTTCATGGTTTGTGTGTTGAGGTTTTTTTCTATTTCAATATTTGCTTCCAAGAAAAGATTAGGTGTGATGGGTGTGGGGTGGATTGCACCGGCATTGTTGTGTGAAGTAAAGGGATCCATCCGTAGGAAAGACATGTGTTGTTTATTAGCAGCTTACATGACCCCAGAAATCCCAAAGCAATATGCTCAGCACCAGCAGCACAATGACTACACAGAATTATGCTCTGTGTAATGGCAGAGTAGGCCCAGCTTGGGCATTATCATGGCTCCAAGGACAACTCTTCATTTCACATCTCCCATGGAAAGCTTTTGTAAGAAATTGAGTACCCACATGGGATTAGAATAATAATAATCTCTTGCACTTCAGTACAAAAAATAAGGTGTGAAATCAAGCAGCTGATCAGTGGTCACAACTTTTACCACACCAAGTCCTCAGCTGTTTTATTCCATTCAACAAACCAAAAAATTTTGATGCAGTCCTTACAACACCAGTAAAATAGCTCTTCATCTTGCTTTTAACCGTAAGAAATGTGGAACACCAACAAAACTGGTATTTTTCTGCCAAAGACTTGTGGAAACCGCTTGCCTGGATGGAGAGGGGTGCTAGAGGAAACCAGGCCAACCCCCGGCCCCAGGCCATGCCTGGAGAGGAGTGCAGCTCAGCTGCAGAAGCTCCTTTTTATCAGTGAACCCAGCAGCTGTGCCTCTTAGTACACAGCTCTGACCTATTTCACCAGGCACACGCACCAGTTTTACACCAGCGTCAGCCCAGTGACATCATTGGGATTACTCCATCCCTGCATTAGATAAAACTCCAGCGTAAAGAAGATTCACTGAGGAGGAAGATGCTCTTGTGACATATTTCGTAGTCCAGACACCCTTGCAGGAGACCAAATTCGGAGTTTTTACATTTGTTCCTTTTATATCTCAAAGTATTTGTCTTTCAGGGAGTCTCGGCACCAAGGCAGCATGATGCCCCTCAGTGTGTGTTTACAGTGTCTCCTACAGAGAGATCCCAGTCAACAAGTGACTGAGTTGCAACACCTGATGTACCTACGTGACACAAACACCAGTGAAAGTGTACTGAGTTAGGGGCTGCTGGGGTGAGAAGGGAATGCTGGAAAGGCCAAGGAGCCCCACCAGGAGCAGGGACAGTGGCTTGTCTGTAGCACCATGTGGCCATCGCACCTTGTCCCTTCTTGATCGGTCCCTGCAGGACAATGCCAAGGTCCCACAAGGGTGAGCCTCTATGATCCAGATGTGAAGCAGGGTAGGGGAAACTCATCCACAGGCTTGCTCGTTAGTGCTGTATTGTATGGTCTTTCCTGCTTTAGCCTCCAGATTGAGCTATTTTCTCTGTTTTCTCTGTTTTGTTTTCTTTCATCTGGTTTTCCTCCTTCTTTATTCTCATGCCCTAGTTCTTTCTGCTCTGGATGTTCTCTTTCCTTATAACCCTTCAGATTCTTTGCAGCTCCATTCTCCCCTGCACCTCTCCTCGTGCTTCCTGACATTACCAAAGTCACACGTCTTTTTCCTTCTAAGCTCACTCACTAAGTTCTCATCTTCCATTTTTGACTGCTTCAGGATTTCCTTCCATATCCTGTCTCCATTCATTTCATTCACTCCCATTTGTCAGTGGGCACAAGGATCTTCAGCCAGCCCTTTAGCTATCATTTAGGGGGATGCTGGAAGCCAGGCCAGCAGAGCCTCTGGAATATGTTAAAAGAAGTAGATAGTGAGATTGGAAAGATGTCCAGAAGCAGAGTGAGCTTGTGGTGTCAGATCAGGGAGATAAAACCTTTGGTTTTAAGTGGTATTGCTGCCAACAGCAGTGCTGTCTGCTCCTGCCAGAAGATAGGTGTGCCTCCATGGCTCAGCCAAGGGATTTTCAAACCTCCTGCAGCAAGGATCTGGATAGGCTGTATAGGCAGTTTAGACCTAAAGCCATCATTGCTGTTGACTACCCATTGCATAAAGCCATGCTCAGAGCACAATAAGAATGAAAATCCAAGTTCTTCTGTTTAGAAAAAGCCAGGCTTATCATAACCATAACTCAGTCCCTGCCACATGCACGCTACAGCCTTTTCTTGCCCAAGACCCTGCAGGAAGCTTGTTGCAGAGCACTGCTCTGGGATATGGGACAGCGTCATAGGGGCTGGAGAGAACCTTTCTGCCCTTACCTCCTATCCTGCGCCTCAGATGGGGCGGGCGCCTCACAGAGCAAGTAGTATGGGATCGCATAATTACAGACTGTGCTGTGATACATGCTCCCAATGTCAGAGCAGAATTAAGGCTGAGCAGGCAGTTACAAGCACCATTACATCATTAGATTAATCTCTCCTTGGCTGGCTATGAGGCACCTCATCCTGTTCCCACTGAAGCCAAGAGACCATACCTCTATCAACTTGAGTGAAAGTTGGCTTGGCTTGCCCCAAGGCTCATTTATTGCTGTTAGCTGCTAGTTGAGGCTGTACCCTTGAATTCATTAAACTTTTCAAGCATAACTCATATACCACACCTAACACACTTTGATTCAAGTAGAGACTTCAGCTGGGGTACTGTGGGTAGTGGAGTGTGAGGGGAACTTGCTCTGCCACCATGCTCGCCCTACCTGTTCAGCCTGTTGAGTTGTTAATTGCCCTCAGCAGTTGCCTGCAGCTGATCAGGAGGTGAAGAAGGGCTGCTCCTGCCCTGCACAGCCCACAGCCAAAGCACTCCCAACCACAGCCAGCTCATTAAGGCTGTTTCTCCACCATGGTGCATGCACGAGAGCAGGGCAGGGGTGGCTGGGCAGTCGGGGTCAGGATGTGGTTGAAGGTCCACGTTTCCCTGTGCCCACTGAGTCTTGCCTCCGCAGGACAGGCAGCAGCCGTGGGACAGCAGTGGCAGGGGTTGAACGGATCCGTGCTCCATGTCAGCATTATGTCGCAAGGCTGGTGCTGTGCTCCTTCAGGCCAAACGGCTGCTGCGCTGTGGGTTTGCTCCTCAGAGCAGATCTTCTGACCTTTACCACTTCTGCAACCTCTCTGGATTTCCTTGCAGGACATGTGCCTAAATATGTACTTCTTTTTTTTTTTTTTTTCCATATTCTTCATTTTAACTCCAAAGTGTAATTTTTGAAAAGGGTCTGAGTGTTGCACATCTACAGAGAATCCTCCAGTGGGGGATAACCTAAAGGCAAGCAACCTTCACATATGAACGCATCTTAACCTCAAGCCTCTTCATTTGTTTCTTCAAAATATTGCACACAGTCATTGGAATTTTCCTTCACAACAACCTCCCAGCTGGCCTTTTTATCACCTCAGGAAACCTCTTACCATTTCTGACATCTCTGCCCCCGTGGTTTCCCATGTTGCTGATTTCAGAGTTGCACACATCAAAGTGATGAAGACACACCTCACTCTAGGGACAGAGAAGCATTATCACTCCCAAAAAAATCATGTGCAAACTGTCCAGTTCAGCCACTGCCCTTGAGGAACAAATTATTCCTCAGTCTGACAGACTGAGGATGCTTTTCCTGTTATTTCATCTAATGTTTTCCTTTGTTTAATTTAAACTGATCTGTTTTAACTCTCTTTTCTTGTATCATATGAAAGAACTCCATCATCTTTTTCTGTTTATCCATGAAGGAATGGATGAGGTAATTTTATATTTATCTTCATACCATCATTTTGAATGAAGAATGCAAGCATTTGTGGCTCTGCAGTCTACACACATAGAACAGAGGTGGAGAGGCATAAATTTTAAAAAAAAATTGAAACGCAACAAATAAAAGAAACCGAAAGGAAAAGGAGTGGAAAGGGCAAAAGAGAAACTCAAAAATATACAAAGCATATGTACACATGTGTGCAAGTTCATGTACACCGGCATACTGAGGCGTGTTCTCCCAGTCACCCGAGAAGCCTGATGTCAGGGCAGATGTTCAGCTGTTTCTAATACATAGCATAGAAAAACTCTAGCTGAAGAAACATCTTGTGTTAACAATGAGTCATCCATGAGAAAAATGTGGGTGTAGCTTTCAGGGAAGGGGCTGGGGGAGGCTTATGAAGTCTAATTTTGCAACCCCCCATATAGAAAGATGCATGATGTTGATCAAGACACAAAGTGTGTCCCTCCCTCCCTCCCAGACATGACTGAGGGTAATCGGCTCCCACTGAGAGCTAGATTGCAACACTTGTCCTGTGCTGGATGTGTTCTGCCCTTGAGAGACCCCCAGAGAGGGGCAATGGGAAAGCTCAGGCTTGGCCTCACCACAGTAGCCCCAGGCACAAGACACTGCTGTTATCAGCTTTGGGCAATAACCTGTACTGGCCTCACCTTGGACACTCCTGATCACCTGGAATTTTTTCCAACTCTTCTCTGACCAAATTTTTATACAGTTCTGACACACCTGCGCTTATGCTCATGTTTTACCTAAGCATCAGTTGGTCTTGAGGGCCAGGCTTCTGGTGCTGGATAAATGTTTTTAAATCTGGAGTACGTCAGATTTCCATTGGTGTCAATGAAACTTGGTCAATGAGACCAGCCCCCAGGACTGAGGGTTTCCTTCCAGCCCCTTCATCAGCACAAGTACCAAACACATACCAGGAGCCATTATCCCAGCACATCTGTAAGCAGAGGCTGGTAACTGTAAACACCTTCTTAGGTTGTGAAATACCCATTGATTCTCCCTACGTGTAAACACCAGGGGAAGAAAGGTGGCTATTGCTTGGGAATGACAATCTGAAGATCTGGCTTTCTCCCTTGGCTATCCCGTAGCCTTTCCATGAGAGCATAAATTCAGATGTCCCAGTTTTCTCACCAATTAACCGGAGTGACTAAAACAGACCAGATTTCCCTGGAAGGGCTAAACACTATTCATGGGTGCTGCACAGAGCACTCTGATGCTTAACATTTTTGATGGGGAAACCCACTGAGACCCAGAGTTGCGCTATTGTTAATTATTCCTTGGTGTGATTCTGGAAGGCACAGCCAAGAACAGCAGTAAAGTGAGCAGCAGACCACTTAGCAGGACCAAATCTAGAAGAGTGTCAAATAGCCTTCCAGGGAAAATGTAAGGGCTTTCTTGGGCAAATTAAAAAACAACTGACTAATAGGTACACCACCACAAATATTTTGTAGGCAACAATGCTTTTTGGCTTCTTTAAGATGAACTATCTGGCTTAGCGATGGGGTGGCAGAATCTTCTAACTCTGTTATACCCACGTGACTGTAGATAAATGCTTTCTTACTCTAATTACGTTATTCCTTATAAACACCAGGATAGTGAGAGAGGATTTGTCTCTAGGTCTTTTCTATCTGTTAAGCTCCAGGGTTTGTGATTCACTTTAGAAAAACAAGGGTGGTTGAAAAAAAAAGAGTGTTTTCAGCTGTGTGGTGATGAAATACAGTAACTGAAAATGCTGTGGGTTTTGAGGTTGGATTTTGAGATTAAAATGTTGTTGGGTTCAGAATAGGATTGGCTGGCAAAATGAGTTACAGTAAGACATTGTGCTTTCACCTCTAGAAAGCTGAGTTCAAGCCCTGTTTAAGATCACAAAACCAATAAGTAGTTCAGGATGATTAACAGTTTCTGAAGGAGCATGAAGCAGGACAGGAACACACAGGGACCAGAAAGGTCTGGTTTGATTCCCACCACCACCACCGCCTCTTTGGGGTCCCAGCTGCATGCAGAGAAGGGCACTGCAGGGAGAGGAGATCTCTCCTGGTGTGGAGACAAGTGGAGCAAAGATCCGCATTGCAGGAGATACTGTGGGTCTGGGTGAGGGCTGTGCAGCCATGTGGTCATGGCAGGTGCCACATGCTCCATGTAGGCCACCCACATCAACAACTTGATCCTGTTTTGTGCCAGTCACTTCAATCAGTCTATGACAAGCAGGCATGACCCTGCTGCTTCTGAAAAATGGTGCAACATCAGAGGCTCTTGGGCATTTCTTCCTATCTTAGGTACCCAGTTCAATCTTTAAATCAAGGATATTTCATTTTGCAATTTGTTTACGTTAAGCATCAGAAGCTGCTGATTCAAACAGCCAAGTTGCAGAAACACTACCAGGAACCCTCTTGAGTTCATTTTCTCCACACACTTGCAGTTTAAGCCTATCTTAACAAGACGTTTACTCTGATCAAAAACACACCTTATATGCAGCTTACACACATGCACACCAGGCAGCTGTAATCAGTTTCGGTGCCTTCCAATCTGCTAAATGCAAAGCAGTTCACCCCAGCAGATTTGCACCTCTGTTGTGGAGCTGCCGAGGCCAAACCCCAGCCAAGCACCACTTGCACTTGAAATAAAGTATAGATAGGGTGTAAGTGGTATCTCAGCTCTGGTCTGGGGCTCTGCAGTTACTCTAAGTGTAGTTAATGTGGTTACTATTAGCAGAAGGTTACAGATCTACCCATGAGTTACTAGCTGTGTTCAGACCTTCTTATCTAGTTACCTGAAAATAAAACTGAGCTTTTTTCACAACATATTACCAGGTATTTTCTGTTAATTCTGGGATTTTGCAAAGTACTGTCACAGTGGTTTCTTCTTTGTTGTTTTTTTTCCTTCCTTAATTTCAATGATTCCTAGAATGAAACAAGAACTTGATCCAATTTGAACTTGAGTACCCTTTTGTACTAAAATGTTTTCTTCTAACACTTACAGATTTTCCCTCTTTCTAAAGTTTATCTGTAAGTTTGGCTTACATGAGGAGTTACAAACCAAATTAAAACCACAACATGATTCTGAAGTGCTTTGTGGAGCTGGGTATTATTTGATCCATTTTTCAGACTGGTCCCCACTGCTGTGCAGAGCAAAGCCTGACTCTAGCCCTGTCTCCCTTATGGTAACCTCGACTTCACAGCATCCTTCACAGGAACTTCTCCCAGCTCAGCTTAGCTAGCCAGTGCTGTAGAGGAACTGTATGGATTTACTTTTTTCTTGAGTAAAGAAAAACCTGTCCAAGGCTCTGGAAAACCCAAAAAGCAATTAACAAATCCATTCAGTTTCTGCAATAAGAAAATATCGGGTTCACCAGTCAGGTGAACACCAGTCAGGTGGCACTGCCAGAAATCCTTTTCAGTGTTTCCCTTGTCCTGGGGACCAGACTTTTTGCCCCCACAAGACTTGAATGTCTCCAGAATTTGGCTTTAGAAGTAGCACTGGGAAACCAGCAAATTCAGATCAGTCCTGGCAGGGGTTTCCAGCATCCCAGTGTGTCATGGTATCCCTACAGAGACATTCTCTTTTCCAGCAAGGGTGCTCCAGCACACCCTCCTGCTTCCAGTTGCTGTGACAGTGCAGCAGGGAGAGTCAGATGCTCATTACAGCCAATTTTGGGCCATTCAGTTCTTTGTGGGAAGCAACCAACACCCAAAACTGCACCCAGAAATCTGTGAGCCATAGGACTGGAGGGACATGGGCATTGTGTGCCCTCAAGGAGATGACCCCTTGAACAAATGCACTGGGCTTCTGCAGTGGCTGTCGTCTCTGAGAGGGTTTAAGGTGTGACCTCAGGAAGGGCCAGTGCAGCAATCTAAGTCTGCCAGGCTGGGAAATGTGGGTAATGCCCCGTCAAAGGGCAGCGTTGCAAAACTGTGGTCCTTTCCACCAGAAGGGTTCCCAGTGCATCATTACTTCTGCATTGCCCTTTCTTGAACTCCTCCAGGTTAAGTCACTGTTTTCCCAGCACTCTCCATGGGATAACATAGCACAGCTCCAGGGAGGTTTAAGGTCTCCTTGGGAAGCACCATCTTGGCTGCTGAATGAAGATTCACAGATTAGATGGCCTGTTGGTCTAATCCAGTACATCCTTGCCTGTGTCTGGGGCAGAAGCTCCACTTTCCTCCCAGATATGATTGTTTTGGAAAGGAAAAGCAAGGCAGAACGTGTATGGCTTCTGGGGCAGACGAGACTGCTCTCCTTGATGAAAGCCAGGGTGTCCCTGGCCATGCTGTGCCACTTCCCTGTCCCAGCAGCTGCAGCCTCTGCAGCAGCACAGAATCACAGGTGGTGAGAGGCAGCGTGGTTACCAACACCCAGGAGATTCTGTTCCTGGTGTCCTGGCTGGCGTTGAGGGGAGGATGATGAGAACAGCCTGTGGAAGGGGCATGCTGCTGCCAGCAGCATCCTGCACCCTGCCACCAGGCCCCACGTGGCACTGGCAAAGGCAGAAGCACTTCTGACAGACACAGCCAGCTCTCGGGCCATCCTGCCACCAGGAGACTGGGCCTGCAAGGACTCTTTGTGCCCCGTGCGTGGAGTGGCACAGTTCCCAAAGCCCCAGTTCAGGAAGAAGTGGGGCAATCGCTGAGGTGTCACCAGACCCGCCCATTACAGTTGACAGGCGTAAGCACAGCACCACTGTGGTGACACTTCTTCCAGCACCTGCAGCTAAAGTTACCTCCAGTGTGCAGGTAAGGATGCATTTCCCACAAGGGAAAACTAGCAGGGGCCATGACACTCCCATCCCCCCCATTTGAAAAGCAGGAGTGATGAGGTGGGGTTGTCTGCACTGGGGGCTCCCTAGTAAGCTGTGTTTATGGCTTTGATGCCAGACACAAGGTACAATTCCTATTACAGCTCTCATTTCGATGGCCCATTGTTTAATCCAAGCACGTCAATGCAACCTCACATCACAGGCGTGTGAGCTGAAAACCTCCAGCTGGTGTTGAGTCACAGACAGCACCTCAGTGGTGCTTTGGATCCCAGTACCACTGGATCCTGACACACCACAAAAACCAGGACAAACTCCAGCACTGAAGGGATTACACGAACCATATCCACCCATTGCACTGCTACTCCCTGAGACATGGAAATTTTGCAGGAAACGTCCTGGCGAGCACCTTGGAGAGGAGGACAGGACTATTCCTGGTGTGCATGGATGGTATGGGCAGGGAAGGACAGGGAAAGACAGGGAAAGACAGGGATGGAGAGAGGGAAGGGATGAAGGAGGCTGGTGCTGGCCTGACCCACCTGCGCGGATCCCACACAACCCCTGCCTCGGGATGGCTGCGCTAGGGCCGTGTGTGCTGTGTGGGCAGGGCTGACAACAGCCGAAAAGCTCCTTTCAAGGCAAAGGGCTCGCATTAAGGCAGGACTTGCACTTCTTTCTCCCAGCATACATCTGATGTCAAGACAAAAATTCCTTTACACTTTTTAATGCTTTTTTTTCTTTTTCACTTGAGAATACCTCGAGGGAAGTTCTGAATACATCACTGTATGGGTTCATTGGTATTTATATCTGAGCTGCAGTAGCAGCGTTGTGTGAATATTGAGTTCCAGGCAGAACTCTAATAAAAATAATTGAGTTTCCTCATCGAACAGAACCTGCTTCCCCACCTAAATAGCAATTCTCTATTCAGGGAAGCACCCAGGGCTTAATCTGTTCATTTCCTTCTCTTTTATTGTCTTTTTTTTTTCCCCAAGAGGGTTGTTCCATTTAGAAATTATTAAACTGCAACCAAACCCTATGTCAGAAAATCAATCGGAAATTAAAACCAGTATTTAAACACTGCTGCACCTAAGCATGGGCAATCGTTTTCAGCATCTTCTCATAAAGCTTCTAGCAAACATGATACATTTTTGTCTGGCCTGATGTAGCACAAAATCAATTTTCTACACAAAATAATGTGCCCAGCACTATTTGAGACTGTTCTCTTAGTAGGAATTTGTTCAGGTAACACTCATGTAGGAGGTTGCCTTGATAGCATCTGTGGAAGCAGAAGAGTTTTGTTTGATCAATGATTCACAATGTCAAAAAAAGCAGTGCTGACTTTCCTCCTCTGTTGTCAATGCAGTCCCCCAGAGGGCCTGGGAAGCAGCCAGGGTGAAGGGGAATTCTGTTTCCATGACTCATCCATTCCTGGGCTGCAGCGGAGACAGCCAGCAAGTGGTCAATCAGTGGCAATTGTCATGGGGAGTTGGTGATGTGGATGCTCAGACCATCAGCATATTTCACAAGAGCCGTTCAAAAGCGCTTCCTCTCCAGGAAAGTGGGACGAGAAGCTGTCCCTAAACCTGAAAAGTTCCACCTGTATTTCTTAGCAAACCTCTACCTCAACAACCTTCCACTGCATCGTTTATTTAAAAGTGGGTTTTTACAGTATTTTTAGCAAGGATGAGAGTAAATCAGCCAAAGCACTGAGTAATATAGCAGAGCCGGGTAAGAGCCAGACGTGTATGCATCAGGCAGAAAAAAGCAAGTGTGCTTCAGAGTAGGAATATTTTAGAAAGTATTGTAGGAGAAGAAGTTTTTTAATTATTCCATTTTCTCATCAAGTCTTTCTGTAAGTCTTCTCCCTATGGCACATTTTGTTCTCAGTGCTCCTTAAAGTTCATCAAGACAAAGAAATATGTTCAACAAAATAGACAATAGCACTATACCTCAAAAACCACTATAAGTTCCCCACACTTGTTCGCGGAGGCTTCCAGCAGTCCCACAACACAGCTGGATTTATCTAATGCTCTATCTTAAAAGGCAAGTCTTATTTCCACCAGACCTCTTTCCAGCCCGTCCCTTGAGCCAAGCCTTCACTGAGACAGTAAAATAAAAATCATCTGTATTTTTCTTTTGCTGGGTAGTTTTCAGTCCTCCCCACGTTGCTGAAGGAGCTGACACTCATAACCTGACTGGTTACTCATCCTGTGCCCGGCACTGCCAGGGGAGGCAGGTGTGATGGGAGGGGGAGAAAGCAGCAGTTTATGAGAGCAGCCTGTACACGGCGAGGATGCAACTGCTGTCCTGGAAGACAAGGGCTCTTGTGCAAAGCAGCTCCCCAAATCCATGCGGCAGATGCGGGGACATCTCAAAACACTGCAGGGCACGGAGGCCCTGCCTCGCCCGGGGTCACAGCAGGCAGTAAGGGACACCATGCCGTGCATGGCCCGGGGGGTGCTGGCTGCTGCGCCCGATGGGGGCTGTAAATGGACACTTAGCATCCGTGTGCTGGATGGCCCTACTTTTGTTGCTATGCATGCATTCAGCATTTAAATCCGGCTTGATTTCCCTCTGAAAGCTTGCATTGCAACTAAAAACAAACCAACCAAAACCCAAACATTAAAAGCAGGGGGTGTTTTTAAGAACAATTTTGTTGTACAGTGAACTTCTAGAAGGAGTAGGCTCACTTGTGCTGGGTGCTGTACAAATACAAAGGCAGTTCTTGAATGAATGCGGTCCCATATGATCTTCTTTTGTCCAAGGCGTAAGGAAGCAGCTCCAGAAGACTGGTAATCTTTTTCCATGGTGCTATCCAGGTCTGAAATAACTGGGGTGTGGTAAATCTATGCTGACGTAAATGAGAGAAGGTGTTTTGAAGAACCCAGGACAGGGAGAACAAATTAAAACCAGAGGAGTTTGCTGACTGTTACACAAGAAAAGCCTACTCTATTTTCTGCTTCTTATTTTTGTGACTGTAGAAATTCTCCTCATTTTAAATTATAGAAAGGAGGCCGGAAGGCCAGAGCCAGTATCCTTTGCCTCAGTGAACCAGCAGTAACCAAACAAGACTGGCAATGAACCAGCCGTGATGAAGTTTAGTAGCTGAAGATTCAGAGCTCCACCTGGATCAACAGCTGGCCCCTGTTTGTGATACAGGATGAACCCAAACCTCACAGCCACATGGAACTGAATTTGGGTCAGCCGGGAGTGGGACTCCGTACCAAAACAACAGTGGCACCGTCCTCAAGGCAGTGACAATGTCTTGGTTTGACCTTTTTTTTCCCCCTTCTCTCAAAGCTACAGAAAGCTGTGGAGTAGACTTCTGGTACTTGCTGAGGACAAAAACCTCCTTTGCTTGCTGCATTCATTTGCTAAATAGCATGACAGCCTGTCAGGAACATTCTGAAACATTGTTTGGGCTTGATTTTTATATTCCTTTTCCTCTAGCAAAGTACCTGCAAGTTTAGTACAAACAGATCAACACAGTCAAGCACAGCTTGCAGCCTAGCTACATATTTCAGTCTTGAACTACTGAGGTTTTGGATGATGTCAGTCTGGTCTCCTGAGGGCTGCTGTTGTCATCAGATACTGGGGCTGATAAGGCACATGTTATGATGAGGCGTGCTGCTGGGTTTAATCACAGTATCGTGCATGAAGTAGGAAAGAAAGCGGTGTATTTCCTGGTACAGTACCTTGATAAGGCTCTCGCTGCTTCATAGGTATTTCCACCACACTGTCCTCTGCTCAGCACGCTACAGATTGCTGACAATCTGAAAGTACAAACAGTGCTAGGGTGCAAAAACCCAGATCCTCCATCAAAAACATGTTTGTTTGGGACTTTTTGTTTCTTTTCCCAATCTCAGTTTCACTCGCTCTTTTTTTTTTCCCCTTCTTTTTTTTCTTTTTCTTTTTTTTTTTAAATGTTATTTAATCTTTTACAAAGAAGGACCCAAAACAGCTGTTGAGAGCTGGACAAAGTAGTCAGTTTCTAGAGGAGGTTTTTCCTTGTCCCTCATTCCCCACTGCATTTGAGAATCACCTGAAATCTAGCACAGCCTGTGAGTTAGGGGCCCTTGGCGGGATTTGAAGGCTCTAGTCCCCGCCAGCACTTGTTTCCCCACTGCTCAGGTGCTCACTGCTGAATTGCAGTTTCTTCCTCTCTTCCTGGTTTACTTCACGTTGAACATTATGATTTGTTTTACTAGCAGACAAAATTATAGCAGTTCAAGGACCAATTCTGTGTGTCAGAGAGCACTGAAAGGAGTTGGTACATCGCCTTTACCTGGAGCTGGACTGGATTTTACTTTTTTAGCATTCATGTTTCTTGTCCACTTTTTGTGTTTTACTTAGATGAAGCAGAGGAACAGGCTGGATCCCTGATCATCTTTCATTGCCACCTGTGGGAAAGAGTCATGGCAGTCTTAGTCCTACCACTGGGAGCAAGATGTGCAAAAATTAAAGTAATCCACATTTCTGCCAGCTCTGGCCTTTTCACAGTTAATCTCTTTGTGCCAGAAAGAGGGGCATCATATATTCTTTTGAAATTCTAATTATATAAATCGTCATCTTGGACCTCAATATCTACCAGTTTTTAATGAAGAAAGAGACACACCACTACCTAAACTCGCCAACAGAAATTAAATGCAGATACCATTGCTGGAACAATGTCTGATATTGCTGGTTGTCCAGCTCATCTACTCCTTATGGGTATTTAGATTCATAGTTTCTGTTTCAGCAATGAAAATAAGATTTTATTGGTTTGGGTTTTTTATTTGGATACACTAGGTATCTGGTCTATCCTCTTTCCTTATGATACCACAATTGGAAACCAGATTCTCGTTGCTGAAATCCTAACACAGGTCAAGAGTGATTCCTAAAACCAGCCAGCCTGCCATTCAGCTTCCAGATGAGACAGATGTTAAGAGACAATATTTTACTTGCAGTACACACAGAGGTGATCCAACATCCCTCAGTGAGGCTCATCACTGCTTTGTCAAGGAGCCTTCTTTCCAGGGCAGAACTTGATTCTAAAATGTTGGCGACGTGGTGGCCACTGGTGAGGGATGGTGGATGATTTGGCCAATTTCAATAACTTGGCAGAGTTATTCAGAAGCGTGAAGCAGCACATGCTGAAAGGCTTGCTGTACTCTTCTATAGTGACCAGCACTAGGCAATGCTGATACAATGGGGAGATGACCATTTGTGATGAACAAGGAGAGGATGTTTCTTTTCCCAGTGCATGTTTGCCCCTTGGAAAGGAGCTGATCAGGGAGGCCACAAGGAGGCCACAGGACCAAACTCTACAGCTGAATTTTTTTAAAGCCAGATAATTTTATGACCACTGTTAAACGCTGTAATTTACATAAACCAAGATAATGGTAAATGGAAACAAATCAACTCCATGTTTCAAAGTTGATGTAACCTGGGGATAGGGAATAATGTCTTTCCTTCAGGGAGGAAAACCAAAGGGCAGGAGTATGGCTTCCTTTGAGTGCACTGGTGCAGGCCCTGGGCTACTCCAGCCTGACAGTGGGGTGACAGCCCAGGGACCCTGGGTGCCATGAAGCACAGTGCTAATATCAGAGCTAGTTACTAGATATTATGTATGCACACATATTCACACATGCAGCCCAGTGGGGATAAATTCTGCATAATCAGGCACCCACCACTGCCAGGCTGTGTGGGGAGAGCCAGGACACCCCACAGTAATGGGGCGAGGCCCTGGTTCGCAACACAATGCTGTGACAAGAGGTTGAACTCTGATTCCCATTGTATTCCTAGCAGAACCAATATAATTTGACATAGTGCTTTTCTCCTGACCTCATCCCACATTAGGCTGGGAAGGTTAAATTTACCACCTGAAGAACCAAAGGCAGGACAGCATCACCAAGTGCAGAACCAGGCTGAAAATGAAAGTCCAGGGTGGGTCTAGGATATCCTATATTTTCAGCAGGCATGCGAAGAGAAGCATGAAAAGGTTTTGAAAATCATATTCCCTGGGAACAGGCTGGAGAAGAGAACAGCTGGCAGGAAAGCTGAAAGGTAAAACCACACAAGCCATTTTGCAGGACTTTGTCTGGAAGCTGGGCTCCAGTCCTGTTAATCAGAGGCAATGGGACAAAAAGTTAGTGGCCACAAACCTCTGTAGGAGATATTCAGGTTCAGTATAACTTGCACAGAGAGAGGTTAAAATTGCCTGAGCACTGAAAACTCCCTGACAAGGGAATGCTGTGCACACCTCGGTGCTGGAGACATTCAAGGCTATCAATAGTCAACTCCCTCTGCCTGAGATGTGGTTTGAGAATAATGAGTTCAGTCCTGTCACAGTTAAAAGAGAAGGTCTGAATGACTCACTAGAAGTCTCTGCCAATCTGGATGACACACTGATAACCCCACTGGCCATGGACCACTGGCCTCCCCCAGCTGCCGACCCTCAATTTCTTACCAACTGCTCGCTTTTGAAACAAACTTTTACATGTTTTCAAAACATCTCCGGTTCTGTTTTCATCAACACTGGAAGTGTTTTTCTAGTCAGAAAAACTGCTGGAAGAAAGAAAATATCTTGGTCGGCAAATTCAGTCAATGAATCCAAAGCCCACATTACCTGAACCTAAGAGGAAAATTATTTTCTGCAGCTCTTCTAGTTCTTTTGGCTGGGCACCCCAAAGAGGGGGTGCATTAGGTTTGTTCTCAGCTTTTCAATCTCATTATAAGTTTGTAAGTATAATTATGGGGGGAAATGGGGTTATTTGTAAACACAGCACAGAATATCCGAGTCTCAGAGAAAATAAACAGGGAGCCTCTGCACATTTTCACTGCCATCCTTTTTCCAAGCAAAAGTGCGCCTTTTACACTCTGCTGTGGGCCTTTAACAAAAGCTTTTTTAACAAAAGCTTTCCTCATATCTTGTGACTGTAACTTCTCAGTAAACCAGCACTTTGCTAGCACTCAAAAGCCCTAGCAGCATTTCCAGAGCTGCGAAACACAGTATATTATCTCCACGTAGCTGTAATCAAGGTAAATCACAAAGGTTCCCATCTAACACTGCTCAAGAAATCCCTTTATAGCAAACACAGCAAGAGCTTTAAGAGCTTCATTTGCGTTTGTTCCATATTGCTTAATGTCTCCTTAGGGGCCGTGGCTACCATCCCAAACAACATTTCTATGGCTTGCGTGGCTACATCCTTTTCCTGTGAATCAACGTTGGCATCTGCTCATCCAGAGTATTCAGGAGAAATATTTGCTGTTGCCTGGAGACTATGACAGCAGAAAAAGTATCAGGAGTCCTGAATTATTTTTGCAGCTCTTTCTGTGATACTGTGCCGCTGCCAAACGATCCTCTTTACCTGGCAGTTGTATCTCTAATAGGGTTTTAAAACCTGTGGAATAGGTATAGTTATATTTGCCAAGTGCCCAAAATACCTGTAAAGTCCTCCCAGGCCCACATGTGAAAGGCATCATGTAGAAATTACAAAATGCATCTGCATAGGCCAAGCAGACTCCATCCGTCTTTGTCAATACCGTCGCTGCTTGCACTTTCTGTCCTCCTGGGAGGGAGATAAACCCTGCAGGGAGAGCAGGGCGCCATGGAGAAACCCCCGACCGGCTCACTTGTTGAGCCGTGGTCTGCCAGCACCGGAGGCACTGCCAACACCCCGTACCTACGGCTGTGCCTCCACCCGCCTGCTGTGCTGGGACTTCAAATACACACAGAAATGCTGAACCCTGAAATGTTTCCACCGACTCCAGTTGTTTAAAACCTTTCACATCCCACCGACAACCGCTCACATACGTGGGGGATGAGAAAACTTCCTTCCACCCAGAGGTGCAAGAAAACTCTGGAACTGGCAGTCACGTGCTCCACAACAGCCTTACAACCCACAGGATCCTGGATGGAAAAATTTCACTTCCATGTGTTGACTAAGTTAATGTGGTGGGGATAGTGGGCGGACATAAGACGAAACTATGAAAAGAGATTAATTTGCAGCTGGAGCCCAGGCAGGGAGAATTCCAGTCCTCTGTTTGCTCAGAAAACAGCAGCTATTACCAAAACCCAGTCAAAAAGAAGAGGTTAAGGCAGTGGTAATAAAAAAAAGAAATCAAAACCGGGGGGGAGGGGGGGGGAAGCAGCAAAAGTGAAACAAAGCCTCTCTGGAAATTAACATGTGGAATTCAAAACATTTGCAGTATAATAAACCCAGGCGAGCCCATAAAGCTGCACCAGCCAAAAGGAGCTCTGTTCTGCCTACGAGGAAACCCGAACCGGCGTCACGCCTGGCAGCAGCCGCCCCGCAGCCCCGCTTCCTCCCGCCCCATTGCAGAGCTGTCTTGCTCGCTGCCCTCGGCTATGTTTAACGCGGCGTCTGTTTCCACTCTAACCCCTTCAGTTTGGAGGAGGAGGATATAAATCAGCTGCGGAGCTGCCCACAGGGCTTAGTCACAGCAGGTATTGGTTTAGGGTGTCTTAGAGGAACTTCTTTTTTTTTTTTCTGGAAGTATTCTAGGGAATAAGCATCGGCTTTGTGAGGAAAAGGCGTTGCTGAATGGGCCAAAGAGTCTCCAAACAAAGGACATTTTACATCACCAGGCAGAATCATCTTCAACATTTTGGACTGAACTCAGCTTCAGGGGCAAGAGCTGTTACTCTGAGTTCCCAGCAGAAGCTTGAAGTGTCCCCACCGAGCCAGTCCCACCATCAGTTCCAGTGTTCCCCGCCCAAGAGACCCTCTACAACTCCTTCACCCCTTCCTCCCACCTAACTCCTTCCTAATACTAGTTTTGCTGCTTTCCTCCTGTTTATGGCTGGTTCATACCCCTTGAACTGTTTCTGCTATGAGCTCCTCCTGACCCTCTTCTGTGGGGCCCAGGTAAGAAAGGCACCATTCTTCACTCTTAAATTTTTTGCCTGTTTTCACTTCACACACCACACTTTTGCTTGTTGCTGGAGCATCTGGTCACTCAGCACACCACCTCTTCGCAGCACATCTGCCTCATCTGCCCCACTGTGTGGTACCAGACCTCACATCTTCATGTTTGCCTGCTGTAATGTAGGGCATGAGGAGCCTGCCTGAAGCACAAGCCTCCCTCTCCCTCCTAGGCAGTGTTTTTGTGTCAGTGCTGCCCCTGGACATGTCTTCAGCCTCCAGCCTCAACAACACCCCCAGCACTGAAGTCAGGAGCCTCTTTGTTCACACACTGACCACAGCACCTTCTCCCGAAGCCTCTTTCTCCAGACTCAAGCACATGCTAGCTTTCGCCAACACAGACCACACAAATTGCAGCAATTAGCAAGTGTAAAGGGCATACTGTGGTTTTTGCCTGTATTACTGCATCTTAATAGTCATTCATATCCTTGGGCATGGTCATCAGATAGCATCCAGCAGGCTACATTATCCAGACCTTCCCCTCAATTTGACGCTCTTGAGCCCCACTGTAGAGCCCCACTTTATTGGCCTTTATGCACTTAAACACCATTAGTCTTCAGACTCTAGACAGCATGGCTTCTTTCTCACCCATGCTATCCCCAAGCTGTGTGGACTCAGTCTCTGGCCCTCGATCTCTAACGGTGACCCTATCCTTTCCTGCCCCACTGCCATCTCCCCTCTGCTGTGCAAAGGCCTGGGAGAGCCCGTTCCTACCAAGGAGATTTGCAGCAGCAGCCCAAAGTCCCATCCACAGACCATTGCACTTAGTGCATAGGAACCATACGGACTGAAAATCTGAGCCAGCTTCTAACAGTCCTCCAAGCATATTTCTTCTCCAAATTCTTTCCCTCTTTGCCTCCCAATTTCATGACTATACTGATGAGACAAACTCTGTCAGGACCAGGAACTTGAAGAATTTCAGAGTTCCTTTTAACTGGTAGTTTTGTCACTTGCGATCAGGCACACCATGTCTATGTACAAGAGTGATACTAAACAAAGGTTGGCCAAAACCAGACAATTAAGTTCTCAACTGCCTTTAGAAACAAAATCATCAGCAACAACAAAGAAACCCTATCTGACTTTTCGTCCCTATCCTATGATGTTCAGGAAATGAGATAGCCCCTGCTTCTACAGGCCCTAATTGCAGAACTGAAGGTGTTCTGGCACAAAAGCCACAGCTAGCCCATAGCAAAGTGAATAGTCAGTAGTGTCTCTGGGACACATACAGCTGTTGCAGGAATTAGGAAGGAGAGAGGCAGGTATGTACCAGGGTGAGATCTGAGCCACCTGGAGCTCTGCAGATCAAAGTCATCACATTATTCCATACCAAGAGGCAGCTGGCACAGACGGCCATACACAATGGCTCTAATTTCCAAGATATATTGAGAGTGCATAGCACTAGACTCACCTGACTTCAAAGCCAAGAAACAGCAAATGCTTGTAGCCCAGAGGCATGGGCCAAGTCCCTTCTTAGAAGGAGCCCACAGCAAGCACCCATGACTACAACAAAATGTATGCAAAGAGAAGCAGGAGCCACCATAGGTGTCCGCCTGGCCCACAGTAAGAACTGTAAGTGCAACCTGTAAAGTGTACTGAGGCACACTTTGCCATGGCACCTTACAGGCATCTTGCTCTTGTGGGCGCTTCTCTCTGCCGTGCCACAGCAAGCACGCCAGGACCAAGTGTGCCAATGCACAGGCCAGCCCTATTTTATGGCCACCCTGAAAGTCCCATGCACTAAATCAGTAAGCCAGAGTGAAGGAGTCCTCAAGTCACAGGAATGTGCGTCTCAAAACCATCATATCAGAATAGGCTATTTATACTTTTCTGAGCCTTGGCTAGGCTATTACCAGCCATGGTAGGTTCACCTAAACAACCATTAGGTGAACTTGCTAACCCTGTGAGAAAGAGCATGGACAACTCATCCATGGTAAATACAAGGAAGGAGAAGTCTCTCTAGAGTATCTGCTGCCACATAGCAAAGCTGCAATGAATCCTAATGTTATCAGATCAGGTAAATCCTTTCACTGCTGAAGGCTCTTGCATCCTATTCTGCTCTTCTCTATCCTCTGCATGAACCAGCTCAAGGTTAGTTTCAAAAAGCAAAACACAGAGTGCCAGAGCATATATAATTGATAAACTCACAGGAGAAAAACAGTGCTGGCTTCCCAGAATCAGTGCACTCGAAGGACAAGGGAAGTACTCAAGTACTATGAGCAAAGACCTACTTTTAGCACAGCTTCCTGGTTGGTTGTCATACCAATAGCATTGTGCAACTGATAGTTATTTTCTTCATCAATTATTAACTGGTCAAAGACTATTTGTTTGAAGAGCTGCACAGAAAGTCCAGAAAGGAAGCAAGCAGTTTCAAGCTCCATGTGTGTGCCCTGCAATAGGCCTAGGATCCCCTCCTGATCAAATACTCTCACTCTTCAGGGCCCCGACAGCTCGGTTCCCAGGAGCAGAGGAGGCACACCTGGGCACTTGCTTCAACTGGGCACAAGTGTCCCAGGCAGAACCCATCCCTGACATGGGGCTCACTGCCTTTATGCCCAGGAGCGAGGCTGCAGTCAGTGGTACTGCTGAAGGCCAGCAGTGCTGAAGCTGTGCCTGAGGATCTTCTCTCGGGGATCAGCAAGCAGACCACACCATGCACTAGTTTACATCAGTATCTGCCAAACTCCCCACATAGCTTGTGCAGTGCTCAAGGGAAGCAGCTTCCATCAGCAACACTCTTCCTCCTCCATCTTTCCTCCACCCAGCTCACCTTTAGTGCCAGACCACACAAGTGCATTAAGCCAACAGCAGAGAAGGTTCACCAGTGTAAGCCTTGAGGTATCCTGCAGCTTTTGTTTGGCAGGAACTTTTCCAACATGAATTAGGAAATCTGAACATTGAGGCATGTTAAGACAGCTGAAGGATTGGTGGTTCAGCAGCAACATTTCAGCCTCAATTTGGAAGCAAAAGCTTGCTCCGTAGAGCTCAAAGGTGAAAACACAAGACTTAACACCAAGAGCAGTGCTGCCAAGGATGTATTCCTAAACAAAACCAATGGCCTAGGAAGTTTCTGGGATTGCTGATACTTCAAGACGTACAAGGGCTTAACTGCCATAGCAGAGTGATGTTTGCATACACCTGAGACTTTGCTGAGGGTTCATGTTCCTCTCCCCCACAAAGCACCAAACAGCCCCTCTGTGCAAGCAGACCAGTACCACCAAGCCAGGACCGAGATTTGGAGTACCTGTAACACTTCAACATCTCACTTTAGCCTCACTCGGAACAGATAAACCCTCCTTGAAGAGGAAAGAGCTATGCAGGAACACACAAGGCACACAAGCAACAAAAGCCAATCCCAGGTTTAAGCCATGCTGATCAGAAAGAACTTGTCAGGAACAGACTAAGTGACTCAAGCACTCCATAAGAGACAGAGAAGGTTAGAGGCCACCGGGGTAGGTCACATCAGGTATTTGCTGCCACTGATCCCAAGCATCTGCAAGGCTGACCCACTGAATCAGTGAAGAACGACAGAGGGATGCCTGAGGACACTGTGGGCACTTCAAGAGTCACGACAAGGGAAGCATCTGCATTTGTGAGGTTGTCTAAAACCAGCCCCTCAACTTTTCCAAGTAAAACCAGCTCCACTGTCAGTTTCTTGAAAAAACTTGGGGTTTATTGATTTAAACTGCAAACAGTCATTACAAAAGAGATTCTCTTTTAAATAAACTCACACAAAGAGGAAGAAAAAGCAGTGTAGCGAACAGTAACGGGGAAAAAAAATTACATTCATTATTCTCTTTGTGCCAGTCCCATTCACCTTGGCAAGGAAAACTCCAAACTTGGAATACAGAAATGCAAAGACAAACTGTATTTGGAATGTCTTCAGATAGGCACTTTGAGCCCAAGGCTTTTCTCCTTGAAGAATCTATACAATTAGAGGAAGAAAAAGGTCTTCCTTCCACGTTGTCTTGCAACAGAGCTCAGGTATGTACATTCTAAAGCCCAGGTAAGCAAGACCCGGGAGAGGGGAAGAGAAGGAGAAGAGAAAAGGCAAAGATGCACAACAACTCCATTTGCAGTCCAACACAAAAAAAGGGGGAGGGAATTCTAAAATAAATAATCCAAACACAGTTTTTGCATTTTTTTAAATTAATTTTTCATTTTTTAAAATAAAATAACCAAAAAAAGTGTAAAGTTACAAAAAATGTCATTGTAGTATAATATATTAAACTGTGGGGAAAAAAAGGAAAAAAGACACTTCACAATCTTAAGATTAATATGGAAGATCATAATTTAAACATAAAAGAATATATTCTATGGATTCATCATCCCGATAAATATGAACAAAATTAAAAAGCAAAGGTTTCGGCAATAAATACGTTTTGATAAGTTAAATAAGCTTTTTATATTGTTGTGCAGTGACAAGCAAAATTTGCTCTCCAATTTCTGAAAAGTTATACAAAATTAAAAACCCAGAAAAAAATAATAAAAAGCTTGGCGTGAGTGCTCTAAGATAGGTCTAAAGTACTCTAGAGCAAAACCATTAAAGCTATGTCTACTGGAACTTTGTTTACACGAACGTGTGTGTGTGGAATGACTTCTGTTGGCCCCACCCCTCTATTTCTTTATTTGTTTTAAGATGTCACATGTATACATGGGGAACTTTTAGCACCAAAATCAAGTCTCTCATAGTCCATTTTTTCTTTTCTTTTTTCTGTTTTCTTCTTCCCAGTCGAAGTCCCACTCATGTTACAATCTTTGTCCGTTCTCAGCTTTTCTTCCCGCAGACCTGAGCGGATCCAGGCAAGATTTTAGTCTTTAAAGGGAGGGGAGAAAGAGGACTGGATGTTAACACTTGCCCACATGCCTGCAAGCCTAGCAGAAACTGGCCAGTTGGGAAGGGACTGGGAGAGGGCGATGCAGTACATGGCCAGTGGAGGGAGCCGGATTCGGACATTTCCTGCACATCTGGAAGTGCACAGAGCTGCTGGTGCCCTCTGCAGCTGGAGAGGTAATACAGTCACAGTGAAAAGTGTTAAAAGGCACTAATTTTGTAAACGTTATTGCTTCTCATCGTAATTTTGGCACTTAAGGTTTAAGCCAGTGGGTATCAGGCAGGCAGGTGGACATGTTAACATCCAGCTTGGACTACTGGGGACAAGGTGGGGGGAGTTCAGCTTAACATTGTAATAGAGGTGGGGAGGGGCAAGAGGAAACCCCAGATTAGTCGTCGGAGATGGAGAGTCTGCTGAAGATGGGAAGACGTCTTGAGGTGTCCAGGATAGGGGAATCTGAGCCGCTGTGGCTGCTGCTGGAGCTGCTCAGATAGCCCTCCTGGTCAGAGAGGGAGTCCTGAGGACTGGGTGGTGAGTCAAACATGTTGGGGGACTCGGACATGGGCCTGAATAAGAAGGTGGTGGGGGAGCTCCCGCTGGGCACCTGCACCCCCATGCTAGGGGCAAAGAGACTGACCAGCTCCTGGCTGGAGAAGGTGAAAGGATTGCTGGCGCAGTCAGGCAAGGTGGGGGAGCCCAGCAGGTCGTCGGCGCTCAGCATGGGCGGCGGTGTGATGGAAGTGGGGCTGTCCAGCAGCCCGCTGGCAGCAGTGCTGGGGAAGCCGGCGAAGCTGAAGCTGTGCTGCAGGCGGGGTCTGTCGGTGACGGCGGGCTCCCGGCTCCCGGCCACGGCGCGGCGCTCCTCCGCATTGTGGATGAAGTGGCAGCGCGGCCCATAGGGGCAGAAGCCGATGGTGTGGAAAGTGCGGCACAGCTCGGTCTTGTACTTGGGGTGACGGGTGAGGCTCCGCAGCTCGTGGATGCCGTGGGCGAACTGGCACTTGTCACCGTACTTGCAGGCGCCGTTCTCCTCGAAGGGGCGGCACAGCTCCGTCTTGTAGCGGCTGGAGTTGACCTGTCCCCCGGGCTGCTTTTGCTGCAGTAGGCGCTCGCCGCCCTCGGAGAAGGAGCGGTCCCGGAAGCGGCTTTCCCGGGGGCCCAGCATGGGAGCCGGCTCCCCTTTCAGGCTGCTGAGGAGCTGGTTCTGGTGAAACTTGGAGTTGGGCAGGGTGACAGAGTGCCTCCTAGGGAAACCCCCGCCCGCCGGGGTGCCCACCGCCTTCCTGTCCAGCAGGCACCCGCTGACACCCGAGGGGCTGTAATTCAACATCTTGTTGCTCTGCGGGGACAAAGCAAGGGCCGGTCACGTCACTGCTACTGCCACCACCTCCTCCGACGTCCCCACGCAGCCCCGAGAGCGCGGCACGGGACCCCACCGCCTCCCACAGCCGCGGCCCGGGCAGCAGCGGCCGCCCTGCCCCGACGGCCCGCCCGCCCGCTCCCTCCCTCGGCGGCCACATCTGCTGCAGCCCCCTCCGCCGCCCCACGCGAGGGCCCCCTGCTGCGCCCCTCCCCGTCCTCGGCGCAGAGCGGTCACGCAGCGAGCCGAGCGCCC